>JAOVYV010000048.1:8779225-8797840 GCA_025674545.1 Hassar affinis | reverse complement strand
AATGTGCAATTAATGAAGATTGGCCACCAGGCTGGTCCAATTTAGCCATAAAACCTCCCACACTAAAATGACAGGTGTTTCAGTTTAATTGTCTAACACCTGTATGTGTATACCAATATAAATATGAAAATGTAGAATCTGGCCACCTACTGTCATGTTTTGTGGGAGAAGGAAACCAGGAAACCCAGAAGAAGCCCAATACAGACTATGTGAAACTTTAACCTGAGCTCAGGATCAACTGGGGTGCTGTGATATAGCAGTTCTACCCTGCTGAACCATCTTGGATTGTCCTAACAATAAAAAAATAATATGTTGTGAGAGGTACATGGTATGCTTTTGATTTCCAGTGAGTGATGCTGATGTTATCAGTAGGGTAACTGGTAATTGTATGAAGAATTGTAATGATCGCAGGTGCTGACAATGCAATACAAAATAAACTCGCATGCATACAAAAAATTATACCTGCTGACATCAACTATGAAATTAACTATGTACTTAAAGAATAAAGCATCTTTAATGTGCCCTAGGTTATACACTGTATGCAAATATTATACTTAAGCAGACAAGTGCATTGTACTGTATATTATACTTAGTCACTTTCCTACTGGGTCCGGGGAGCCTAACCCAGCGCGCGTTGGGCACCCTGGACAGGTCACCATTCTACTGCAGGGCAGACACACAGATACACATATTCGCACACACACATGCATAACTGGAGGAATTTAATATTTCCAGTTCATCTGGCTGCATGTCTTTGGACTGAGGAAAGAAACCTGAAGCTCCTGAAGGAAACCCGCACAGACATGGGGAGAACATGTATGTTTATATACAATTTGTATATATATTATACAAATTATACACATATTATGTGTATATACAATTTGTGTATATATATATATTTTATATATATATATATACATAAAATTTTTCTTAAAGCAGGTGGAAAGAGCCAAGAATACATATACTGAAAGACTCCTGAGCCTGCTCGATTTTATTTGTCCCTGCTTCACCATTCCTGTACAAGGGGACATCTGTAATAAAAGAGCAAATGTGTGAAATTCCAGGCTCAGAAGCCAGCGTCTGTCTTTATAGTGGAGACTAAAGAGGGCATATGGGGTATTAGCACTAGGTTTATTAATATTATATGAGCAGAAGATGATATGGTTATAAAATATTAAATATCAAAGTCCTCTAGTCTGTGCACAGGTACTGTAATTCCACAGCAAAGTGTATGTGATTCCCTGGAGAAAGAGTGTACGTATATAGTCATTAAGGCAAATTTACGAGCAGTGGACATCTCTATTTAAACTGCTATGTGTAGTTGTGCAGATGATTGTGTGTGTCTGTGTGTGACATCCCTGACATATGCATCATCATCATCCCCAAGCTGTTTGAAAGCATGTGTCATGAAATGCCTCCACGATCAATGTGTTTTTGTAAAGCCTCACACTCTATGTGATAGTTTGGTAGCGTGTTCACTAATAACAATCCAACCACCTGTCTTTAACAGGATAGACCAGACAGATCACATGGCATCCCAACTAGACATCCCAACATCTTTGGACAAATGCACTAGCTTTATTTTGTATAATACATCACATGGCATCAAAAAGTTGCATCATACAAGTAATAGTGGATCTGTGAACGATCTTAATGTATGTCAGCCTGTTCATTCTGACATCAGTGAAACCTAGAGAGAGAAACTGAGTGCAGAGCTGGGGGGGGAGACTGTGTTGACTCAACTCCTGCTTTATTAATGAGATGACCTGTCCATCATCTTGAGTGAAAGGGGTGTCCTGTGAGGTGTCATGTTTCATGCCATGTTCCTGTTTGAAGAGACAGAAAGATAAAGGAATTGATTATGGATTCAAGCACAAGAAGAACTTGCGAGTGCAGAAACAGATTTCATTTCATTTCATTTCTTTAACTGGCATATAGTATTAATTATTACTATTAGGCGATTATATATTCCTTAGAATTTTAGAAGATTGTCTAAAAACATCATAATTCTCTTTTAAATAATAGCAATGGATGGTGCCTTACCTCCATATTAGCTCTAGAGTGTGTTTAGGTTGCAGAATTCGAGGTCATTGGAGCTGCCTGAGAGCATGCTGTAATGGAAATGATGGCAGTGTGTTGAAGGGGCAGCTGACCCTCTGTTCTAAATTCATCTCAGCGAGCGGTGAGATCTAAGCTGGCCTGCATGCCGTATGGATTAACAGTTCTCCTGCTGCTTCCGCTGCTTTCTGTCCTGGCGTCAGCATTGGGCTCCCATCATTCCCCCTGCGGCTAGGCATTGCAGCTGCTATGGTTTGTGTCATGCAGGGCTGGACATGGCAGGTGTTTGCCTTCATTTCTTCCTGGAAGCCAAATACCACTGATGTTGATGTATATAAAGACGTATATGGAACTTTTACGTGGAGATCAGATTGCTCAGATTTCATGTGTTAATATGTGTTAAAATACATACAAAGAGCAACTTTGTATGTATGTCAGAGGAAGTATAAATGACAGAAAGTATGATGTATAAGTCATGTATCTCTGGATGTACTTTGATTGATTTTTCTTTCTTCAGGTTTTTCCAACTCCAACATGAACCTTCCAGGAAGAGAGGAGCAAGGTCCTACCACTTCATCACCACAGCTACAGGACAAAAATGCCAACCACCGCACATGCTCTCCCAGCTCTCCCATTCCCACCCCCATGGAGAACGGCAACCAGATCTCCAATGGTAATCTCTAAAAACTAGCTGTGTCTGAGCAGGGATATGTATTAAATTAGCTATAATAGCTGGACTTGAAGAGTCTCACTGTGGACAAAGCCTTGTGTTGCAATCTCTGGGCTAAAGCCTTGTGTTGTCCAAACACAAATCACAAAGGTGACGTCAAAATACATTATTCACACCCTTTAGGGAAGTAAACCTAATAATTATGAGTCCAGTTCCCCAACAGTGGCCTTGCTTTAGGGGTATGATTAAGCAGCCACATAATCAGCCAGCATAACCTTGACCCAGCTGACCATGACACATAGAGGAGATCCCCAGCCATGTGCGAAAATGAAGTGAGTTGATCCAGAAGCTATCAGAGAGGGAGTCTGAAAGCTCTGGAGTTAATAAAATGCCCCTATGAACCATCTGTCCATCTGGGGTATTTCTCCATCTTGGCCTCCTTAAACCCATACTCCATCTTACACATTTTGTCCTTTTGTTCATTTAGTGAGGCTCTCTGTTGAAAATGATTTTTTTATCAAGTTCTTCCGTGTTGATATTTGCATCACAAGCACCAACTTTTTTAGTATTGCTAGTTATTCTCTTTGATGTGACTGGGGAACATACAGTCTTTTTAAAATATCAGCATGTTTCCTTCTGTCTCAGCAGGAACATTAGAGGATGATGGACACCACAAGTCAATTGCATCCAGTGCCTCTGCACTACACAGACATATGGACAGCCACCACACTCAGGTAAACTCAGATGACCTCTGTGGGGTAGCAGGGGTCTCCCAATGGCACAGGTAATCAAGGTTAATGAAAGTGAAAGCTGTAAATTCCTTGTCCTCCTGGGCCTAGCACTTTGCCAGATGAGGTGAGGGGGAAGTTATCTGGAGATTATGTTTACAGGGATATCACTGCATGTACTATAGAGAAGAGCCAGTGGCACAGATCCTCAGGCCAAAGCTATCACCGTATCCCTGCTCTGCTTCTCACTGTGTCACCAACTGTGTGCAGAGAAGCCTTACGCCTGCACTGTATTAAAATTTAATGAAGCTGCACACCAAGAGGTTTCCACCAGGTTGACATTTCTCTCTTCCTCAGACATTTACTTAAAAGAAAATAAAACAATAAAATTATTGATCATTTTAATTAGTAGCAGGGGGAGTCAGAAAGTTAAAAGGTGTGCTGGATTCTGGATTAAAAAAGGCATATATTTTACAAATAAATGAATGTCCAAAAGTTAAACGTGAATATATTCTGCAACAAGACAGTAATCCAAAATAAGGCAAAATCAACACAAAAGATCACTTTTACACAACAATTTCAGTCTCTGGACCCAAATTGGAGAAGACAGCATATGAAAGATAACAGACATAGGTCAGGAAACTAAATGTATAAAGATTTCAGACTTGCAACACCAATGTAAGAAAGAATGGGACGGGTTTTATAACAGAGGATTCTATAGCTGCTTATAGAGGAAAATGTTGTAGTCAATTTTGGTGAAGGATGGGCATAGACTTTATTAGAAAATATGTGTACCGTGTTCAGTGATATCAAACTAAAACAAACATCATCATTTAGATTTTTCCACTGTTAATATACCATTTTTTTACCATTTAACATGAAACACACTAAAATTATATTTTGTCCTGAGATATGTACTAAACACATCTGCAATGGTCATGTTGTATCATCGTGCGGTATCCCGTGTGTGCATTCTAAATCTTTATCAGAGCCGTATTCGCGTACAATATGGAGGCTATGCCTTAACATCTGGGGCCTTGGATTACATGACACATATGAGGTGACAGGTGTGATAAATCACATGTAGTTGATAGCCAGCATTGTCAGATCAACACCTAAATCATCCCAAGCAAATGTTCCCTGTCTGCTGGCTAAGAGATTTAGATATTCAACCATGACATTTATGATATGCTGTTTACTGCACATCCTCCATTGAACTGTCACTTGTGCAGAAAGAAACAGCTATTGAAATACTCAGGCCTTGGATAAATATGGAAATGTGATAAGGACCATGATTGTGGTTATATAGGATTATTTTATTCTTCTACCCTTGAAATGGTAGTATATCTGATATTTTTGAATGGTGATATATATATATATATATATATATATATATATATACTCCTGACAGTGCTGTGCTCTAAGCACTATAGCATCATGACCCCCTCCCAAAGCACACACATCCCCCAACCCCCTTTGGCCATCACATTATGCAATATCGGCTGAGCAATAATGATTTATGAATATGTATACTATATAGGTCAGCTTGGTCTCCCTGGAACTTAGGTGTAGTAAACCCACATGAGCCACTTGTCATTGAATGTAACATACCAGCTGAGCAGTTGTCATTAGTCTTAATCGCCGTAGTTTCTCTGAGTGGAGCAGACATATTTTTGCCTCTCAGGCTCAGCTGCATCATCATGTGTGCCTTAACACAGAAGAACAAGAAACTGTCTCAGTCCAGTCTACCTTTTTAACCTTTTTTTGGTGATTTTGTGCTTTGTATTTATTCAAGCTAAATTTGAAGTCCTCTACTTTCCACATTTCTTTACATGCCAAAGCTGATGAGGATGTGTATTCACTAGTGATATCTAAGCCCTTCCTGCTTCTAGGAACACTTGGTGCCACAGGTTCTACAGTTACCAGTTCCCATTCAACCCTCAATCCCCTTTGCTCTGTCACATGATATGGCCATTGGTCACATGACTGCCTGGAAACCAGGAAGTGAGCGAAGCAGTAAAGCTAGAGCCATGGCCATAAAAGCCATCTTAAGCAATAAACAGGCCATACATACGCACTCGTCTCCTGCACTTTAAATAAAGCTTTAATTATTCAAGTGGCAAATGAAATATTCACAGGTACAGAATCTCCACTACAGAGGTAAGAGATCTAAACTCTAGCACTCTGAAATAGGACACCCTTTTTACTAAGCTGCATAAGAGGGTGTGCAAAGGCTTATTCCTTTGCATAGGCTTATTCCTGGTAACTTTACACTTGCTTTTTAGCTCAGCGGTCTGTGCCAGGTACACACAAACAGGCTATTTAGAAACCAAATACACTATTGTAGTATTATTTTTCTTGAGGTGAATATTTTCCAAATGTTCAGCTGGCATAATATTTCACTACTGCAGTGTCTAATTAAATAACATTGCAAATAATAGTACTACTACTACTATTAATACTACTACTACCACTACTACTACTAATAATAATAATATTTACCCTGCATTATGAGAACCAACACACAAATCTGTTCGGAACATTTACTGTACCTACAGCAGGCTGTTCATTTCTCATAGTGTCTGAATGGATAAAAGCCAGATGGCTAGAGATATGCCCTCTCCATTACTCAACTCTAACCTCAACAGAGGTCGACTACAGAAGGACACTCGAGCCCTTAATGTCCTTATGGCACTCGGAAGCAGGAAATGGCCTTTTTATGCAGACGTCTTCTCCCTTGTACTGGCACATGTATGCATCATATTTCAGTAGCCATCCTGTGCCACATGTCTCTGTTTATATACCATATCTGCTCACTATTGATCTGTAAAAAGAAATGATGATGATAATAATAATAATAATAATAATAATAATAATAATAATAATAATAATAATAATAATGTTGTTGTTGTTATTGTTGTTATTATCCCTTCCTGGCTGGTGCATGTTATTGATCTCGGAACACACTGTTCATAACTAAGTCAGAAGGCAAGTCCTTCAGGGAGCACAGATAGCAGTTGGAGGAACAAAGTGTTTCTGCTCATCACTTTGAGGAGTCTGGTGCTGGTGCTGAGGTCTCATCTGTTATGACAGGTTGCAAAGTCATGCACTTGGATGACCCTCTCAGTGGAGAGCTTTTAATAGTGGGTTTGACTGTAAATGCCTCGAACATGTTTGTTTTTTTTGTGATATTTTGCTCCTTAAATGGATGATCACTTTTTTTGTTAACCACTCTATATACTGGGAACAGCAGAAAGCTTGGTTTAACTTCAACATTTATAAAAGCTATGGCAATAATAATGAGCCAGTTGCCTGCATTTGTTTCACAGGTGTTATGTCAATGTCAAGTGTTTCTAAAACTGCATTGTTTACTCTTGTCATCTGAAACCTTTTTTTTTTCTCTTCTTCTCCTCTCTTCCAGAGGGGGCACCTCAACTTCTCTCCCTTTGGTGCAGGGGCTGCACTCTAGCCTGGGCATGGCCATAGTGTCTGTGTAGGGACGGGGTGAGTCTGCTCTAATAGCTGCCACTTCCTTTAGCTCCACTTTGCCATGGCCTTCTTCTGCCTTTCATTTTTTTTTATAGGAAACTGCAGCTCTGTGCTCCGACATCTTTTTGTTGATGGGTTGTTTAAAGGTCAGTTGTATTGGAATTAACTTGAGTATATTGTATGGTGGCATGTTACTGGGAAACATACATTTGCCGCTTAGAAGGACAAAACCAGAAATGTTTCAGTTTTGTTTGATGTATTTCAAGGCCAAAGGCAGAGCTTGTTACACGACTGACTTGATTGCTATAAATGTCAGTACAATCTGTAACAATCACCTCTGCATCTCTTTGACAAACATCACTATTTGTCTAGTTAAATTATAAATTAACATTTTGCTTAATACCTGTAGATCAGAATAAAATCCTCCTGAGTGATCACTTTGAAGTATTTTAAGAAAATGTTTGTCTTTTTTTAACACTATAGTTGTGCCATGACTGTGCTTCTGTTAGTGGAATTAAAAAAAGACAACTGAGCTGTAGTTTTTAACTCCACTCCCTCCATTCCTGCTACTTTTTTGCTATCATTTTTGTTGCTGACCCACTCCAGCCATCATTTAATCAATCCCATCTTCTAGTATTTTTCCCCTGGATTTTATTTTTTTTATTTGTCCCTGTAACAGAGTGCCTTCATAGAACATGTCTACGTGCTCCGATGCTTTTTGTTGCCTGCTGAATCATACCTTATGTTGTTAGAAACTTTATCTATGCTCTGACTAAACCTCCAATATTTAAATAACCACAAATATACCTCCATCCCTGCCAAGTAAATTATAGTGTCTCTGTGGAGAACAGTGTACAGGAGCTCAAGCACACTACTGTACAGAGTGAAAACGTAATGCATGTGTACATAGTGTACAGTTTTTGCTGTTTACATAATACATGCTGAGACATGTGTGCTAAGAGAGTTCCATCTTATCAAATGGACAGTCATCCATGGCTCGAAATCTAGCCACGCTCTAGCAGATATAAATGCTCATGTTATTGATACAGCCACTGTTACAGTGATGCTGCCAGGTCACCATGATCCACTGGCTCACATACACAGCATCAGGCAGTTTTGTGTAGCGGCTCATGGGGGCATCACATGCAGGTTATGTTAGCTGGTGAGAAGCGGCTGCAACAAATATTGCTTTATTCTCTTCCCTGCTTATATCCTGTATATCCTCTCCATCTTCAGTGAGCACTTTACTTCCACTGTTCAGGTAACATAAGGTTCAAAATGATCCTGTCCTGGACTTTGTAAGGTGAATTCAGTCACCCGGTGTTGCTATTGCCTGGATTGTCGTGTGAAAGCAAGGCTCTTTCCAGGTTTAACAGAGAAACGGAGTAAGAGCTCTCAGGTGAACTTGTAAGACTCTTCAGACTCTTGCCAGGAACCTAAGAAGAGGAAAATAAGCTGAAAGCAGAGAGACCTCACTAATCTGCCTTTATCTATGACTACACGGAAAGTAAACCTGATTTGTCTTTTCACTCAGAGTGTGTGAGTCTGTAGAAATGCGCCAGGCTTGAATGGTTTTATTTCTCTGCTTGCTTCCGTGGTCATTAAATATCATCAAAAGTGCATCTGAGGACAATCGGATGTCCGTTTCCAAGCAGCCCGATACTTACTCATGGGAACACACTCTTACCAGAGGAGTAATCAAATTAATGTTCTTTCTGTAATTCAATGTGTATAGTATAGAATGTGTTAAGTAAGACGTATGAGAGTAATATTCATATTGCTCATACAAATTACACACAGACATGCATTATATTTGTTGAGCAATGACCTCATAATACCATAATGTGACAGTTTTGGTTTCAAATATGTTATTAAAAAAAGCTACAATGGTTCCTTAAGTTAAGCTTAGCATTAGATTTAAGTGGTGACAAACTTCACACATTCTAGAAATATTTATCATTTAACTTACCAACGGTTTTCTCATGCACAAATTTCTGCTGAGCTGTTGTAATTAGGGATGCAATAGGGATTATTGGTATCAGGAATATTAGGGATTTTTAGGGAACATCGGTATCAGGCAATATTCGCCTTGTTGACTGCCATCAGCCAATCAGCACATAAGATGACTTCCACCACTGGCAGTGGCCGATGTTTTTCTGTTGCATTGTATCAGTTTCTTCGCATCAGCGTCTTATTTTACAGGTTTCTACAACAAAAAGCTAGGTCAACCTACACATATTAAGAATCAAAAGGACCACTGAGGCCAGCCTTGTCATCAGCTAAACGATTGAATAAATATTTTTCATGCTTTTAGGATGTGATTGCAGTAGCTTCCAGATTCTTCCTCCAGGCAATATGGAAAGCCAAAAGGGGCAAATTAGTTATTTGTTTGAGGCAATATGGGTAGGAAAAAGTATCAAATTAGTTCTTTTACTCATCCTCAAACTGCTTTATCAAGCAATGGCAACAAAAAATCATCAGCATCAGCTGTCTGCCAAATTGTTATTTTAAATGTTGGTATCAGTACTGGACCAGAATTTCACAATCAGTGAATCCCTAGATGCCTAATGCTTTTATGTAGAGATGGAAAAAGACGGTTCAATTGTTAGTTTTCATTGAATACAGCCTTACATTTCAACAGTAATCATTTTATTTTACTGATAGAAATGATAGAGACCACCTTTATGTTTTGCCATGCATGTGAGTACAAAGCTTTGAAGGATGATGAAGGGAGTTTTAATTGAATTTAAGAAAATTAATGGACGAACAGGTGAATATATGAATAACCGATGCCTAATGTTGTAGTAATGATGCCCCTTGATTGCTGTGCCCTTTGCTGTATGTTTCTGAATCATTTTAATAGGTTTGTGCATAATGTAGTCTGGTCATCTCCATGGCATATATATGATGATAAGGCCAATATGTCCTCCTGACCTTTCCACATGGTGACAGTTAGGGATAAACCTAATCAAGTCCCAGCCCAATATTTCCATAAAGAAGGATCAAGGTTGTATGTCATAGTCCTCTCCATTCTCCTCTGCAAGGATGGAGTATTTTACATTTAACCTCATATAAATATGCTGCCCAGCCACCTGACTCTGATTTAAAAACTGTTAATTATTGCTTGGCATTCTTGCATGAATTTTTCTGGCAAGCAGATAAGCAGATTTGATTCACCCATGATGTTTGTTGTATTTGACATGTAGGTCAGGGAGTGTTCATGTGACTGGCTTGATAGGTGGAGAAATTTTTTAAAGACAGCCTATGCCACACCTTGTCCCTCAGCGGTGACACTCAACACACACGGGAATATTGATCACATTAGAATTGCAAACATAGGCAATATTCCATCAGTATGGTGTCAGTGATCTAAGGACGCCTGTTGATTATTCATGAGATGGGATTAAATGTACCAGTCTGGTTAAATACATAAATAGTTAATCGTCTATGAACCTATGAACGCTGATTGATGCGCATGAGCATGCGTCCTTGTGTTTTTTTTCTACACAGTTTTGTGTTTAAGTATTCAGTACAGTAAACTTCCTGATTCTGCTCTGGGAAGACTGTAGTGTAAGCGATGGGAATATACTGAGACCTAGGTGTAAATTATGGATTAGGCTGGCTTTTGTATGTATGCATTAGAGAGAGAGAGAGAGAGACTCTTCAGGCTCTCCATGGTTGTCCTGAACTCCTGGAATGCACCATTACTCTGCTGTAATATCAGTAATGTTTGTTCAAACTATTTTTATGGATTAGTTCTTTGTCCTGGCAACCATCTTCAGATGAGGAAATAGACTGCAGATATTCTAGTGCCATCTAAATTACCTTCAGAATGAGCACATCTCACTACTTCCCCAAATGCCAGTAAAGCATCTCCACACAGGATAAAACTCAGTGAGGGAACTAAAAGAAACAAGTGATCCTTTGATTCTTAAGTCGTGGTAATCCTTGACCCCAGTTATATTTATGATTTATCTGCAAGCTGGTTGCCTTTAAGTGATGGATTAGGACTTTGCTTATGGCTGTGCAGCAAGGCCTGGTACAGTATTTCTCATACATATGCACTCATGTCAGGCAGTTGTCAGGACAAGGTTCCACCTTTGTGGGTGATTCATGCTCAGGTATTTGGCAGCTGGGATGTATGGCTGAACAAATCATTTTTACACAATATGGATGCTAACAGAGAAAAGGAGGTACAGATGAAATATGGATTTGACCTAGTATGAATAATTATGCTAGTTTGTCAAGAGTGTTCTGGGCATATATTTCTTAACTGTTATCACGCATGCTTCTTTTTATCCTTTCTGTTCTGCTTTATTGTGTTCTTACAGTGAAGTATTCTGAGTATGTGTTATCATAAGGTACATCATTACACTAAGTCATTTTTTTATCCTTTCCTAGGTCATCCGGCGATTCTGTGATTGGGGGGATCAGGGGTCTACTTTTGAAGATTTGTTGAGATGGAGGAGGAGTGCGTGTGATGGTCGGACAGACTGGCAGAATGCCTGGCTCCAGACACATGGCTCACCTACCTTACTGATAAAGCACAAAAGTAATACAACTAAGAAAACATCACCTTAAAAAGTACCTCTGCAGATCATGTGTCCTTGAGAAAGGAAACGGGGATAGGATTCTTTTTCTCCCCTTTTCCTTTCCTTCTGTCTTATCGCTCATGATTTACATGAGACAAAGGAGAACCTCATATCTGTCTCTCAGGCCAGGCACCAAATAATATGGAACCCAAAGGACATACTACCCTGTCACACGTCTCGGTGACCCTTCTGTCTACTACAAAGTCTACAGCTGTCAGATTTGAATACTGCTCTGTGAGGAAGGCTCTATTCGTGCCGCAGAGATTGCAGTCGTATCTGCAGCCCATCTCGCTGCACTGTAGTCTACATCCGTATACCGTATTTCAGTGTTGTTACTTCAGATCAAACTGGTGCTGCCTGCTCCTGTGACTCTGTTGCCTCAGTTTCATAAAAGGTGGTGTTGGTGGCCCAGATTAGGGACAGCATGGCATGAAGACATAACAGGGCTGGACTGCAGACATTTCTACAGTTTACATAACAAGTCTCTTTGTGCTGACATTCTTTGTGAACTGTGTCTTTACTTCAGGTTCTGCGACGCAGCTATGTCTCACACTCTTTCAGGTGCTACTGAGACCCACCTTCAGAGGTCACGGGCATTAAAAAATGGGGGTTGTGAACTCTTATGGGTTCAGGTTAAACGCTCAGTGATATCCCAGGGTGCACTTTGATCTGACACGAGCACCAGTTTCAGATGCAAAGCACACTTTTAACTGAATGAGTCGAATATTGCACACATGGTGCCAACACAGATAGCACAGAGTAAAACAAAGATACTGAAATGTAAAATATACAAGAGAAAACTACTTTTCTGTACTTTCTGGCTGAAGACAAATGGAACGAATGAGAAGTTAGTTCATGAAAAGAAAATGTACATACAGATTTGAATAATAATAATTTCACCTGATTTTTAAAGGATGGGAGAAACCTTTGGACAGGAATTCATGCCAGTGTGGTGGTAGTTGACCAGATGATAGCACAAACAGAGTAGTGTGTAAGTAATTGGATGGGGATGTGGGTTTTGTTTTTGCCATTCTGTACTTCAGCAAGGAAGATAGGACTTTACGGTTTTTCAGTGAAGCAGACATCACTGCTGGCTCCCAGCGGAACATAATGCAAAACAACAAAAGCTGTCGTTGTGCAATTACTTGAACTTCACTGAATCTTCTCTGGTCTCCTTTAAGGCCTTGAGCTGTCATTTAATTTTAATGAGTACAAGGAAATACCATCACAAAAAGATGAAAAACAAGTGTTCAATTTCTAATTTCTGTACATGCGTAATGTGTAATGAGACATTGCTTTCTGTGTTATCTGTCTAGCGCTCCACATGGACTGGAGGTGTCCAGTATAAATAAATGCAGCTGTAATGAACAGAATTAGAGGCATTCCACTGTTCTGAAGTGGAAACATTTAAATATCAGTAAAAATACTCTTCATCTTTGTAAGGCTGCAATCAATGTTCTAAATGTTAAGCTATTTTTGCTGGGTTTTTTCTTTTGGTGTGTATTTTCTCAGGCTTCATCAAGCCACCTGTAAGTACAGACCTGTTCATTAACTGTAGTAGTGTAATTTCAAATGCTCCATACTGCCATGACATGAAATGAGCCTCTAACATCTATTTCATCCATGCTTGGGTTATGGAAAGAAAAAAAAATCAAATTTTATTGACTTTACTCAGCAACTGGCCTGCCCAATTGAATGTACAGAAAGTAAGAATGTTAAAATAAACACACCCTCGTTCTACCTGTGAAAAAAAAATATATCAGAGATAGTTTAATAAGTTCCTAGTTCTAGACTACAAAAGCACTTTCAGTGCAAAACTGCCACTGATATTTACATTTATTACAAGAATAGTCTTAATCAAAAATTCTACCGCTTAGTGTCTACATGATGGATATTACTTGGTGATTGTAGATGTATTTATAAAATTTGTTTGTTCGACTTTGTAAATGAAAACAGTTATGATCTAAAACAGTATTTAATGTGACATGCATCCTATCCAGAGTTATATCCAGGCAAAGCTCTCTGCAAAATAGTGCAGTTGCTGAATATTTCTCATGCCTTGTTTAAGTCCTGTTTAAACAAATAAGAAATTAATATTCAGGCCCGTGATATGTCCCTGGGGTTTAGCATTTGAAGTAAAACCAGGTTTTCCCAAAAGCATGATAGAACAAACATCATCGTCTGGTCACATTGAACACTGTAGTACGGTGCTTTTGCAATGCTGGATAGAGACCTATCATGATAATCAGCTAATAATGTTTGCAAGCAGAGTTACTTTTTGCTTTGCTACTGCTATACAGGGTTAGTGTGGATGATGCATTTTCTTTTAATGTCTGTCATTCATATTGCAAAAATATTGTACAGTAGGAGCCCATTTTTTTACAGTATGGTTTAAAAAAGAAGATACCTTAGAGCATGACTAGCACACTACACTGTTACTTTGTGTTTGATGTGCTGCATTGTGATCATACAGACATATCATTCTCCGTCTCATCTGGTGCTGTGGATTTTTCCGGACTCCTGTGTGGACATTGTGTTCTATCCATGTAATGTGAATCTCTCTTCACTAACTCAACACCAAAAACATCCCCTTTTTTAAATGATTCACTGGTGCAAGGTGTCATTGTAAGGAGTGACTGTTAGTGCTGAGGGGACAGTTAGTATCTCTTCCTTTTGTCACTCCCAGACAGAAATGGACAGCTTGAGTTTCTGTGTTTGCTCAACCTCTCTCAACGCATTATTGTATATTACTGCATCAGCGTGGATGTCGCTGCATTTCTGCGTCACTGTTTCCTGTTTTTTCTCCATCATGTCCTTTTTGTGCATTATAAAATATATGAATCTAACTATTGCTACAATACATGCGTGTCTGTGGGAAACATATTTTTGTTTTAATTATGTTTTATAAAATTCCTGTACAGCAATAAAGCACAGTAGTGCCAATGTCTTTGTCTGTCTCTTTAACCAAGTAAATCATTTTTATTTTGAATTTTTTTTTCTTTTCTTTTTTTTGCCTCTTGGAACTGAACTGAGCTTAAGTGGGATTAAATGTCATGCATCTACAAAAAGATAGCCCATAATGTTGAAGTGGAAGATACTGTTAGTGTAGTTTTCAAAATAATTAACAAATCAAAATGAAGGAATTGCTAAATTGCTCTTGCTAAATTCTTAAACAAACAGCATCACAAATGCCAAGCAGCTATCAGCTATAATTAAAATGAGAACTGAAAATATTATTCAGGGTTTTGTTTAAAAGATATGTACCTAACTTTAAACGCCCCACAGGGCACAATCAAATCAGTGATCAGGTAAAGAAGGCACTAGTCAGAGACGCAACCAAAAGCCACGCTACCATACTACAGCCGCACGAGGTGCTACCACTACCATGCTTCACTGGATGGCGTGGGAAGCAATGTTAGGTTTCTAGCAGAAGTGGTGATTTGTGCCAATTACAAAAAGTTTGGTTTTGGTCTCATCAGACATGAGAAAATTTTATACCTCTGCCACTAGGTAGGGGAGACACGTTTTTGGATTGTTCATATGTCTGCCTATATATCATATGCGTGATGAGTCTCCAACCAGGGGTTACATTAGGATTTTTTTCTTGCCAGTCCAATGTCTGGAAAAAAAATATTTGACTGAACAAATTTGAACCATACTGGTCATATTTCAGTAACAGTCTGTGTTGCAAACACATACACTGATCAGCCATAACATAAAACCACCTCCTTGTATCTACTCTGTTTGTCCATTTTATCAGCTCCACTGACCATACAGGTGCACTTTGTAGTTTTACAGATCGAGACTGTAGTCCATCTGTTTTTCTGCAGACTTTGTTAGCCCCCTTTTACCCTGTTCTTCTGTGGTCA
This sequence comes from Hassar affinis, assembly GCA_025674545.1. NCBI lineage: Eukaryota > Metazoa > Chordata > Actinopteri > Siluriformes > Doradidae > Hassar > Hassar affinis. Next base: position 8,782,434 of record JAOVYV010000048.1, on the reverse strand, counting down.
GGACCACCACAGAGCAGATACTGTATGGTGTCCTCTGCTGTGTCTGATTCAATTGTACCAGCACAACACACACTAACACACCACCACCACACCAGGCTCACTGCAGTCCTATATCCTATATTGCTAAAAAAGAATGACAGTGACCTCAAATCAGTTATTCAGGCTATTTCATGACCAGTAATGTTTGAACAAAACCTCAACATTAGACATTAAATTGTTGGCTTTTACAAAATATCTGTCACCTGTGACATCTGTATAATAAAAAGTGTGCATCCCTTTGGGGGAAAAAAAAGGACTGTAGACTGTTCATAGGCTCTTTCGCTGTCAAAACACAGATGTCCTGTTTAGGGATAGCCTTCATTATAGCTACATTTTGTATAAGTGTTATTACCGGGCATTTTGACCAGCAAGTTTTTAATTGATCTGTTTTTTTGTCTGTTTTTTTATGAAGCAGAAACCCTGTCCCCAACATCTTCACTTTCATCAGGTTCATCTGTTTTCTAACCAACTCAGGGTCTTTCCTGAACAGGTATATTTATAGTGATCATGTTACACTTTCATTTCCTCCATTTAACTAATTATGTGACATCTAATGGCACCAGAACTAATAGTGGTTTCACAGCCATTGGGTGTATATGTAAGCAATGCCACCCTTTGTTGTTTTTTTGTTTCTGTATAAAATTGTAAGCTGCACTATATGGCCACCTGACTCTTTTTGAATAATCCATTCCAGATTTACTCCCCCTTTGGTGTTATAATAACCTCCACTCTTCTGGAAAAGCTTTCCACTAGTGTTTGGAGTGTGGCTATGGGGATTTTTCCATTCAGCCACAAGAGAATTAGTGCAGGGTCAGGAGGTCTGGGACACAGTCATTATTCCAGTCCATCCTGAAGGTGTTCAGTGGGGTTGAGTTCAGACAAAACATGTCTGTGTGAATGGCAATTTGTTTACATCAACATTGTCTTGCAAGGTTGTCCTATGTAATTGTATGCTTTTAACTTTGTTGCAACAGTTTGGGGAAGGCCCACATATGGGTGCAATGGTCAGGTGTCCACAAAGTTTTGGCCATTTAGTATATGGTGACCACAAACACCCCAACCCTCCACCCTGGTTTATAATATTGTGCATTATAGGCTGTTTTGTGTACAATCATGATATACTGTATGTTCAGTCTCAATGCAGCTGATTAAAGATTTCAGTTGTACCACTACACAATATGGAAAAATTCAATGAGAAAAGTTCAATGAGGAAACCAAATTGATGATTATTCTTTAATCACTTGTTAAAGCCTCCTGTTGTGCTTACTGTGGTATTCCACAGAGTAACCTGTGACTTCACAGCATCAGATGAGTAGGTTTGTACAGTGGTTCCCATTCACACGAGCATGACACAGTGTTGAAACAGTACACAGCTGATTAAGATCAGAGATCCTGGATATCCTTCCTGCATGATGGGAACAGAAAACATCCATGGGTGTACAGTGGTATGACATAATTTGTAATGTGTGTGCTTGATGATGGACCTGTTGCATAATGCAGAGATATGAATGAGAACAGGGAGAGCGTGTTTACTGTGCAACACTGCTGACAGAGTGCACTTCCTTGTGTAAACTGATTACTCTTTTATCGCTTACTGGCCCATAAAGACAGCCCTTGCTCATAAATCACATAACACACTACAACACGCAATATAAACCAGCCACGTTTGAAAATACAGATGCAGTAAAAACATCCTGTGAGCTACAATTGCTATATACATGTAGTCTATAGGTGCAGGTATGGGTATTCACTTGTTTATAAATCTTTGCATAATCAAAAAAAAAAAGCGTAGAGCTCTCATTATGTTTTCAGTATGAGAATATAATGAAAAGAAATCTTGGGATGGGCATAGGGCAGTCTTTATGATTAGAGCAGCAGTTGTACAAGTCTACAGTATTCAGGTGAGACTATCCATTGAAGTAAAGGTGAGACTAGTGCATAAGTACAAATAGGTAGGGTAGCCATACACAGCAGAAGAAAGTGACTCATGGACAGATAGCTCCAGATGCAAAACGTGGGAGAAACAAATCAGAAGTATCAGGGGATAATCAGGGGAAATTAGGCAGATCTGGAGGCAAGAGTAGCATGAGCAGGATCAGGCATGTGGGGCAGGATCAGGCATCAAAATCATATCAAGCAGTAAAAGTACCCATACAGCTGGAAAGAGAGCAAGAGAGAGAGATTAACAAAGTATTTGGCATCCTCTTATCCTACAGTGTTTTAGGATGGTGTATATTGTGATCAGAATGTTGAGTTCACTGTCCTGAAGTTCTTGAGCTGATGTTTTTATATAGACATGTGTGACTTAAAGGACAAAAGAAGCCTCAGTTTACATTCTACAGAGACTATTTCGCCTGTCATTTCTATCCTTACAAGTTTGTTTTTGCAATAACACAGCCTGGAAGCCTTGAGACATTTTCTTGAGACATGTGTCTTAGCTTTTGAGAACTGAATTTACTGTATATGCTACATACAGGAGTATGGGATTGGACATTCCTCCATTGAAATGGCTGTGATCCATTTGGTATTCACAACTATGGTAAAGCACCCAAACAGTGTACCCAAACAGCACCCAATCTGCTCTCTGAGAATTTAGTCCAATGTAAAATCAAATCCTGCACTGATGTTTAAAGAGGGCCAAATACGTATCTAATGAATTAGCGCGGGTTTCCAAAATTTTATGATTGTGCACTTCGTTAAAACCGACTGAAGAAATGTTTAAGATAAGCATTGGGGGAAAAACTAATCTTGAAACAGCTATCCATAAAATGATTCCCCTCTTTATTTGTTCTATACATAAAACCTATAATGCCATCTTACAGGTTTAGTCTTAGGGCTTTTATATTTTTAAACACTCAAGCAATGTTCATTACCATAAACACATTCATATAAACCCCTTTGCAGGTTCATTTAATTACATTTTAGCAAATATTGATATAAACATATTTAAGACATGTTTCGGTGAAGCAACTGCAGGCTATTTTCATACCTAGTCTCACAGTGCATGAGACAGTCAGTCAGTCAGTCATTTCCTGTACCGCTTATTCCCAGTTACGGGGTCACGGGGGAGCCGGTGCCCAGCCGGCAACTCGGAGCGCAAGGGCAGGAACAACCCTAGACAGGGCGCTAATCCATCGTAGGGCTCATACACACACACATTCACACACTAA
>JAOVYV010000048.1:8746824-8773132 GCA_025674545.1 Hassar affinis | reverse complement strand
GAGGCCCTACACCATACTAATAAATTATTGTGGTCTAAAATGACAGGTGTTTCAGTTTCATTGTCTAACCCCTGTACCTGTGGCAGCAAACTACAGAACCTGAAGGAAACCCACATGCACACAGGGAGAACATGCGAAACTCTGCACAATAATCTGAGCTCAGGATCAACCCAGAATTCTCTTATAAAGAGAATGCTTCTTACCCTATACTAGATGAATCAGAGAAAGGGGGGGAGGAAGTTCAAAACAGGAAATGTACACAATAAAAAAAAATCAATATGCTTTTGGAAAACTGCCATTATATTCTATGGCAGAGAACTCTATGACCTTAAGGATGAAGAAGGAATAACACATTGAGCCCACCACTAATACCACAACGATCTGCACTTCACTTCACCTCTGCACTTGACCTCTATATTGGCCAGTACTCCACAAGCTCCCCCTCTGCACTGGAAGTCTGATGAGTTTAGAGAATAACCACCTCGGTAGGTAAGGAATTAACTCAGTGCTCAGAACAGCTGCACTTGGCACACAGGTTGACATGTTTAACCCTCAAAAGGCACTTGCTGTTATTATGGTTTTATGTTTTTTGTGGATCTGCCACAGGTTATGCATTATTGTGGCAAATGCTATCAAAGAGGTCAATTTAAAACAGTTCTTGAAATAGTTCAGCTGCCTTTTGTGTAAAATAATAATGATTACCATTAATTATTAAGACTTGCTTTTACAGTTAAGCCAGCATAGCACTGATTACTGTAACAAGGTTTAAAAGGCATTAGGAAAGAAATTATTTCTAAAATGTCACTTAGTGACGGGAGTGAATTTGGTCTAGTAAAGCGGGACATATTTCAAATTTCATCATAGACAATATTCATGAATATTTGTGTAATTTAGTGTTACAAGCCGATGGTTGTGAGCAGAAGAACAAAGAGAAAGCTTGGAAATGCGCTTACAGCTTGTACACTACTGTAATATTGTTATTTATGATTATGATTACACTGTGTCCTTTCTCTATCAGTGTTTGGAATTAGTTCAGACAGAGGACAAATACACAATGAAAACGCCCTCCTGCCCACTGTATCCAGTAGATGTAATCAGATCTGTCTGTCCATCTGGGTCCTAATATTCTCCAATTAAGAACAAACATACACAGAGCAGGGGGTCTGCTACAGCGGGGTGCTCCCTGCATCCTTCTCCTGATTCATTTCTGCTTTCATGGTGATGGCTAGGAGGCCATTTTGTGCAGGTTGAAAGGTCTCCATTACAGCTGTTTGGGGACATGTGGGAGAGTTATGTGTTTCTGGTGTAATTGCTATCAAACTGCCCCTTGATGCTGTAGTAATAACGTCTCAGGCCACGTCTGGCCATGTTGGCCTTTTCGCCCTAGCATAAAGCTTCTTCTCTTGGTCACCTTTGCTCTAAATTTACCCCACTCCACTTGGTATGGTCCATCAGGAATCCTCTTCCAGCTCATACATTAATCACTCCCCAGAGGGCTGTTAGCAGCAATAGTGTTTAGTGGTGATTACCTGAAAGTGTTAGATCACCTGTAAATGCCACCAGCATGAAAATATTGGCACTTACTGATGGTGGTCAGAGCAGTATGTCTCGCTGGCGGTGCACTGCGGTGCATATATTATTTGTGAACAATGTAGAGCTGCTGACCCACTGCACAGACAGAGTGACAGAAATGAACATTTAGCAAAATAAAAATAGAATAGAGAACAGGATTGTGACATCAGATCAATAATACAAATAAAATGCAAATGTATCATTGTTACATTCATTGGATGACATAAATAAATAAATATCTTGAGAAAACAAGGAAAGTAATAAAAAGTAAGGAATCTTGCACTTGATCTTCTCTGGTGGACTTTTTAATTGAATCTTCAAGAACAAAAGGACATTCCAAAAAAAACTTTAGGGTGCTAGTTGATAGTGTAACCTCTCTGTTTCCTCTGAAGCCTGTTTATGAATAATGACCTCATCCGTAATAGCTGAGCACTGGTAGACATTAGAAGATGATGACAATCATCTGTCTGATGAAGAGCACAACAGTCCTTAAATCCATCTATTCACCCACAGAAAGTCAGCATTAATTATGTTTTAGCCCATATTGCTTACTGACAGCAGTATATCATTTCACCTCCTGTAGCCAAGAGCCAGAGTTTTGAGTGTAACATTTAAAGTTTAATCAAGAAAGCATTTTTATTCTTATTCCTTTTCTTATTCTTATTCTTAATGCATGGTAATAGCAGCCTACTATTAAAGCCTGTGATATACTGGTTTAAAACCCTAATCCCAGATGTGCCACAGTTGTATGAGTATTCTAAGCTTTTTTTTTCTCTTTTTCATACTGGTCACTGAACTGCTTGATAGACTTGAATTGCCTTGTTAAAAGCTACCAGGCCCTTAACATCCTATTGAATTTCTACTCCTATTAATTTTACACGTGGTTCAGGCTTTGTGTGTGCTGTAAATTTGGCCTATTATTGTTAAATAAGAGTGAACAAAGGCCAGTTTATCAGAAGCATGGGACTTCATCTCTTCCCTTTATAAATCCCTTTCTCTAATTTCCTTAGAGAAGGAAACACTACATTAAAGAGGCATGCCACAATGACAGGTTTTGCAGGAGAAGCATGTAGCTGGGGGTCATGGATACAGTTTCTGTGGAAACACTCCAACCATTATTTACAGTTTGTAATGTCTGGGGATTCATTTTCCATGCATTTTTTTTATTTTTCCAAGCACTATGTGTAACTCTTGCTAAAAAACTTTCATTTCAATGCAAGGAGACAATTACAATCTATCATGACACAGCACTCATGTCCTGCAAAGAAACGCTACTTCTCTGAATGAAAAAAAAAGAACATGACTGATCCTCTTAGCATGTGATAACATTTCAGACTTGTTTGTGTTGATTATCCTAGTTACGCTAGCACAAGATTATTAAGGCTCATTATGTTGTCCTCCCTCATGACTTCTGGCAGAAAAAAAAGCTCCAGACTTCACTATCAGTGAACTCCTGGTGCACCCTCAGCACCATCCAATTACAGTAATTACTGTTAATTAGCTTGATTATTGCAGGCCTCAGCAGCACATATCCATAGGTGCTGATGATTTACAGCAACCCAAAAAAGGCAAAGTAGCCCACTCACTTCTGTCAATCAATTGTTCCTGTTTGTGTTGATTGGTAGAAACCAGGTAGATAGACAGATATTGAAGCTATGACCATCTATCTATCTATCTATCTATCTATCTATCTATCTATCTATCTATCTATCTATCCATCTATCTATCTGTCTGTCTGTCTGTCTGTCTGTCTGTCTGTCTGAGCTTTCATTTTAAGCCTTTTTGTTCCTTTTTCCAAAAACGGGCAGTGATAGATTGGGAGCAGACACTGTTCCAGTAGGGCCTGGGTGTGCTGTTTGATTGAAGGTTGTCTGCAGTGGTCTTCAGAAAATGTGCTCATCTTTAATTGAAAATTGAGACAGTGTAGAAATGAAATTATTGATTTCTGCATTGGTTGGGCTCAGGACCCACCAGAGGGTGGGTCTTTGATGAATAGGTAAGGCTCTGCAGAGAAATAGGATTGGGAGTAATTTGGAAGGGGCATGGATAATGTCAGAAGCTGGGAATGGTATTAAATCCATACTCTTGCTTGTATCACTGCCACTGTGTGTGGAAAGACCATGATATTCTTACAAGATCCAAAGTTGTGTAATGTATTAGGTTATATAACATTTTTCCCTCCTTATGGGAATCATTAAAACCACATGTACACAATTGTCCTCCATAGCACAATCATATGCAAGGCATAATTTGTTTATACATTATTATAAACAATCAATAACCTATGAAAGGCTTACAGGTGGACTATATGCCTGATTGTATTTAGACAGCTTGTTGCACATCCCATGCCAGAGTTGCTCCCTCATTTACTGTTATAAAATCTACTCTTCTAGGAAGGAATCACTTGATGTTGGAGCATGGCTATGGGGATTTGTGATTCATTCGTGTTAGTGAGGTCAGGTACAGATGTCAGGCAAGAAAGCCTGGCACGTCATGCCAGTGTTTCAGTTCATCTCAAAGGTGTTCAGTGTGGTTGAGGTCAGGGCTCTGTGCAGTTCACTTAAGTTCTTCCACACCAACCTTGGCAAACCATTTCTTCATGGAGCTTGCTTTGTGCAGTACAAACAAATTTGGACTAGACCCCTTAACTCCACTAAACTACTAGCAAAAAGCTAAACAAACTAGAGAGGAAAAAAACAACAGAAGAAAAATAAAGAAAAAGAAGTGCTGATTGTTTGAAATATATATATATATACAATATATTTGTATATTTTGAATTAGTTGGTCTTTCATTAACAGAACATTCATGAAACTTTGTCCATTAAATATCCGTTCCATTTGTTTTATTATAACTGATATATAATCCTTCTTAAATTATAAGGTATACATTAGTGCTTTATAACACTATAATTAATGCAAACGGTATTAATATTCTGGTTTCAAAATATGAAAATCATTCAGTTATACACTGCATTGGAATGGTGCTTTGTAATAAGGTTTTACTGCAAATGGACCACCATCACTTAGTCAAATTCCATGCACCCATAAGAAGCAGAACAAGTAAATACACTTCTCAAAAGATAGGCAAATGTTCTGTAGAATATATAGCAGTTTCATAAATGCTATCTTAATACGATAAACTTGTAAAATATGAAGAAATATAAGCACATACAGAAATTTTGGTTAATTTAATTTGGGTAATTCATGTAAAGAAAAATGAATACTCTGTAAAATCACTAACCTCTAAGCTTCTTTAGAATTGCAGAACCCTTAGAAGAACCCTTAGAATTGCATTATGAAAAAAATTGTTCAATGTAATATATTGTACATTCTTCTGCCATGAAATCCAACCTAGATTCATTCTAGCGCTTTCTTTTGTCTCACACTCTCTTTCCCTATTTCTCTGCTATTCTCCTTTACAGTTCAGTTGGTTACATGCACAACACACTTGGACATTGGAACCAGAATGAAAGAAGAATTATGGAGTGAATAACATTAATAATAGTATTTACTTTTATAATTGGTGAACCGCACAAACCAGGCTAAACCTGTTGGCATACCTGCCTGTGGAGAGTTTTGCATTTTTACCCTATGGGTTTCCTCCTTGTTTTCCACTTGCCTCTCACCTCCCAAAATGCCATATCCCTGCCTCATGCCTAGGGTTTCTGAGATAGGCTCTAGTTCCACCACAACCCTGAACAAGATACAGCAGTTTCTAAAGATCAATAAATGAATAATAAGCCTGTGTTAATTGAACATGCACTGTTGTTCTGTTGTGGCTTTAGCCACATGTGCAGATCTGCAGTGTTATAAATTACTAGTATAATAACTAACCACAAGATAATTAAACTCATATATGATTTTACTGCACATTTAATTGGATTTTTTTAAATAAAAAAGAAGAAATTTCTTCAACATATATAGACTAAGGAACTTTGGTGAATATAGAAATGAAAACAAGGTAATTAGATAAGTAATGTTCCTACCAGTAAATGAGGCCCAGCAATTTAACATTGTTCACACCATTGAGTCATTATACATTAAAACCAATAGAACAATTATAACATGATCTGCTATATTTACTCTAATTAGCCTATCAAGACATGAAGTCTAGGCCAGTCAGGCAGCAGTGTTGATCTTAATGGCCTTCATCTAATTGCTAAACAACAGCTCATTCCACTGAATACATTTTCCATGCAAGAAAAAATAATTAAAGCATTTAAGTCCTGTAAGTTGTGAGATGGGTCCTTTGTGAATTGGACCATGTAGACATGATTGCATCACACAGTTCCTGCAGAGTTTTCAGGTGCATTTGCATGCTGTGAATCTCCTACTCTACCACATTCCATACATGTTCTATCGAATTCAGATCTGGGGACTGGGAAGGCCACTGAAGAACACTGAACTCATTGCCATGTTCATGATACCAACTTTGTGACATGGTGCATTATCAGGCTGTAAATAACCAGTAGAAGATATAAATTGTGGTCATTAAGGGATGCACCTCGTCAGCAGCAATACTTGAATAGGCTTTGGGATACAAGAGATGACTGATTGATATTACTGGAGTCCTACGAAAACATTCTCCACACCATTACACCACTTTCACCTGCCTGGCCCATTGAGACAAGACAGGTTGGGTCCATGGATTTGTGCTATTGGCTTCAAATTCTGACCCTGCCATCTGTGCTACTAAGTAGAAATTGAGAGTCATCACAACAGGCCACATTTTTCCACACTTCGGCTATCCAGTTTTGGCGCCCCTGTGGACGCTGCAGCCTCAGCTTTCTGATCTTAGCTGACAGCATTGGAACTCAACATGGACCTCTGCTGTTGTAGCCCATCTAAAATGCCTGTCCACTCACCACAATTGTACAGAGTGGTTATCTGTGTTATTGCATTCTGTCATTTTAAATTCTCCATCCTCCATCGACTTCTCTCATCACCAAGACGTTTCCATCTGCAGAATTGCCACTCACTGAATGCTTTTTTTTCTTTATTACACCATATTGAGTAAACACTTCAACAGTGGTTTCCAATCACTGGGTTCCTGGAGAGGAACCTCCATGAAGACTTTAGCTCCAAAAATAATCATGTCCATCTGTCTAGCTTTTGTCCAGTGTGTTTATAGTATTGTTTGTGCTTGTCTCACACTGTCAGGTATTTGCACTTTACCTAGTCCTGTGTGTTGTGCTACTGTATTGTATTGGTTTGGCACATGGTTCTGAAAAAAAAAAAAACACTTGTATTTTCAGTATATAATGGGTTTATGCATACATGGCTATTTCAGGGAACCATAAATAAAACATTCTGAGCAACCAAAATAGCATGATATAAGCATTCTTTACATTAACTGTAGCTAATTAATAATAATAATAATTTTTTAAACTTATTTGGAGCCTGTTTTCATCATACATTGACATAACAAATAACAAAGACAGGAAAGACTAAAGTCAGGGTCGAATCAGCACAGATGTACAGCAAAGTCCAAAATCAATTCAAACGTTTTATAGAGATTTTAGTGTTCCTTTCATTGTGGCTTTTCTTCTGACTTGAGATCTAATATGGACACTGTATATACTATGATAAGTGGAACATATTAACACAGATTCCAGCAACTGTTCAAAGGCAGAGCTGAACAGAGTCTTTGTTCTTCTGTCTACTACACTATTATTATTTTGTCACTGTGACAGACAAACAAGAAGACAGGCCATGCTTTAAAACTGACATGTTGAATAGAAATGTAAATTTATGCATTGACCCCAGTGTGTGTGTGTGTGTGTGTGCATGGCACAAGTGGTATATTGTTTCAGAAATCCATGAAATCCAAAATTATGGCATTTTTTCTTTGTCTTGTGTTCATAACCCAGAGGGCCCTCATATTGTATTGATGTCCTGATTATGTCTTTGTGTCTGCATTTAATTTTCGACTTGCAAAACAGTGTACATATGAGTTTCAGAAACACTGCTCTAGAATAACAGACACAGTGCAAAACACCTGGGATGGGTGTGGAGAGGGGGATTTCCACAAAAGTGCAAGGCAGTAAAAACAAGGAAGGAATTATTTGTTCCTGTATGCTACTGTGTATGCATGTTAGTGTGGTTGGTGTAAACATTTATGATATGTGCATTTGTGTGTGGTATATACATGTGTGTGGTATAGACACATGTGCTATATTATGTTTATGGTAGTACTACAGATGGAGAATTTCCACATGAACTCTTACGGCTGCTGACATTTATCCTGTGTTGCTAATGTACAAACCCCATTTCCACAAAAGTTGGGACACTTTCTAAAAATACAATAAAAGCTTTATTTAACAGGCAAAAGGACAAAGAATTGTATCTGCAACACACAAAAAAAAAACCATCGGGACAGAGGCAAAATAAGATTGAAAAGGTTATATAAGTTGTAGGGTTCTGGAAGGTTCCACAATTAGCAGTTTAACCAGTAACAGGTGAGGTCATCAAGACTGAGTATAAAAGGAGCATCGACCAAAGGCTTAGTCTTTGCAAGCAAAAATGGGTCGTGGTTCACCACTTTGTGTCAAACTTCATGAGAGAATTGTCAGTGAGTTCAGAGTACAAGACTGCAAAGAATTAGGTCTTCTACCATCTACAGTTCATAATATAATGAAAAAATTCAGGGGGATGGGGGAAATCTCGGTGCAACAAAATCGGAAACGGGCCCAAAGTCATCTGAGATGGACCAAAAGACAGTGGAAACATATTCCGTGGTCAGACAATTGCACGTTTCAGCTTGTTCATGGGAAAACTGGGAAAACATCAGATTTTCCCAGTTAAAAAAGATCATACAGACAACAAAAAGTGCCAAAAGCAGCTTCTGTGATGGCATGGGGTGCTTCAATGCCCACGGCATGGGTGATCTGTATATACAGTATATGTCGGTACTATTGATGCAGAGGCTTATATTGGTATTTTGGAGAAACATATGTTGCCATCAAGACAACATCTTTTCCCAAGAACTCCATGTTTATTTCAGCAGGACAATGCCAGGCCTCATTCTGCATGAGTTACAACAGTGTGGCTTGACTGGCCTGCCTGTAGTCTAGATCTGTCACCTATTTAAAATGTATGGAGCATCATGAAGAGGAGAATCAGACAACAGTGACCACAGACTGTTGAGCAGCTCAAGTCTTGTACACACCAAGAATGGGCAAAACTTCCACTTGCAAAGTGGCAACAGTTAGTATCTTCAATTCCCAAATGATCAAAAAGTATAATTTAAAAAAAGGTGACCCAGTGGTAAACATGCGCCTGTCCCTACATTTCTGAGTGTGTTGCAGCCATCAATTTCTAGATTTGTTTATATTTAAAAATAGAATTAAATTAATCATTTAAAACACTGAAAATCTTTTCTTTGTCCTTTTGTCTTTTAAATAAAGCTTCAAGTGAATGAACAAATGACAGATTTCTGTAATTACAGATTTATTGCATTTAAAAAAATGCCTCTAAAAAGGCTGCATTTAAAAAAAATGACACTTCATACTTATATATCCAATTCAAAGCATGTTATAATTGACTCTTTACAGTTACCTCTAAGCTCCATCAATGCTAAACTGTGAAGGATTCACACGCCCAGATTTATACCTTTTTTCCTTAATCCCTCTATCAGGATCAGCTTCATATGTGGGAAAAATGTCAGAATAATAAATCAGGGCTTTTTCACCAAGCTTAACTGGTAAGATCTATGTGGTAATATGCGCTATAGCCATGTATGTTTCCTTTTCTATTTTTTTTTCTGTGAAAATTTTGTACAGTCTCATGATACCACATGGAGCCACAGTGTAGAGACTCAGTAAATAGGCTTATCAGGATGCTTTAAACCCGGTAGGGTAAGCAGGAAATGTTACAGCAGTCCTGGGGCTGCGATTATAAGGAAATAGTAGAGACAGCAGGATAATCGCATAACCACTATTTTCCCCTCCAGCTTCCATCTGTTTCACACTCCTTGCCACCCTTACTCTAAACATCATGTTGAATGAGCTTGCTAATATGATGCAGCTGAATTTAGATTTGAAAAAAGATTGTATAAAGGATAGAGCTATACTCTGTTTTATGTTTTCACTCAACTACTTGTTATATATAGTTTATATGAATAGATGGATACATGAATAAAGAAATGGGTTATTGTTTCTCACTTGTTTTCAGCTGGACATAGAGTATTGCATAGAGTAAGAAAATATCTTCTTAATAACTTCTTTCATATATTTAGATTTCTACAGTCTAGCTTGATATTAAAAGAGAAGGAATGAATGCTAATGTGAGTTTTTTTTTTTTTTATAGCACAGCGTATACTAAGCTCCATGAATTATACTACCATGAAAGATAGAATCGGTGTTATATAAATACACTACTTCCACCTGTCAGGATAAGCGAGCAGTGATTCTCAATCAGTGAGCTGATATCTCTTCTCTCCATTGCCTCTTAACGTAGTATCAGTGTGGGCATCACAGGCAGCCTTATAAGAACTCATTCCCTGCCTTTAATGATATTATAATGATGTCTGAGGAAAACAAATGATCCATCAGTGCACGTTAATTAAAAAGAGCCCCCTGGGAACTCACCGTAATTGCCAATGATATTCAAACAATCATTCCTTTGTCTCACATTTGTCTCACATTTGATGAAATACATTTCTGTTATTCCCCTACCCACTAAATTAGTTAGGCATTCCCTTGCTTTGTCACAGACAACATCAGTACTAGCTGCTGATGAAGGAATTGCCTGAGCGTGCTTCCCTCTCTCTCCATCCTTCCCATTCCTTCCCACACTCCCTCCTCTACGGTGTAACAAGCAGATTGGATGCCTACTGTCTGGGACAGTACCATTCCTCCAGACAGGGTCCTCCACAAACAAAACCCAGTGTCCTTGACCAGTAATGTTGCTTGTGCACACATTCACACGTACACATACACACCGGGTGGATTAGTATGCAGCAGGGATCTCAGCTGTGGCTGTGCCAATCCGCTGTTACACGCAAATGCCGACAGACATCCTGGTGGCAGAGTAGCTGAGCAATCATGTCTGAGTAATCCAGTCATTTTCTATTAATTTCAAAGGCATGGCTGGATGTTGCAAATCACGCATACATACCCAGCTGTTCACCCCAAACTCAGAGAACACTTTATTAACTCTGCCAAGCAGTTATGTGTTTGGTGCACTCTGTTTGTTTGTTGGTTTAGCTCTATTATGATGATGGAAAAACTAAAAAGCTGATTGTCATGAAACTTGGTGGAAGGGTGTAGTATGGGCCAAGGTAGAACCTATGAAGTTATGGAGCAGATCTGAGTCATAATGTTGATCCATGTATTATTTTAGCAAGATTTGGCAAAAGTGAGCTGGGTTTGTCGTTCTTGTGCAATCCTGTCATAAAAAAGACTTGTTTACTGACCGTGTGGATGTCTGCACTCTTTCACTACATGTCTAGTTAACATTGTTGCCCTGTTTTCAGCACATAAACATCTTCATTAGTTTGTAATATTTCCTTAAAACAAATGTGCTGCCTAAAAACCTAAAAAAAATTAAAAGGCCTTTTGCTACCAGGCATAAAAGATTCTTTATCAATTTATATTTATAATTGTAGAAGTCATTAAAATTTTATAAAATGAGAGAAACGTCACTCTTGCACTCTTTCTTCACAGACTCAACAATAATATAAACATGAACCTTCCACATAGAGACTGTTGACTCTGCGAATGCTTGTTGACAACAACTCACTTTTAGTCAGGCAAGTGGGTGTTGTAGAATATACACATATCAGTATTTACTCTCAACAGAAAGAAAAGAACTCTAGAGCACGTGATGGACAAACAGATCAACTGTGTATGCGCCACAGTAACTTATCAGCAGAAATGGAAAATCTGAATGCATCACTCCAGTCTTATATGTACTGTCTGCTTCAAGTTCCACATTGAATACAGTCCTGCTTTTAGGTTTGAAGTGCATCTTGTTGATTTCCTGACGCAGTATACTCCATCACAAGCACTTTAATCTGAAGAGGCCTGTTGTTTATCCAGAGAATCACTCCATGCACAGACAGGAGAAGGTGAAATTCTTATACCTTCCCTATGCTCCAGAGAACATAGTGAATGGCAGCTAAGAAGGCGTTTTATTGTCAGCACTGAAACCATATTTGTTAAAATTGGCTTTTCTTAGTTCTTGGATGTTTTATCTTAATAAATACACTTTTCATGATTCATAGATTTGTAGTAATGTCATGAGCGATTGTTCATAGGTATCTAGGTATTTAGGTCTTCTGAATGCTGAAAACAACACTGGCCATATTTGAATACATGGTAATATTCTGATATTACCTGAAACACAGTAACATTCCAAGTCATATTGCAGATAAACATTGTATTCTAGTTATAATGTTTATGTAATTTGTAGATGCAAATGTCAATGTTACTGTTTATACAACCTTATGTATTTCTTAATACACAAAAATCTTTGTTAAAATATTATCACTACGCAGTTTAGTTACCAATAGGAGTAGCACCCAATACAAGTGTTTCCATCACTTCTTCCTTCAATATAATTTCATCAAAGAGGCTTAAATGCAAAAGCCAGGTCAGTATTTATCTTTCAATACCACAGGACAATGGAATGAGAAATATAATTCAATATGGTTTAAAAAAAATGCTGCTCAGGCAACTTGAATGGCAGCAATAATTCTTTGACATGGCAATGCATCTTGCTTCGCTGCCAGTCAATTCAGACAGCATTTTAGTCATTTCCAGAGGCCATGCCATATTCTGTGACGTTTCATTCCTGGGTGCAAGAAGCAGGAAATAGGATAATAAATTGCTCTAGCCCAAGGGCATAATTGGCAGTGGTTGTCTGGTGGAATCATTGTATTGAGTATGCTGGAATCTGATGTCCATTGGCTTCAGACTTTCTGTCAGGTAAAAATGGTCCTCAGCACTGGAGCGATTCAAATATGGTAGACTGCATCAGCCAAAACCCAAGTAACCAATGTTGACGATCATATGACAGCTCTGAAACTTTTTTATAAGGATTGGTGGTTTGTTGTCAGTGAATGCTTTTAACATCAGTTTTCTTCAAGAATAACTGAGTGTCGGTGAACTAATTCAACTGTCATTCTACTGTCATCTACAATAACGCAGAGTGCACTTTATGACAGATTCCATCTGTTAATTATGTTTGCTGCTCTCTGCTATAACAATGCATGTGCTACTCTACCTCGTTCTCCTTACACAATACTGTACAAGTTCTAACTGTGAATATTTTGTGATTTAGCAAAGTAAGAATTTATTCATACACTGAGCACTGATGCCTCACGGTGAGAAGATCCCGGGTTCAATCCCAGGTGGAGTGGTCTGGGTCCTGGGTGTGGAGTCTGCATGTCCTCCCTGTTTCCTCATGAGACCTCCAGTTTCCACCCACAGTCCAAAGACATGTGAGTTAGGTGAATTGGAGATACAAAATTGCCCCTGACTGTGTTTGACATTGAACTTGTACTGATGAAACGTGTGTATCGATGTAACCTTGTTCCGGTCATGAATAGTCTTAGATGCTGAAGTGTCTGTTTACACTGTGCATATGACAATACACTTCTTGAATCTTGATTAAAGGCAAGCAGCTTGGAGGTACCATTGACTAGCTGTTCACAAATGGCCCGAACACCATAACTTGAAGTAGATTTGAGACTAGAACACAAATGTTCTGTGTGTGTTAGTGTGTGTGTCTAGGGTCTTGCAAGACATTTGGAAAACAGATGTGATTAGTAGGCAGTGCTAGCAGGATGCATGTCTCAATTATTGGCATTGTGTTATGTGAGCAAGCCAGATATCTTAACCTTTGACAGCACCAAGGTAATCTGTCTCTGGAACAGTATGTGAGCACTGACTTTCATGGTGTTGTTGTAGATTCATGAGCTCTAAATGGATTTCTGATTGGAAAGAACAATACCTACCACATGGCTGCCTGTGAAAAGGCCCTGCTATAGCTAGCACCTTCTGAGGCACAGAGACTAATTTGTGTGTTTGTGTGTTAGACAAAGAAGGAGTATGGTGTATCACTCAATAGTTACTACGTTCCTCATTCCACCTGCATTGCATGTTTCTGTGTTTATGTGCCTTTGTGAGTTTGTAGGTAATGTCGTATAGAATGTTTCCTGTACATTTGCAGGTTAATACATATATGATAATGCAGTCGTTACTACTTCTCCCACTTCCACATCTGTATTTCATGCTTCTGTTCACAAAAAATTAATAAATAATTAAATAATAAGCTAAGCTGGCATGGCCCTGCTCTAATTAGGGCATGTCTTGTTACATTATACATCTCTCTCTTTTCTGAATAATAATCTTTACCGGGAAGCTCCTTGTTACTATCAGTTCAGTGACAGGGGTCAAACTCCAGCCTCCTGCTTATTAAATCATGACAATGAGGATTATATTTAGCACAATGGGCTCATGCCTAATTGTAGCTCTTATTAAAAAGTAATTGATTGTCCTCTTCTGAGACAGACAAGCAATAAAGAGAAGGAGCAGAGTGTCCAGCAAAAGAAAAAGAGAGGGAATCTCCAGAGACGGCTTTCTGGAGGTCACCTTCACATACAAATAAACACACACACACATACACACACACACACACACACACACAAAGAGACTCTGATTCAGGTTTTAAGGTGTGTCAAGGTCGTACCTCCCAAAAAAGTACCAAATGTTCTTGGCCCACTGATAACGGTAACAAAAATTTGGGTGATTTTATTTCCTGATGAGTCACCATGACACAGTACATCGTAGTTATTAAGGCTCTGGTCTAGTGATCAGTTGTTGGTGAACAGCAAGCCATAAATAAGTGTCTGTGGATGTGTGATGAGTGAATGAATGCTACACACCTGTTACTTTATTGGTAAAGTGTGTTATACTTAGGGAGTAACCATGTGATCTGTCCAATAAAAAATCTGACCCCAAACATAATCTCAGTGTGTTCAGGTATCTGCTGATCTCAACTTTCTGTCAAAATGTAGATGAAATGTTCATAAATGGGCAGATGATACAGTCAGTGAGTTATTTAACTAGGCAAAGGGCAAGTGGTGTGACCCCTGTGGAAGGCTGCTATATATCAGATTAAGGACACTATGCCTGTAGGCAACTATGCTGTTTAAAGAGAAAAGCCTGATTTTGGCCACAATGCAAAATCCAAACTTCTGAAAAACTTTTTATCCTTAGGTGACACTCAGTAAAGAACAAAGCAGGGACTGTTCCTGCTCTATGCAATATCTAGCAGAGGAATTCTGACCTACTGCCATTAATATATGTCTCAGCTGGTCTCTGTGTGCTTTAGGGGAACACTGTGACTCCCTCTTAAAATCTCTAAGCGATGAAGACACATTAACACCTTAAGCCATTAAATGAGGAACAAACCCTTAGCACAGCGAGTACCAGCCAGAAATGTACTGCTGTGACAAAGGAACATCAGTGGATGCATAATGTGTGCCTAAGCAGAGAGTGGATGATCAAGCCTTTAAGATGATGCAGATTACATTTCACAAGTCCTACTCTAATCCTCACAGTATGGAGGTGTGTGCATTGTGTGAAGATGATGGTGAGACAGGTGTTGTGGTTTATGCTGTGGCATTCATAATGCATACCTTTGTGATTCTCAGTGAAGTGGCTTTTGGCAGTGCCCTTGACATGCAGTAGGTTTACTGTGTTCCCAACTGAGGAACAGAACAGAATGCCATCCAAACCTGAGGTACTTTCTGGTACTTTTCAGGTACTTTCTATCATGATTTTTTCCCCACTGCTGGTACACCCTGTTCCTTTGAACTTAATGAGCAAAGTTTGAGGAAACAAAGTTTAACATACTTTATAAAGCAGGCAGCAGAATTAGAAGTACGGCTTATTCCTTTTAGAACTTTTTCTGGCTGTATCAGAACACCTGTCTGCTATCAGAATCAGAACTGAATAAAGTTATCATAATCATGTTGCACAGGAGTACACAGGAATTTTACCTGCCAGATCAATGCAAAAACATATAATGTAAAGAAACAAAGTGCAAACAAGAATACTGTACATTAAACAATAAATACACAACAAAAGCCACATACAACACAAAAACACAATCAGTACAATACAGAAACCTCAGTCACAATGTCTGGTGATTTTCTTTGCAAGTAATATACATCAACACGTCTACTTTGGAAAATATATATATTTTCTTTCTGGTATAATGTTAAAGTGTTCGCTCCTTCATCTGGAGATTGTGAGCTTTAACCTCCATGATGCCTTTAGCCAACTGTAGCCAGGAATCCAAGAGAGGAAAATTGGCCACCTGCTTTGGGTGAGAGGGATGACATAATTGAGAACCCCATCAAACATAGCAACATTAGCCAATCATCAGTGTCTATGAGCTCATAGATATTGAAGGGGATGCATAGTGCTGTCCGAGTGTGTTACACAACCCTATAAGGCAACCTAGAGTAAGCAGCAGTCTTGGTGGAAGCAGATGACAGCATTTGCTGTCCCCGGTTGGTACCTGTCATATAACAGAGGAGACCTCACTGGTGGGCTGAGGCTAAATTAAAAAAGTAAAGAAATATTAATCAATTTGCCAAACTCACATGAAATCACATTCTAACCTCACCTTGGCCTTAACAAATACAGGGGCTAATGCAGTTTGTCTACATTTTAGCCTAAACATGTCTGCGAGTTCCAGGTGCTTTTGTCCCACAGTGAAGGTTGTGATTTAATCAGGTTTTAGAACGAACGCATGACGTCTCAAAATCAGTTCAGCTTATAATCAGATACAGACTCTCAAAATGTCCATGACGCCCCTGCACTGTCAAATCCAGATCTAAACAGAGAAGAACACTTATACATTCTGTGCAGATGACAGCTGCTAAAGTTTTAAAGCTATTTAAGTGGATTAGGTAATAAGTGTAGTCGTAAGTGAAGTGTCTTTCAGGGGATTGGAATAGAATCTTTGAATGCTTATTTTTCATTTAGGGGGGTAACTTCTGATTATGATCTATGCATATTTATCTACTTGTTGAACTATGTAGGTCAAAATTTGTGGATGTAAAGGGTATTCTTAGGCTGCTGCACAAACCAGTCTGTTGGATTACTCTAGAGGACAGACCCTTCCCTCCAACTGCAGAGACCTGGCATGGTGTGGGAGTGTGGAGGTTCAACATCTTCACCCTGCTATATTGCCGTGTGCCAGAAAACCTATATGGAGTACAGGTCTGTGGTTTACCAATCAGCCAGATAACTAGAAGAGCCTGCCATGCTGTGCTCCCACTAGCACGCCCGTATCCATGACAACAGGCACAGCACTGCTTGCCCTGCAGTTAATGCAGGTGTTTACTGTTGGGAGAGTGTGAAAATGACTCTCACAAATGTGGCCCTTACACAGAAACTAGACATGTGACTTGTGTGACCTGAGGGCTGAAGTGTCCACAAGCTTGCTAACCGTTCTGGGACAAGTTTAGCAGGTGTCTGTTATAGTAATGCTTTAAAAATAGGTGTATATATAAATATAGACTATATATACTGTAGTCACACTCAGTTCGTAGAAATATTTTGTTATATTTTCAGGAAAGTTAACAGGTTTTGTGTGTGTGTATACTGAACATGGAGATGATAAGTTCTTTGTATGCAGCTGGCCCACACAGGTGCCTACAGAAATAACTGGCACCCATCCACATATGGATTACAAGCACCAGACTGGCACAAGGCAAGGGAGAGATAGAGGAAGAGAGAGAAGGTAGAAATAGGAAAACAATGAGAACTAGACAGACAGAGACAGAAAATGAGAGAGGCAGACAGCAGCAGACTGACTGTCTAGACTGGTAATGGAGGTGGAAACCTGGTTTTGAAAAAAAAAAAAAGTAAAAATCACGTGCACTATAAATCCCCCACCCATCCCCCCAAATCTCCTGCTTCTTTGGCATGGCTTGGCAGACAGAAATGCATTAGCAGTGGGACTAAAAATAAAGAGCTACTCAAATTCCATGCCTGTCCTCTATTTGGCTATTCATTGTATTGACAACCTCCAGTCAAGATGGGTCCATGCTCGCCCAGTTTAACATAAAAAAATGTTAGACTGTTTTTTTTTTACCTTTCTGGATTTTAATCAGAGAATCACAATAAGCATACTCTATGTGACCCTGAGATTAGACAACAGAAGTGTTTAAAGCATTGTGTATTCCGGAGCAATGTGATACAGCATATGCTGTGTTCCCATGAAATGTGTACTTTACATTTAAACAGCATTTCATGTGTGCATAAAGGTTAGAGCTGTACCATAACAGAGGCAGGTCCTTTTACTCGTGATCAGGCCAGTAGGTTTCTTCCAATCTCCCAAGGTTCTGTCAGCAGACACAGAAGGCAGGCGGTGGTACATTGGAAATCAATCAGGGCTCATATAAAGCCTGAAGCTTTTCCCCAGACATGAGTGAACTGGGGGATGGGGTGCAATGGGGTGGTGCTTCAGAACAACCGGAGATGAGCTAAACAGTTAGATATATATGGATACAAGAGATGAAGAGAGGAAGGATCATCAGGTCAGGCTTTATTAGCTGACTTAAGCAGCGTGATCACTTGTCTGAATCTGCAATCAATTAGAGTCATGAAATAAAGCCTGTGTAGGCTATCATCACGATATGACTGCTATATTTGTACACACTGCTAATTAAGCCATAGATTACATCAAACCGGCCTGATTATTAACATAAACTTACATAAACATCAGATACGCTACATAGCCAAACGTTTGATAACACCTGACCATTGCACCCATACTGTATATGGGACTTCAGTATAAACTGTTGCATCAAATTTAGTACTCAGCAATTTTTCTAATTAATCTCACCTTGTATGCCATGTCATATCCAAATGACAAATTTAGTTATCATTTAGAAAGTATATCGACAAAAATTCATATGCCTATAAATGTTTTATGTCAGTGTTATAATCTCTTTATATGTTTAAAGGCTTGTTTATGTAAGTTATCATATCCATCTGTTGTCATTCCATTCAAGCAAGTTGTTTTACTCAGTTCTCAGTCTCTTCCTGGTACGGTGTGGATTACAACTTATATGATTAAATCTCTTGGATTACATGGGACATTCATTGTTTATCTGATTTGTTTAATTCCAGGATCTTTCTGTCATAGAACAATCTTTTACACTACAGTGCTGTTGAATGCTCAGTTCTGACTGGAAGGTGTAAGCTTCTCTAACAGCAAGGCTCTGTCTGGAGTTTCAGCTGCAAGGTTTATATTATTGCACCGGTTGTTATGTGTAATGTGTTATCATTTCTATAGTTACAATTTACACAGTAACTTGTATGGCAAGGAGTTTATATTCCCTCCACGTAAATAAATAAAAAAAATATGATATAAGGGGAATAAAACACTTCAGGAAAAAAATATATAAAAAATAATTAACCTATCCTTATGGTCCTATAATTGCATGATTTGTTTGTCTTGCTTTATTTGTTATTTATTAAAAATAAGTTGTTTTTAAATCAGGAAGTAAAATATACTTCATTGTTATTTTTTACATGCATTAATTAATGTCCAATTATTCATGTAAAAAGTACTGATTAAAATAATTTTCTTTAGGTTAACATTCCTCTCACTTATAGGTTCATACATTTATAGGTCCAAAATTACATGATTATTCATCTATGTATTCATACTGAATACAAGTTCTTTATTTTGGTAATCAGATAATGTAATGCTGAACAAAAATCTGTCTCCCCACACTGCTACCTGGATAGTGTAAAGGTGATGCTCTTTTCATTTCCTCCAAGCTGATCTGAGATCAGGATTAAAAATAGTGCCTCTAAGGCATTCTCCTTCTCTTATCTCAGCTTGTCCGAAACATGTTCGCTTTTTTGTTCCATGGAAAATCTTGTGGACTCCTGTATTAACAGCCTAATGCAGCTCCATTCCAATACATAACTGTTTATTATCTGTTACCTGGTCATTGATGTCAGTTCTCCATCGTTGAATGGGAATGTGTTATCAGTGTGGTCCAGCTACACATTAGGAAACTCAAACACACTGCCATGGGAATTCCACAAGGCGTAAGAGAGAGTTTATCGCCTTCAGATAAAGCCAATCTCCAAAACACTTTTCAGGAAAGAAACAGGAGAATGTACAGGTGGCAAAAGCAGAAGGCAAACATGATTTCACTATGGAAACTGCCTGTAACAGTGGAAAAAGGCAACATGTATAGTAAAGCTGTTTAATAGATTCATTTCTGTACATGACACTTTGAACAATGCCCTGCGATCCTCTGGTGCATTTCTAAAATGACTGTGTGGGCAGGATGCTGTTAAGTATACAATTTTACTCAATAGATAGTGACATGCTTGCTTTAGATGTAAATTAGGGTTAATAATTATAAATATTCAGACATAAGCATTGTTTTCCCACCTATTCCCCACAATGTGTACTATAAGTCACCTATGTGAGAAACATGCTCTCTCTATGTCTGTGAGTGTTTGTGAAAAGGTTGAATATAAACTCACACTGCATTCCTGCTGTATTCTTATACCCCTGTGAAGATTGGGTGTCCTTCTCTGACATACAGCCACAACATGGTCATTTACGTAACAGTTGTGGTCATAGGGTGATATTATAAATGACACACTGCTGTCTCCACTAAGTCTCTGCTATTGCATAATGCAACATAGCTGACCTGGTGCTACCTGCTTGTCAAAGGACTGGAAGGACATTCAGGCTGGACAAATTAAAACTCGCTGTTACACTGTGTTCTTTCTCATACCAAACAGGAACCCTGAGTGACAAGCATGAATGACTCTCAAATGCCAGACACTGTAGCAACAGATCAAATGGAATGACATACATAAATGATGGCTTAGTGTGTGTATTTGCTTGGTGAATTTGCCTCAATCAGATCAAAGACGTTTATGAATTCAAGCCAAAAGGACATAATGGTCAGTAATGTATGTCTCTGTTGTCTAAAAATGCCACAAGGTACAATGTGACTGTAAAAAGAGCACTTTTACAAACTCTATTTTTGACATGGAACACACACACACACACACACACACATACACACACGTTTGTATTCCTATATTTTTGAGGACTATCCATTGGAATATCCATAATTAATGCTATGATAACCCTAATCCTAATCCTAACCCTAACATTAACCTCAGCAATGAAAAGGCAACTTTTTGGTTTATTTATTAATTTCTTAATAACTTATGATAACCTGATTTACCCCCTCCCTCTGTGTCCCTCTCACTCTCTCTTTTTCTCTGTGATATGGCTTGCACTCCCATATTTGTGTTTAGCAATTTGTACTAGTAATGGTAGCAAAAGGCCTCCTCTGTGGTGTGAGTCATTCTTTCCATCTACGCTCCTGGAAACAAACTTATGATGCAGGTATTTATCATTATTATCCTGACTCTTGACTAAGATGAAGCTAAAAAGTTAACGTTTCCATTGCTCTGAACCTTCAGTTATTGTTTGATGACATTCATGCTTTGTCACTACAGCAATGAGCAGTGTGTCTGTCTCTGAGTACTGGATCACATATCCATTCAGAACAAATAGAACCACAGTAAAACACCATAGCAACACTATGGCAACAGCAAGGCAGAGAATCTCACCACGTCCAGTCATTACCTCTCCTCAGTGAACTCAGAGACTCGCAGTGACGAACTCACTGACAATCTGCACAAACACATGGACCTTCATGAGGTTGTTGCTCATCTCAGATTAGAACTTGCCATACAGTATATACTGTAGTAGGAGGTTTAGAGGAATATGTTAGGAGGTAGCCTTTGCATTTACTTTATTTTATTTATGTGCCAAAAACATGTCATTCATTACACAAGGCCAGATCAAGCAAAAGGACCACATCATGTAAAAAGTATGAAGAAATACAGAACTCTGTGTTCCACTGTAAACAGCATGTCTTATCTCAACGTAAATGCAGTATGAAATGTTTAGAGAACGCACAAGAATTTTTCCAACATACAAGCTAAGCCCACACCATATGTTACTAAGTGCATGTCCTTTTGCTTATGTTAGGCTTCCATACAAGCACAACATTCTACCATTTCACTATGATAGCATTACACAACATTACAAACTCCTCAACCCTGTCCCCATTTCCTGTATATTTGTGTGTCTGGAAAATATATATCTAAAAAATAAAATATATAAAATAAAGTAAAATACACATTTCCAATGGGTCAAAAGGTCAAATGTGGGTGTATACACAACAGCTAAAAAACATATTGTAACATTTTTAAATGAGCTTTTGTCATGACCCTCCCAGCCTCCAGACATGAAGATTTGATCCAGATCCAGATTTGAAGAAGTATTACATCTGGCAGAGATTAGAACCGAAATGTCAAGAAGTTGGCAATAGGGTACACACTGACCAAACTAACAAGGCAGATTTAGAACAGATATGTTTACAGCAATTTAGAAAGTTGAAAAGTAAACATTAAAGTTCATGCAATTTTTTTTCTCTATTAAAATTTAGCATTCTTATTTGTTATTTTATTATTTGCGATAATGGAAATGAATGGTGTTTTGTCATAAGGATGTGCAACCAAACAAAAAAAACACAAACAAAAAAAACTAATCAACCAACTAACCAAACAACAAACCAAACATCCAATTAACTAAAGAGTGAAGCAAACAACCAAACATCAAATTAACTAAAGAGTCAACCAAACAGCCAAACAACCAACCAACCAAACAATTAACCAAACAAACAAATAGCCAATCAAACAAACAATGTGCCAAGCAAACAAATAAACAACCAAACAACCAACAAATCAAACAAACAAGCAATGAACAAAACAACCAAACAACAAACCAAGAAATATCCAATCAAACAAACAACAAACAAATAAACAATGAACCAAAAAATGAACCAACCAAGCAAAACACAAACAAATAACCAATCAACCAACCAAACAAACAAGCAGACAAACAATTGAACTGAACTGCCAGTTCCTTTGTACTACATAATTGTGCCCAGTAGGTCCTCATCTTAGTGCATGTGTGTATTAATGCTGTAAGTGTAACACAGCACTAATCTGGAGGCAGGCCAGCTCTCTGCAGCCATGTGCTAGTGTGAAAACAGTGAACTTTCCTCTCATTATTCCAATTGCTTCCTCCGGATGTCCAGTGGGAAAGGGAGGGTGAACATTAGCCTTCACTGCTCCTCTCAGAGCATTTGGGCAACACTAACAGCAGCATTTCCATGAATGGTTAATGCTTTCAACTCATAAAACAAAGCTATTAACCTAAGATTTTGAATTCTGAATGGTTCTTTGGATGATGATCAGATATTTTCATTTGCAAAATGACAGGCGTTCCTGTGCACTTATATAGTTTCAGGCTTTATTACAGGTTCTTAATGGTAACAACAAAAAGCGTTGTTTTAGCATCGGTTCATTTGTCTCATCTGTCCCCAATGGAATTAGCTGAGCAGTGTATTCTCTCCTTCCTTTCCTTTCTCACTCTCATTCATAGTATCTCTCTTCTCTCTTCCCTTGCATGAATCCCAGAGAGCAGAAAGCAGATACGATCAGATGCTTCTAAAGTGTGTGTGTGTGTGCGTGTGTGTGTGTGTGTGTGTGTGTGTATGTGTGTGTGGACAGCTGGCTGAAAATGGCTATGAACAGTCATGGTCAGCTAATGGGAAGTCTGAAATATCCTGCTCTGAAAGAGGAAGTGAGAGTGAAAGGGAGATGTTAGGAAGTTAAATATTTATAGCGAAAAGGGAACATTGATCCGGCCTGAATATTTCCTTTAGTCCTAACCGTCACTCAGGGATCTGGCTATTGTTTTTCTGTAGCCGTGTCACTCAGTCACAAAGATATCATTATACATTGGGTTTGAAATACGTTTCAAGATTTAAAAAAGACTCAATGAAAAGACCTTTGGACTAATCAGAAATGATTGTGAATTTACATTGTTCAAATTTGCATACACTTTTTCAGGACACAATGGTGTTTTTGTGTGTGTGTGTGTGTGTGTGTGTGTGTGTGTGGTCATATGGCATATGGGAACATATGTTTCCTCTTCAGACTGTCCTCGTTTATGTTCCATGAAGCACCTACAAGGTTATAATCTGTGACCCTAATACTAACTGGCTTTAACAAGCAGAGATATGGGAGAGGGACAGAACTGCCATGTGTTTGCTCTAAATTGTAGATTTATAATAAACTGCTAATAGAAAGTCCATTGCAGTGTAAATTTCCTCCTCTGTGACATGTTTTGCTCCCTATCTCTTGCCTTAGTGCCCTTTCTCTGGCTCAGGCTCATTTCTGGACCTCCACTGCTAAAACAAACGCATAATCTCAGTGAGACAAGGACAACATGTGTGCCTCACTTTAAATGCTTAGTGTGTATACTCCATCTTATGAGTTGAAGGGTGATAATGGTTCTTAAATAAAACACTGTGGCACTGTTGCTAACCACCACAACGCCTTCACAATGTCAGAGTTTTCACAAGGAAAGCAGAACAAAGTACACAAACTGACATATTCAACAACTAGAAACTACACTAGAAATCAGGTTAAAAATGTATGACAATGTTTTACTGCCCATTCTGAAGTTTTGACTACCTTCAGAATGGAGCAATGGATTATTTATTGTTTCGCTATCTGGTGACACCCAAATGAGGATGGGTTCCTTTGGAGTCTGGTTCCTCTCAAGGATTCTTCCTGTTAACATTTCATGTTATGTCCATTGTGTTAACATCTCAAGTTATGTCCATTGCTTTAGAAATAAAATTGAATTGAATTGGATACTAAAACCAGACTAAACCATGACTGCTATAGAAAGTAAGAGAAAGTATCTAAAGAATGTGGCAGTGATGCAGGGTGTGAAATTTCTCAATTGTAGCTTCTTGAGGTATGGAAATGTGTTAGTTAAATTGCCCCCTAAGGGCAAAATTTCATGGAATTTGGTATGTTTCTAAAGAATGTGGTATTGCTGCAGTGTGTGAAAAGTGCTAGACTTTTGCTTTGTACATGATGCACTAAGTGGTGCTACTCCACAAATGAGCTAATGAGCTATGGTAATGCTCACCATAAACAGTTAATCATTTTTGGGGAAATTGTTTGCCCAAAAATCCTACCTGACTGGCATAAGAAAGGCACTCACTGGCCTAATACCTGTGTCTTTTTACGCATGAAAGCAAACTTACTGTAATCACCAACAACAGGAGCGGAAACAACCAACCTTGCAAAAGTTCTAAAAATCAAACCCCATGGAAGATTGTTTTATGATATTAGCAAGTAGAACAGCAATTCTACCTAGCTGGTGGGTGGTAGTCATTTGGCAACGGAGATATCAAATTTGTTAAATATACTTTTATCTAGTTTTTATATATTTTTATTTAAATTATATGTCTGTTGTTTATAACATTTGCATGGATTGGAGGAAACTCATTTTACATTTTTTCTTATTGTTACGGTTTGGCTGAAAAACCTACCATGATGGATGATGTCAAAACCTCCAAAAACACCAAATGGAAAATTGTTCCAGTCAGGATTTTTCACTGTGCCTCCTAAGAAAATGTAGCGAAGTGCATGTTCTAGGTCTAAGGTACAAGCTTAGCTAGCCGCATGTGTCCATTAAAATAGAAATGAAATTTATCCACTTGCTTCAAGTCATGGATTTGCCAGATAAAATTCAGAGGTAATTAGGAATCAGTGAGTGACACTGCCATTTTATCTTTCTAAATAGCATTAAGTCTAGTTTACACCCGAGGCAACCGGGCACAGACAGCAAGCAGGAAACTTCTCAATGATTTTCAATTCTCTCCGGCTTAAGAGTGGAGCATCATTTATTTGCTTTTTCTCAGGGGCTAGAAAATATACCATGCAAATATTTGTATCGACAGACAGATTAATAAAACCCTGCTTCACCACTTATATATGATCAAATAAAGTTCATTGGCTTTAGTGAAATTTACACTCCTGTGCCCAGTGGCAATTTCATGACGCTAGGAATTATGAACGATTGCTGTGGTCATAATCCTCTCTATATCTCATGTGCTGTTTCGAATATGGGCTCGGTCTTTACAGTGTAGCATGAATATTACATTTTCTACATTCATCAACACAGGAGCAGACAGGAAGCAGTGGTACATCAGCACCAAATCACCATGCTTACTGTGTCTGGTGTGAAAAGGGCTTTAGGCTTCACATATAGTTTTTTAATAACTGATGGCTTATAGTGGTCCACCAGCTAACTATGTTGCTGAACACCAATGCCTTGTTTATTTTATGTTTTCTGTGTGACAAGTAAGGGATAAAACATGACATGAACCACCACATAGTTTATGATGTCCCTACTTATGTTTGGAGTATTCATCACCTGAAAAGCTCTTACTGCTGCTGAGGAAGGCCCCAAATGGAGAGCCTAAAGAGTACCATGATGGACAGCTTAAAGATACACTTAGAAACCATAAATTTGGCTTGGAACTGCAACTGATATATAAACAGTTTCCCTACGATGGCTAGGACTGTAAGTGCCATGAACAATTGTACACTCCATCAGTGAATAGCTTCAACAAAATAGACTTCATGTTAAAACTTATGAATGAATTTCCTGGTGGGCGACACGGTGGCTCAGTGGGTAGCACCGTTGCCTCACAGCAAGAAGGTCCCAGGTTCAATCCCTGGGTGGGGCGGTCTGGGTCCTTTCTGTGTGGAGTCTGCATGTC
>JAOVYV010000048.1:8718253-8734724 GCA_025674545.1 Hassar affinis | reverse complement strand
ATAGTTTTGATGCCTTCAGTGAGAATCTACAGTGTAAATAGTCATGAAAATAAAGAAAATGCATTGAATGAGAAGGTGTGTCCAAACTTTTGGCCTGTACTGTATAAATTACTACACAGCATCAGAACAGGCAGGTGTGTTCTTTAATAAAACATGGTGTTTGGCAATATTGTAGATGATACACAGCCCCTGCATCATCTACAATATTGTCATCATAATCTGCTACAGTAATCAGAGGGACATCCAGTTAGGTCTAGCAAGCATCCCATACTTAATCAAAGCATGGTCAATCAGAGACCAACTCAATGATCATAGGCTTATAGGTAGTTTTTTTTTTTTTGCTTGTTTGTTTGTTTTAAGGTAGTTTATGTTGTTGATTTGTTAGATTTTTGGACAGAATTGCCTTTGCCCACCTCACCTAGACACACACATACCAGTCTTCTGTAAGAGAGCAGACTGAAACAGTTAATCTCATTCAAGCATTAATTAGAATTTTAATTAGATTGAGAATTAATAATCCTTTAACATATGGTTTAGCACATAAAATGATAATCCCAGTAGCTAATTACAAGTTCTGCCAGTCTGAATTACAAAGCCTTAATGACCTGCTGGGTGCTTTCACTGATGTCTGATGTGACTTCATCTCACATTATCTTTATAGTCCTTGCCCTGTTGTTGTATATTAATCAGAGAATGAGGCTGTGACCTCTCTCTCTCTTTCTCTCTCTCTCTCTGAGTGTGTGTGGGTGTTAGCTCTGATGATTCCTGAGAAGAGAAGATGAATTAAGACATTTGCTGCCCTGAAAGGCTTGGCCAACTATATGAAGTCTTTCATGAGTGCATAAACACAGGCTACGGACAAGACAAGAGTCTCCTCTATCATGATGGACCAGACGGACACTTAACATTTCTTAAATAACATTACTGTTTTATTGCATGTGGCTATTCAGAATCATTACAGTTTCCAAAGCAATACTAACTACACTAAGATTAAATTATCTCTTAATAGCATCACAATGTGTAGTATATGAAATATATACAATGGAAGACACAGAAAGAAAAAAAATTTAACCAAGGCTCAAAATAGTCCATACTGAGAAATAACAAATCATCAGAATGAGAACACTGCTCGAATCACTGGTAAGATCCAATAAGAAAAACAGCAAAGTGTTCATTTAAAGTTGGCGGGAAAAAAATGTGTACAGCAAAACACACCCATCAGTTTTAAGGTTTTATCAAAGTTTGTGAACACAGTATTTATACATTTGGTTTCTTTCTGTAAACTAATCTTTATAAAATGTAAATATTGCATATGCCATATGTTAATTTGTACCTATGTAGCTAGAGATCTCATATCAAGTATTGTTCAATTATATTTGTGTTTTCTTTTTAATGTTACAGCAGTATAAAATATTTCCTTAGTGGCATTCGTCGTGCAATTTGAACACACTTACAAACCTAGCAAAAGATTAGAAAAGAAAACCTCCAGGTCAAACACTGGTGTTTGGCCAGTACCTTCATTAGTGCTTTAGCTGTTGGGGAAAAATTCATTTAAACATATACTGTGTATGTACAAATCCATAAATGTTTTATCTTTAACTTAAAAAAAAACTTTCCAAGGTCACAACTGCACATCAGTTGAAATATCATTATATATACATTATTTACAAGTTTTCAGACAAACGTTTCATATACTTAAACAAGTCACGTGTCAGTTTCAGTTCTCTTGTTTAGGTGTCGTTATGTTGTGACAGTCATGCTTTGTAATGACTTTGTTTGTTTGTTTGTTTCGGCCGGAGCTGCAGAATACTCTACATTCAAATTTGTCTTGTGTTACAATCGAAAAACAAGTTTGTAAGTGCGAGACAAAGCACTGGTACAGACACAGTCCCTGTCTGACACTCCGGTGCAGCAGCAATGCTTTAAAGCCTCCCAAGATGTCCCTGAAATGTGTCTGTCCCATTAAACAAGTGCTCCACCAGTGTACCTCCGAGCCAGTCAGGGCGGAGCACGCAGAGCTGGCTGTCCTGGTGTAAAGCAAAGGAAAGGCCGCGATTAAAGAGGAAAAAATATTTAGTGGTGAATAAGGGTGAGGCAGCAGGAGTCTTTACCGGGTCGTTACACATCCAACAGTGGTGGGTTAAAGTGTGTTTTGGTGCCTATGGGGTGCACACTCTCTCTCACACCCGCATACACACGTTGTGTGTCTTGAGTGTGCATGATGAGTGTATCTGTTTCTGTCTGGCTGACTTCGTTTCAAACTAATCTCCTTTTCAAAGAGCCTGCTTTGCATGTGTGTGTGTGTAAGACAGCATAACGCTGCTTCCCCTGCCATTTACCAGCACTCATAAATAGAATTATATTACTATCCTTTAAATATCTGTGTAATACTTAGAATAAGACCAGTAATATAAGAAATCTTTGATTGCAGAAGTCACTATCTACGGTGAAAGCCACGTCTACTGAGCTTACAGACATTCAGTTTCCATGGCGAGCGGTCGGTCTTTGATACTTTGTAAATGTATATAGGTCCATAACAAATTTCCACAACAAAAGAAAACACTGTTTGACAGTCAGTAAGGCTTTGGATTGGCATTTTTTACGACATTCAGCACTGAAAATAAATAGGTTTTTTTCATATATATATTTTTCCAGATGCAACTCAAAACCTGGCTTTAATCTGAGGTAGAGTTTTTTAAGCGACTACTTGTTTCAGTTAACTGGTGAAGATGAAATGCCACCTTGGTGCAGTGCTGCAAGCATCCATATGCCCGCACACACATACACATACACGCACACACACACACACACACACACACACACACACAGAGTACATACATACATGCATCCAAAACACTTAATGCACACATATAAATAAATAAATACGTGCCATGTGCAATGTGTGGTGTGTGTGTGTGTGTGTATGTGTGTGTGTGTCCACTTGTGTGAGAATGTGCAGATGTTACACTCCAGGTTTGAGTCACAGGTTTTTGCATGTGGGGGACACTGGCCTCTTAACATCCAGAGCACTTGAACATAAACCAGTGGAGCATAAACAAGAAGAAGAAGAGGAACTGTAGACTGTATAGGGGCGTGAGCATGGAGTGACACACAGACAGATGTGTGGTCCAGCCTTTGTTTTTGTCAAGAGTTTGAGTTATTTGCAGAGCAGCACAGAGATAGAGGACCACGTCACCGGGGCAAAGAACAGGTCAAGTGTCGATGTTGCCATGACGATAGCCATTCATACAAGTTCAGGGGTCAAAGATCAGGGGAGTTGAAGCAGCAGCAGCAACAGCAGCAACATGGCCCATCTGTCCACACGGCCACCTCTCCCTCCTTTCTCTTTGTACCTCCTGGTCCCAAGGAAGATCTGCGGAACCAGAGCAGGAATGGAGTCTGGATCTGTTTAGTCTGAGGGAAAAGAAGATGAGAGAATATGGATTAATGTGAAGAACATAAACACATCCAGACAGAGACAGAGACATTCACTTGGGCCAAAAACAACAGCAGAATCTAACAAGCAATAAATCGTTGTCATTTTTTTGCTTCTTTTTTCTGAAAACAGTACTGATCCAATGCAAAAAACATGAGGAAGTCATTGCTTACACTGTCGACTCACAGATTGCTGCCTTTTATGGACTAATTTCTAATTAGCTGTGAATCACTGCCTGTTTTTCAGTTATTGACATGTCCATGTGCGTTTTTTTAACCCAAATTTTTCAAAAAACATTACTGGTGACATGTATCTGAGAAATGGGAGTGAAACAATTACATGGTCTAACCCCCTCTCTGTCCATCCCTCTCTTTTTTACCAAGTAAGGAATGTGTACTCCTTTACTGTGAGCAACTGAAGTGGCAGGTGCTCTGAGTGAACACAGATACTGGCATTTAGTGTTAAGCAGCTGACAGTGTGAGCTTTCCTATGTCTCTGAACACAGGAACACAACACCCTCTTTTATCACACAGTCCCGCCTTATCGAAGGCAGTCTGATGCAGAGAGCATCTCCGAAACCCGTGCGTGGCGTTAATCTAAACAGGAATTCTACAAGCATTTTCGTACGGTCTAGAATGGGAAGGATGGCTTGCATTTGGTTGATAGCTTCAAACACGAGAGGAAGTATTCATTCAGACAGACCCTACGCAGGCCTCTCCTTCCTGCCGCATGGCCAATTTTCAAACCACCTCAACGGCTTCTTTTCTCTCTAGATCAAGGGCTGTTTTTACAGAGCTGTTACATTCTTGCAGCTACACAAACAGCTACAAGCAGTAAAAAAAAATCATACAGTACTTGTTAAATCTACACGTTTGTTGTTAGGACACTCCCACATCTTACTAAGAAAAAGGTAAAAAAAATGGCATCAACATCATGTCAGCGGAAAAGCTGCATTTCTGCCAGTGCTTCCTGTAAATGTGATAATTGGTAGCATTTATAACAGTCAATTCATGTGCTGTGACTTTAAGGCATAATGAGTCCTTAATGCACACCTCCCCCATCACCTGCCTCAGAGAAAATGGCTACCATGTCTGTGAACTGTTTAAATGCATTGAGCATGTGCTAACTGCAAAACTTGTTTGAGAATATTTATTACCTTGCATGTATACTATGGCGTGATTAGTTGCTGTACAGCCTGCATGGCAAATAGCAAATACACTAGTAATACACTGTATACTATGGTACTAGTTAAATATGTGTTGTGTGATTGCTAGGTAACCTGCTTACGGCACACTGCTAAGAAGGTAATGAAGCTCCTGTAATCTTGTTGAACCTGACAGAATGTCTCCTTATAACCACATATGCAAGACCAAAGTATCTTCCTTTCCTCGTTTAGCACCAGGAGTAAGAGCTTATTTCATCCTGAGCCAGGGCCAGTCAGAACCCAATCAGACTGAATGAAGTTCTACATGTAGCACAGCGAGTGCCAGGCCTGTCTACTTCAAGACAACACAGATCAAACGAAGCATCTAAACACATTATGCAGGGCTACATCAACCCCATGTGAGGATGGTTTTCTGATATGGGGAAAGCTGATATTAAGCACAGAGACACTGCCAACACTATGGCACTGCTTTAGTGCTACTCATAAACAGTCATTACACATAGACATGCGCTACTGACGTCACGGAAATACAGTTATATGAGTGGCGGTGAGCTGTCTGTTATTCTGCCATATGTGTGCATGTGTGTGTGTGTGTGTGAGAGAGAGAGAGACAGCTTGAGAGAAATGGGGGGATGGAACAGGACTGCAGTTTGAATTTCACACAACTAATTAAGCAAAAGGGAGCGGAGCAATTCAACGAATGTCCCGTTCTGCTCTGGAGAGGTGGAAATAGGAACAAGTGGATGTGGAATGAGCAATAAGATCATGAAGGAAGAGAAGTCACTTATACCTAAAAAACAGCACAGAACTCTGCATCACTGTCTCTTTCAATCTGATTTCTTGCTCTTTACTCCAAGTCATGCAGCAGAGCCAAGCTGGGGGAATGCACGCATGCCT
This sequence comes from Hassar affinis, assembly GCA_025674545.1. Classification (NCBI taxonomy): domain Eukaryota; kingdom Metazoa; phylum Chordata; class Actinopteri; order Siluriformes; family Doradidae; genus Hassar; species Hassar affinis. Next base: position 8,729,226 of record JAOVYV010000048.1, on the reverse strand, counting down.
CATTATAATATCCTGAATGGACAGAAGACTTCAGAAGAGGCGGAGTGATACGGAGAGGTAATACATATGCATAAGCATGTGTTTTTGTCTGTTGGTGAGTTAAATCTGCCCCACCCTGGAAAACTTGACATAAAGGCCTCTTTATTTGGAGGGCCAATTTAACTAAGCGGAATATCCCAACAGAGCAACGAAATGAAATGATTTGGAGGTTTTTAGTTATCACATTTTACATTTTAACTAACATTTAATCCCCATCACCTTTAAAAGCTGCATCATCTGTTAAAATAGATTAACATTCACGTTGCACCTAAACCTATCTGTCCAGTCATGTTCTCCAGGGCTATGATTGAGCAAAGTATTTGTAAGGCACTGATATTACACACAGGATAGAAATACCAGAACATCTGGACCTTGTGGTAATATTTGGCGAGAACCTTTTTAAATTACTAAATACAAATTATTTAATTGCAACACAAAAAAAAAAAAAAATGGAAAACCAGAACAAGCTGTGTTGTCTACAGCAATTGCAGCTATCTCATGTCTCAGTGTCCACATCCTAACACACAACAGCTAGCATTTTACACATGGATACTCCGTGATGAAAGCAAAGCAGGATGTTGATCTTTTGCCACTGTTAGCACATACGGAATGTAAATGAGTGAGAGGACTGTGTGGTTTGGACAGAAGAGCACTTAGACTATGCAACACATGCTCCTGAAATGTCACTTCTGGTGTGAATTCTAGGTAACACATAAACACACTTCCCATGGAAGCCATGTGAAAACACAAGGCAGGCACATATCTAAAGCTTCTCAAGTTCAGACCACCCCCTCTCCACACACACTCACATTCACACATCATCAGAAGTCACCAGCCAGTGAACCCAGTGACTCTTCCCCCTCCCCCAAACAGCCCTCATTCACACTCGCACACACGGAGAGCCAGTTTCCAGCTCCTTTTTATATCCCATATGAAGGCTAAAATTATCCAGGAGCACGCAATTTGCTCCCCCCCCCCCCCCAAACACACACACTAAAATACATATAGTAAGGGTAAGACTGTTAAGTTAAAGGACACTGTAAACATGTTAGTAATTTAATTATCAATTAAATGAAAGAAAAGAGGCAAGGTGTAAAAAAAAATTGACATAATGAACATGACATGGGTGTATGCAAGGATTGTGTGGAGTCTGTGCAGTTAGTAAGAGCAGCACATCACTATTACACAAGGAGGCTTTCAGCAGCCTCTCGTTTCCTATCCCACACTTCCTCTTCTCTCGTTCTCAATAAGAGGCACAGAGAGCAGCCTCTATCAGTCACTTGGCCATGCTCTCACTCAGCCTGTCGCATAGGCAATTTATAGGCAAAGTAACAGTAACTCATGACCGAACACATCTGTACTTAACGTGGCAAACAGCGATGCTTTGAGCTACTAAATAATGCAAACGAAATACAGAAAATGTGTTCGATTTATATGTACATGCATGCTGAGATGATATTCTTGTGTAAATATGCAAGCTTAATTTCCATGGTTCTCACTAAGCCTAAATGGAATTGTGTCAGAACAGCACATTTTCAGAATGCAAATCAAAGGTATTTTATGAACGATGACCGAGCTCAGCTGGCACGATTTTGCTTTTCTATATTGTGATCAACCTGCTCAGAACAACAACACAAAACAAGCCCCGTGTGCCCCATTTCAAAGAGTCTAAAGGTTTCATCGGTGCAAAAGGACATAATAAATTAGACAGCTGAGTTTAGAACAAGAAAATTGGCATGTTCTTTTCATAGTCAAGACACATAATAGACAATTACTTCCACGCGCAGGACCTCTGGTAAACGCAAGCCGTAAAGGAGCTTCCCAGCACGTGCTGCTCATTTACCAGTGGAAATGTCATTTTCCAGACCACTGTTCCACTCACATGCTTAAACCGCACACACACGCTGTAAATACAGAGCATGAAATGTCTTCCCTGTGATCACAAAGTCTCTCAGGAATTAGTTCAAGCTTTCTGGACACCACTTTAAAGAGGCACACTGCTACTCATGCTGAGAGAAGATATACAGTATGCACTCGGTAAATGAACCCAGACACAAAGGCAAATTTAACGATACATAGGGGGAACAAAAAGAAGAGAAGAGAAGAAGTGCAGACCCTGGGCTGTTTACCAGGAATGACCTGATCATGTGTTGGCTACAGGAATGTGTATGTATGTGTGTGTGTGTGTATGTGTGTGTGTGTGTGTGTACTATATGTCATGTGCTCACATTTGCTTGCTCAGACACAAAACTGCAGACAGAGTAACGTTTTAGCAGAACATCCCAGTCTCGTTTATTCTTTCCAGAGCACACACACACACACACACACACATAAGCAAATAGACTCCACGAGTGTGGCTACAGCTAATTACCAAAACAATAACAAGCTGGCTGAGGGGAGGAAGGAAGGGAGGCCAGAAAGAAAGTGAAGCGAAAAGGCAGGGAGGAGAATGGAGGAGGGGTGCAATGTAGCTGATGGACAAGTAAGGAAAGATGAAGATGTAAACGCCTCACCAGGCAAAGAAGCTGCGACACAAGAGAAGCAGAGAAGAAGAAAATAGGCAGAGCCATGGAAGACTTAAGAAATACAGTGAGAACGGGGTATGTGTGTGTGCAAGCATGAAGGAGCATTTTCTATGAAAGTAAATGCTTAATCCCCGTCTCTCTCTCTCTCTCGGATGAGGTAGCAGATGGTCTGTAGTGATTAGTGTATTGTCAGTGTCTGTGTTCGGGCTTGATAACCACTGAGCACTGCTTGGAATGGCAGGTGCATGACCCTGGCCACCACCATCTGCTCCACCCACCCCCCTCCAAACGCACAAGCCACACATGTGTGTACACACACCCACAAACACACGGAAGAGATACAGCGGAGACGTCTCTGCAAAACCTGGCTCTACATTTCTAATAAGTGAGCATTCCCCAAATCTGTGACCTCATTACGCAATTTTTTTTAATTAGCCAGGAGGGAGGTTCCTTTCACGTTACACCAATGTCTGCCATGGAACGAATAGCCAAGAGGATCAAATTAGAACATGTAGCTATATATTACACATGTGAGCCTCCGAACGTCATCTAATGTAACATTTAATCTCCTAAAGCCATACTGCTAATATTTGATGCTCTCTACATACAGGGTGAGGTCACAGCAAAGGCATTTGAAGTCCCAATGCGCACGTGCACGTGAGTGGCCCTTCGGGCACAGCGCAGCAGAAAAAAAAAACCTAATAAACCGATCGTCCCATAAGTACAATTACACCTCCCCTCATAAAGCTGCTAAATAAATATTGTGAGTAATGTTGACTGTTTGTGGAAATGTGTATTGTGAACAGTATGTGGGCTTGTTTAAACAGATTTTCAACATAGACAATGTGGTAGAATTATCAGCATTGTGTGGGTGTGTGGGTTTGGGTGTGTGTTTGGGGGAAGCGGTTGTATGTGTGTTGGGAGTGGTGGGGGGGAGGATCGCTCCACAGTCAGTGTCTCTTCTGGCATTAGTAAACAGACTCCTCTCATCACTAGTCAATGGAGTGTGCTGACTGCTGTGCCCCATATCTACACCACATCAGGCAGAGAGAGAGAACAGTGCTGTGATCTTTCACTCCAACTCATTATTTGTGCACAATACTGGTCCTGACCAATCAGAGCCTCCAAGATAAACATGCATGTGTGCATCTGTTTTTTTTTTTACTGTTGTCTCCACCCACTGTTCCAGACATTCCTTTGCCGAGGGCTATGTCTTTCAGATCAGCTCATTTTTCTGCAATAAACAGATGACTACAGGTACACCTGCTCTTCCCTGAAACCCAGCTTGAACAAAATCCACCCACACACACCCAACAACAAAGACTTCCACACCCACATGCACACACACCACACAGAAGAGTGGCTCTGTCTGAGCCTTTGATCCATCATATGAGTGTTACTCTGTATGTGTGTGTGTGTATGTGTGTGTGTGTGTTGTTTAGATGAGAGCCAGCTTCTTGAAGAGGTCATTTGTCACAGGCTTCTTTCTGCGAGTGCAAACGCATACTGGTTTAACTGGATCCCACCCCTCCAACGTTTCTCACGGTTGTGTTAAGAGTGCCAGTGACTCCCCACAACCTTGTGTAGTCTCCCTGCAGACCTCATTTAGCCCATGTGCTTTCACACACACACACATACACACACAGAGTGCATAGACATATGTACCTCTACTCGCTTCATACATAACTTTACTATGTAAACAATGCATTGTTTGTCGGACTAGGAAGGAATGATTGGCTGGCTGGCAGGTGTACAAGCCAAAATCTCTTTGAGCATTAAACAAAAGTTCAGCCTGCACTGTGAAAATTGTTTTGCGTCTTACAAGCAGATATTCTTGTCTCCGAGATAGCACTCTGAACAGACTGCATTCTTGCTCTGAAACCCGGCACCTGACAACTGATAAACTGCTTCTCTGTGTCACACATACACACACACACACACACACACACACACACAGAAACAAACACACATACATACACACAGACACACCCCTACACACACATACACACCCCTTCCATTGACATAATTTTTATTGCATTACTAATGCAGCTCATGCTTTGCCTTTACCTAAATCTAACCTGTGACCTTGACCTAAATAACGAAAAGAAAATCGTTTGGCTTTTTTAGTTCTCTTTAACACAAACTGCAGTTTTCTATGTCATGACGACTGACATACCCACAAAGCCAAAACTGGCAGATACACAGTTTGCACTAGTATACTGTATACACACACAGACCTAAAGGAAAAGAGAAGGAAAAGCAAAAGACTAGATCATCAATTTGAAGAATATGAATAACCATTTGGAAAGAGGAGGATGGAGGCTGCTTTGGCATAAAATCGTATCGCCAAATCACGTATCCTTCATTCTCCTATATGTCATATGAGGATTAAAAACTGCGCCACACGTTCAACGTCAAGTTCGGTAACATTAGCGCTCCCGCCAATGTGAACCTGCTTCACTGGTCACTGTTCCATGGGACACAAGACTTTAAAAAGGTATGTATTCAAATTTCTTACATTTTAAAAGAAGGGCAATAAAAAAAATGGCCTGAATTATTTTAACACAAACAACGTCGACTACAGTCAGATACGGAGAAATCACACATGCCAGTGGATGCACACGCAACCAGCTACTTAATGATCTGTCTGTCTTAATATTTCATTTCTTAAGTTATTAGGTCATTAAGACAAGTACGACCACAGCTTATGGTTTAAGTGCGCTGGCTGAATTCATGACATGGGATAGTCTGTAGAACATACAGGCAATAGGAAATGAATTAAGGAAGAGCAGTGACAGCTTCACACTGAAAAATGCATAACAGCCACAAACTATTACAGAATGAAAACACTGCCTCTTATGTAACCCATATCATTATTTTCCCTTCCTTCCTTCCTTCTTTCCTTCCTTCCTTCTTTCCTCATTGCCGTTAAAACATTTATGGAAAAAAAAAACAACTGAAATGACCAAATCTAAACCTATGACATGCACAAGAAGACGCTGATACCCACAGCTTACCTTTTACTGCTGTTGCCGTGTCCTTGAATCCATACAGACTGGCATGTATTGCACTCATGCTCCCTTTGCAGCAGCTGGCAGCTTTGAATCGAACCAGAGCATCGCAACTGGCCAGTCCATCGTCCATAAGGTTTAAGGCGATGTAGTTAAGTCCATTTTGAAAGCCCGCTGACGTCTCTCTGCACATGGGACTGCCGTACTCCTCTTCTAAGCCTTCGCTGTTCCTCGTCAGCGCAGAAACGTTCTCCACAGAGGCTGAGCCATGCCGCCTTGCATCATGTGCGAAGGAGGGGAAAACAGGTGTGACGGTGGTGGTGGAGGAGAAGGTTTCCGAGCTGTGCCGCCTTCGTCCTTGGGGGTCTGCGCGTATCACCTTGGCACCCCGGTCTGGGTCTACCAGGTGTGTGTTGGCGCCACCCAGCAGGAATGACTCAACCGGTCGGACCCCCACGGAGTCACTCAAATTTAACCTCCGTGCGCAGGATGGTGGGCTGGCAGGCTTGGTACAGTCAGTGGTCTGAGATGTAGGCTGAGGAGGAGAAGCAGATACGCAAAATGTCATTTCAGTGTAATCGTCCTTCGCCGTGCCAGCCTGGCATGAGGGTTCCACCTTTGACGTGATGTTATAAACATTTATTTTTACCTCCTCCTCACATGGGGCAGGGCAAACTGCCAGCTCTGGCATGGTATCGAGAGGGCTGAATGGAGCAGCATCTCCAGACTTGGGCGACCCCGAACTTACATTAATGTTCATGTAGTCCGACAGAAGGCATCTCCTCTGCTCGCTGGAGGAGCTGACGGACGAATTAGGGCTCTCTGTGGAGGGTGGGGAGTGTCTCAGCGTGGTGTGGCTGAAATCTATGTTTATGTACTCACCAGGGCTTTTGGGCTCAGAGGGCACTGGGTGCTCATTCATGCTAGGCAGCATACGAACCAAATCCAGAGGCAGGCGCGTGGGTCGGCTGATCCTGGATCTGGGGAGCAAGTTGTCAGCTTTGCTTTGCTTCAGAGGAGAGGGAGTGATTTTAGGAGCTGCCTTTTCGGGCTCCTCCACAATTTTCCAGTTTTGAAGGCTCATGAGGACATACTGATCACTGTCACCATTATCCGTCTTCTGCTGAGGTTTGTAGCAGCGGGGCAGAGAGCTGTAAGAGAAGGGCTGTCGGAGAGGACCTTGCTGCTCTATACCACCCACAGTGGTGAGGAAGTAATCTGGGGGCGTGTCGGAGACGCACGGGTCCACAGGAGACATGTTGAGGTACTCAGTGTTGGTAAGTTTCCCATCTGAGCTCTCCACAGACAGTTTGGAGCTGCACAGCATCCTCATGTAGCCGCTGTCATCCAGAGAGCAGCTGCAGGGCGAGCTTGTCCTGCAGCCATTGGCCACAGTGAGGGGGTGTGTCCTAGGGTTGATGATCTGCTTTGGGGCGGAGACACACATGGGGCTCATGGGCATGTAGTTTTCAATCTTGCTGCCCTGTGGTGCCACGCCAGGTGTCATTGGCATGTAGCCATCATCACCTAGATTACTACTGGAGCTTTTTTGTAAGAAGCCAATTTCGATATCACCGTAATCCTCAGGGTATGCAACTTTAGGGGAAGCAGTGTGTGAACTGCGTCCTGAATGCCCAGCATTTTTGAAAGTGGCCCTCATGAGTGTGTACTCATCCAGCGAGGCAGAAGACACCTGTGATTGCACTCGTTTCTGGTGAGGCATGGTAAGAGAGTACGTCCTCTTTCTGTAGGCTTTCTCTAGGTCCCTGACACCCTCCTCCAGCATGCGGGTACCACGTCTCCCGTGGCTGTGTGCAAAAACACACTGCTTGTCCATGATCATGTAGCCGTACAAGTCACTGCCGTCCCGTGAGGGAGGTGTCTCGGCAAAAGACTCTGGCGTGGAGCTGCGGTGAGCCATTAATGTGTGGGGTGCGTCTGCTGGACTGGAGCAGCACTCATCGCAGGAGATGAAGCCGGCATCGCTGGGCGAGCCCGCGATGGAGGCTGTACAGCTGGCTGGGCGAGTACTGGCAGAGGGCACACTAACGGGACTGGCATCGACTGAGGGAGGGGAATGAGACACGGGCATGCACATGGACTTACTATGCTGGAGAGAAGAGGTTTCAAACGTCCTAGATGGGCGAGCTGCCACCGTGTTGGAGCGGCTCAGATGTGTCCGGTTTATTCCGGGACTGACGGGACTTCCTGCTACTGACAGAGACACCGGCCGCGTTGTCGTACCGTCTCCCTCGCTCGCAGCGCGCATTCGGCATGAAGTTAACTTGGCTCCGGGCGACGAAGCGGCCACGCTGTCTGTGCGTGATCGCCGCGGCAGTCCCGTCTGACTCGGCGGTAAGTGATTTAAATGCCGCCTCGCGGGCACCGAAATTGGATTCGTACCCGACGACTGGCTTTTGCTGCGCGGCCGGAACTCGCACATCAGCTCCTTCATAGCCTTCATAGCTTCCAGTATAGTCTCGTGGATGTTTTGCGCCACCACCGAGTCGTCCGCTTGCATCCACAGCTCACCGGGGCCCGTGGCAGCGGACCTGCCCACCTCAATGAAGAAAAAGCTGTCCGAGTGACCGCAGCGCCGGATGTTCATTAGCTGCAGAATCACAGACGCCACATCCGTGTTTAGTTTCACAAAACTAATTGTGCGGCTTGACAAGCACAGCCGGTACACCCCGGTCAGGTTCCGACTCTGTCCGAGTCCCCTGGACTTCAGGTTCACTTGCCATACCTCCTTGTACGCGGCGCTGAGCGGCGTCACCACGCCGTAATTCGCCTCGTCAAATCCGAGCAGTGAAGAAGCCGAGTGAGACGCCGATCCCTCACACGCCCGGCCCGCGTTCATCAGATCCGTTAGGACGCTGAACCAGCTCTCCTGCTCCTGCTCGTTGTCGGCGGCCACGGCGAAGTACTCGTCCTTCGTGTAGAGTGCGATGAGGTGCTTGTGCTTGGCGTCCGCTCGCTTGTTGATGTTCAGGCACGAGTCCAGTGGTATGATCCGCTTAGCAGCCGCCTTGTTCCTCCATTTCTTCTCGCTCTCGTAGTACTCGAGGCGCGCGGGGAAGCCCTCACTCTGCGCCTTCAGCACGAAAAAGCGCTTATGGCCGTGCTTCTGTTTCTTCAGGTAGCCACACTTTTTAATATTGTTGTTGTTCACGGTTAGATTGGAAACCGAGTGCCCGACCACTGGCGGCGGACTCGCCATCCTTCCAGTGCTGTAAAAACAACGCTCACTTTGCTTCAACTTGGATACAGACTGGACTTGTAAAGACTCCGTGGATATTATCTCACTCCCGGCGCGGAGCTTCGCGTGCCGTATCCAGAGCTGTTAAACTGTAAATAACCCATATCGCTAAGTGAAGAGGAGAAAAAACATATGACGTCCTACACATCCAGCTATGATTATTAAAAAAAAAAAACAGGAGGGAAAAAAATACACACGCACTGATACGAGGCGGCACGACCTTAGGGGAAGGCGTATCCGCCTATCTGATCGGGTTATTCGGCTCATTGGTCGAAGGGACTGAAAGATAGTAAAACGCACGTCGCATGGCACTATCAGACTCCGCCCACTGGAGTGACATGCTCCGCCCACCGCCGGTTCAACCCAAAGACTACATCCGAAAGCGCATACTACAGCACTACACAGCATGTCAAAAACTGTGCACTAAAACACAGCCTTGCTATTAGTACCTAAAATAAACACATATCCGACATATTTTCCTCATTTTTTAGAAAGAAAATAGTTTTTCTTTTACACAGGTCCGTGCGTGACCAAACGCACTGTTAGGATCTAACGTGTCGTATAAACGGGTGGAAAGATTTCGGTGCATTTTTTTAACGATCCCGTTTAATTTTATAAGGAATGAACCCTTTAATCATGGTGAGAGCGTTTTACACACCGGGGTAATGATGAGGGTTTAGTGGCGAGAGGATGGTCATATTTCAGCTTTTGCTGTGAAAGATAATGTGGCATTTATTTCATATTTCCTCTTTGAAGCCTGGTTGGGAATTAGGGAACTTCATATCTGTGTCTGTTCAGAACGGGATTAAAAATGGTCAATCTGGCAGGTACAAAATGAGGGCTGTCTGTTTTCCTGCGAGACTTTATGAATAAGATCTTTTGGATGAGCATCATTTTAATGACCCTACTCCGGGGCGGTGCGTGTAGATTGTGAAGGGAAAGTACATCGGTTCCGGTCCACGTCGCGCTGTATCCTGCTGGAATGATCATGACGCACCCGGTTCATAATAAATCATTCAAGCGAGAAATTGTAAACAAGCGAGCGGTCGTGACGTTGCGCAACCGGAGCTGCGTGTGTAGGTGCGGGATCTGCGGCGCTACACCACTGCCTCTAGCGTCTCCATCTCAGGCTGCTGCCGGGTTTTTTTAGGCTTGAACGTCAGCTATACTGAGGAGTCATGATTTGCTCTGTCACATGCTCTGTCCAGTGAGCAGTACGCGCTATGAAAAAGTTTTTTGTTTTTTTTGTCTGAAAGAGATTTGACATCAAGCCCTCACCGAATGCAGACTCAGCCCTATGGGCTCTGATGATCTTTCGTCATCAGGAGGTGTCCGTTATTTTTGGAGGGGGATGTTGAGGATGACGCGGAGTTCTGAGTGCGTCACAGGCTGGATATGTGCGCAGCGCAAACATGGCACATTCAGGTCATTGACTCCGGATATGTACTATAGCTGTACACTCGTGAATCTAAAATCATGGACTTCCGTCTAACTCTGTACTGAGGGCACAGAGGAGACACTGCAGGCAAACCATAAACCGCCGTCCCGCAAACCGCGGCCATCAAATCAGTGTGCGCTGCTATTCCACATTTAGTAGTAATGCTTAACCGGGTGCTCTAATGTGACCGCACGAGGCGGTAAATTCACCGGAACTCCTCGTCATATCTTAAAAGAACACGCAGTACGTAGAAAAAAAAATGTTCCGGAAACTAGACACGCAAAGTAGCCTATAAATAAACCTCTACTGAATACAGGAGTAGATTTTTGAAGGTTTAAAGAAAAACACAAACCCCATTTCTAGAAAAGCTGGGACACTTCCTAAAAATGCAATTAAACTGAAATCTGCAATTAGTTCAATCACTCGACCCTTTATTTAGCACACACAAGGACAAAGAAAACATGTTCAGTGTTTTCAGTGACGAAATTCTGTTTGTTAAATATCAACAAATTTAGAAATTGACTTCTGCAAAACAAAAAGAATGGCACAGAGGCAAAATAAGACTGAAAATGTTATAAGCCTGACACTGGAACACTGGAAGGTTCCACAATTAGCAGTTTGACAGTGGAGCAGTGGATAGCGCTGTCGCCTCACAGCAAGAAGGACCCGGGTTCGATCCCCGGGTGGGGCGACCTGGGAAA
>JAOVYV010000048.1:8708013-8718153 GCA_025674545.1 Hassar affinis | reverse complement strand
TGCCGGCTGGGCACCGGCTCCCCCATGACCCCGTAACTGGGAATAAGCGGTACAGAAAATGACTGACTGACTGACTGGTAACAGGTAAGGTCATCAAGACTGAGTATAAAAGGAGCTTCCACCAAAGGCTTAGTCTTTGCAAGCAAGGATGGGTCATGGTTCATTACTTTGTGTCAAGCTTTGTGAGAGAATCAGTCAGTTCAATTACAATGTTTCAGTACAACATTGGTCTTATCACCATCTACAGTTCATAATATCATGAAAAGTTACAGGGAGTCAGAGGAAATCTCAGTGCATAAAAGCCAAGGGTGGAAACCGCTGCTGAATGTGTGTGACCATCGAACTCTCAGGCTATATTGTTTGAGAAACCGTCATGCTACTGTGATGGACATAACCACATGGGCTCAGGAGTACTTTGTAAAATCACTGTCACTTAACCCAGTCCACCACTGCATCAAGAAATGCAACCTGAAACTGTATTATGCAAAGAGGAAGCCATATATTCATTTTGTACAGTAACACAGTTGAGTTCTCTCAAGGGATCTGAGATGGACCGAAAGACAATGGAAGCGTGTTCTGTGGTCAGATGATTCCATGTTTCAGCTTGTTTTTGGGAAAACAGACATCATATTTTATGTGCCAAACGGTCCAGACAATTACCAAAGAAAAGTGCAAAACCAGCATCTGTGATGGCATGAGGGTACATCAGTGCGCATGGCATGGGTGATCTGCATATATATGTGAAATTACCATTGATGCAGAGGCTTATATTGGTATTTTGGAGAACCATAAGCTGCTGTCAAGACAACATCTTTGCCTGGGAACTCCATGTCTATTTCAGCAGGACAGTGCTAGGCTTCATTCTGCACAAGTTACAACAGCATGGCTTGACTGGCCTGCCTGCAGTCCAGATCTGTCTCCTGTTGAAAATGCATGGTGCATCATGAAGAGGAGAATCAGACAACAGTGACTGTTGAGCAGCTCAATCTTGTATACAGCAAGAATAAGAAAAGTTCCACTTGCAAAACTGCACCAATTAGTATTAGTATTCAATTACCTAATTATTAAAAAGTATAATTAAAAAGGTGATGTGACCTTATGCAAAATAATAGAGCTGTATGCCAAAAAATCCTTAGGATTAGGGGTTAGACCATATGGTCACAGTGACCTGCATGGCTTCACTGACCTTTCATCATAGGCTGTTGAAAACGATTGATAGATTAGATCCAGGAAATTTACACTAGTACAATATACGGGTACAATAAGCTACTCCCTCAAATGTCAGTGTATGATATGTATTTCAGACCCACAGTGTCTTACAGTTATATGCAAACATTTTTAAATGCTCCCAGAAGCATGGTTAGAAAAAAAAGGAGCAGTGCTGCAGAAAAAAAAACAATTATTATAAAACATACCCAAAATTGTTAGTTAAATGACCTTATTGTTAGTTATGACCTATTATAAATTATTTAGTATCTACTGAGATTCTAATTGAATAGCTATAAAGGCTTGTTACCAGAATGTGAAAAGTCTTTTGAAAACTCACTGTGCTTTAAGATTTCAACATGTACATTTCTCCTTTCTCTCCCTTTCTCTGTACAAACTCTGGATTTAATGACAGCTGCAGGATCAACTCAGCTACAAGTACTGCAATTCAATGCCCTTCGGAAAGGTTAAGTAAGCTATTTAACTTTTTTTATTATTCATGTTATTTTTTCTGCCATCATATATACTATAACATTGTGCACTTTACATGGTCCAGCAATGGTTTATTCTTAGGCATCCAGTTTTAAACTGAACTAAATCATGTCATCTGTGTTGCATGCATGTAGGGTCCATGGATCACAGTCTGTTAAAGTTTATCTAAATAGTAAAGCAATTAGGGTAAAAGTACTTCCCCACAGCTTATGACCAGAAGCACAATGACAGCCCTACCTCTCTCTTTCTATAGGAGAGCTTGGAGTGGTTGTGTGTTGTGTTTGCTCTTTAACCACACCACTCCATCATGCAAATCAGTCCACCATAAAATTGCAGTCACATGCATGATTCTTTCAACTGTGAAATGTGTTGTAAAATGCAAGCACCCTCAGACAGGCAGCATACGGCCCATCTGCTCGTCCTCCTCTTCTTTGTTAGTTATACCAAGAAAGATGGCTATCATCCTGAGATTTATATACAGTGATCCAATAATTAATGAGTTCATTAAATAATAATCAAATTCCTCAAAAAGAAGCTTTTCTGAAATGGGTGCACCCTATGAATAACACAATTAAAGGTGTAACAGTGACAATGAAGTCATCTGTTTGATTTAATGACTTTTTTTTGCCAAGTTCCTGTCATTCCTAGCTCCTCCCTTTCCTTTAGACTTTAATATGACATAAATCATAGCCTGTGATTGAGTGTTGCATATTGAATGGCTGTAATTAAAATAATAGAATTCCTATCAGAAGTCCTAGAGTCCTGACACCCTTTGTTGTTTGTTAATATATTCATGAATTTATGAATGTATTTTGTAAACAAAAATAAAATGTATGAGAAAATAAAATGTAGCCATATGAATAGTATTCTGGTAAATGTGTATGTGTTTCATCTTAATATCCTGCCATCCATTGGAAAGCAAGTACCATCCATTGCACATGTTTTGGAAAAATAAATCAGTCTGTATTTATAACTGTTTTTTAAAAATATGTTATTGAGGGGATGACATTGAACTTCAGGGTCTCCCTCCCTCCCTGCTCTGTTCTGTTGCCGAATACCATGGGTGATAAACACATAATCTCTCCTGAAGTAGATTACAGTATTTAGTCTGACAAGATAAGATGAAATATGTTTGTGTGTTTATTCATGGGGATCAGCTTTACCCTCTTAAGTGTTACACTACCAAAAACCTCCAATTCTAAATGAGCAATGACACACTTGTACTTCAATCCTAGCCTTCTCTTTTCCTCAACTCAATCGGCTTACACACACGCGTAAACATAAACACAAAAAGTACGGAAATTTGTGTTTGGTAGATTATTTCTTTGTTGTAACAATACTTCTTGGCAATAAATCTTATATTGTTGGAAAGCCTGTTAATTTCCCTTTTAAATGGTGCCACATTCATAAGGAACATGCGTTTTTGGGATGAGCAGTACAGCTGTGAATTTGGGTTATGCCCTTGAAAAATGTGCCAAATCTTCTCTGCCATTGCCAAACAGTTTATTTTGGTGTTGCTATTGTTTTGAGCCTCTGGTACCCCCAGGTTCAGCCAATCAGCTACCTGATTGCTGATCTCCGGTCTCATAGGGCTGCCAGGAGGTTTGCCATGACTGCCGTTCACCATCATGCCCATTTGCACTGGTGTCTGCAACACGTGCACTGGAACCTGAAAATGTGGAGGAATGCTATGTTCCGTGATGAATCCAGATTCTGCCTATGGCAGTTGGATCGTAAGGTCAAAGTGTGGAGAAGACGCAGAGTACACTATGCTTATTGCTGCACCGACAGAGTAACTTCTTTTGGTGGAGGCAGTGTGATGGTGTGGGGCAACATCACCCTCACTGGAAAAACGAGGCTTGTCATCATTGAAGTCAATCTCAATACAGAGAGATATCGAGATGAAATTCTGCAACCAGTGGCAATCCCATATCTCCACAGTCTGGGACCGAACTCCATCCTCCAAGATGACAACGCTTGCTTCTACAGAGTGGGGCTTATCAGAGACTACCTCCTGAATTTGGGAGTGGAGAGGATGGAATGGTCTGCCAGCAGTCCTGACCTCAACCCCATTGAACACTTGTGGGATCAGCTTGGGCTTGCTGTTCGTGCGACAGTGACCAACACAACCATGTTGGCTGACTTGTGACAAATGCTGGTTGAAGAATGCAATGCCATCCCACAGCAGGCTGTTGTGGCTGTGTATGGTTCTTCCACATTCTACTGAGGCTCCTGTTTGTTACATGAATAAATTGTTAAATTGGCAGTATGTCTTGTTTCTTCAAACTTCAATCATTCAGGCCATCAAACACCAAATGAGTCAAAGGCAGAATAAGCTGTTTGGCAATGGCAGAGAAGATTTGGCAAATTTTTCATGGGCACAACCCACATTCTCAACTCTACTGCTTATCCCACAAATGCATGAAATTAACAGGCTTTCCAATGGTATTAGATTTATTGCCAAGAAGCATTGTTACAACAAAGAAATAATCTACCAAGCACAAATTACTTTTTGTGCTATGTTTATAAAACTGTATATAGCTACAACATGCTGCTTACACACTGATGCATTAGTATTAATAATCTAATGATGTTTATCATATATAATAATACATCAATCAGAGATGAAGATTAACTACATTTTGCTGCTAATACTTGTGTACTTTTACTTGAGTAGTATTTTTCCAGCAGGAGTTTTACTTGTAATGGAGTATATTTACACTGGTGTATTGTTACTAAGTAAAGGATCTGAATACTTCTTCCACCACTGGTGATATCAAACCACCCTGTACTTGATTGTTTTCCTACAATATCTGTAATGATCCCACACAGGCTGGAGTCAAGAGCAGATATGCTTATTGTAACGCAGCAGCGAACACACAAACTCGGTTCAGCATCGGTCAATAACAAAAACAGAAGAAAGCACAGAGCGTGGAAGACAAGGGCAAAGTCACAGAGGGAATATCTCATTAAGAGTCCAGAACAAAACAGGAGTCCATAAAGTGCACAGGGATAAATAGGAAGACTCCATGCTCTGGCGGGGGCAACTAGAAAACAAACTAAAGAGAAACAAAACATGAGTTCAGGCAAGAGTGCAAGGTGCAGGCTAGATACAGTGCTAAGATAAACGTGAGGGAAATACTTAACTTGAGTCAAGATATCTTTGAATCGAGGCACCGAGAACCGTGGTGAGCAGTTCTAAAGTTGATCCACGCTGGGGAGAACTAAATCTGCTCTTTTTTCTCCCCAGTGTGTTGTAAACAAGGTAATCAAGATGGCCACCAGCAGGTGTGCCTCATTGGTTAGGCCAAGTGGGAGTTGTAGTCCTGGGCTGTAGTTCTCCCACAGGGCATCTGGGGTGTCCTCTGGCGGCTACGAGCATGACAAAATCACACACCAAAGTGCTTTAATCATCTTCTATAACAGCAGTGTGCCAATGCTTATAATTCATTCATTCATTCATTATCTTAACCACTTATTCCTATTTCAGGGTCACGGGAGAGCCGGTGCCAAGCCGGCAGCTTAGGGCGCAAGGTAGGAACAACCCTAGACAGGGCGCCAATCCATCATAGGGCACACACACACACACACACACACACACACACACACACTAGGCCACTTTCAACCTAATCAACCTAATGTGCATGTCTTTGGAATGTGGAAGGAAACCGGAGTACCCGGAGTAAACCCACACAGTCACGGGGAGGACATGCAGACTCCACACAGAAAGGACCCAGACCCGCCCCACCCGGGGATTGAACCCGGGACCTTCTTACTGTGAGGTGACAGTGCTACCCACAGAGCCACCCTCGCTAATAATTTTTATTTATTAATCATCAACATGACAACTAATTTTATAGGTTTAAATTTACATTAAAATTCTGTAGAACGTCTATGAAATTTTCTTTGATCACCAATGCCATAACAGTTATAAACAATCATTGTTCTCTCATACACTTCTTTTTATCTCACTCAGGTTACTAGGGGTTACTGTTACTGGTTACTACAAAAAACATACAGCTTGTAATTGTACTGAAAGCACAAACTCATCTGTCCTGAAAGCTTTCCCATGGGAGAAATCATCAAGCAGAACTACTGTTATAGACCCATCTGAAATAAGAATGCAAAAATAATAATAAATGCACATTATTAACGCAGCATAAAATATTTCTTTTGTTCAACCATAGAAAGTTAAACATCAAAAATCATTTTATTTCCTTCCTCCAGTGGATAAATTAACTGACCTAATGGATAGGCTAAATTACAGAAGCATGTGATCTAAAGATTTATGTCACCCATGTACACCCATAATGTGTGGGCAGGGAATGAGTATAAACAGGCAGAGAGGAAACGTAACTGTTCACTTGACACACTTTTCAAACTCACATGATGATGGAGTTGTTCCTTCTAACATTATTCATCACAGTAAAGCTTTCGGGTAAGAGAAATGTAATTATTCTTTGTGTATTTTCTTGTCTGAAATCCTAATTTTGTTTGATCACAGCACAAGAATTCAGTTACAACGACAAAGAAAATATAAAAAAAATACTAAAACAGCTATAGTATGTGTGTAAAAATAATGATAAGGTCAGTCATGAGGTCTAATGACAGCTTAGAGGATTGACATTACTACAGTAACAGAAACAGCAAAAGTATTCCATGATGGCAAATTCTTAGTACAAAACAAAGTCCAATTTAAGTTTAGAAGTTTAAAGTCTGAGGATGTTTTGGCTTGTGATGAAATGAGGAAATGGATGTAGACTAAAGTGAAAGATCTCACACTTCTCCATAGGTTGCTGAAGTGTTACAGTGTTGTAATACCTTTGATTTCAATTTATTCCTGAAGCTCAGGCTTTGTGGTGATGTAGCGATTGCACTGTTTCCATTTAGGAAACACTGTTTATCCTATACCTTTAAGGCATAAAGAAATGGAGGACTTATTAATGGTGATTGCTTTACAATAGGCAGGAGGGCAGAAAAATCATCAAAGATGGAAAAAAAACATGCTGTAACAACATGAGCTATAAAAAGCAAGAAATAGTGGTGAAAAAAAGCACAATATGGAAACTGAAATATACTCTTCAGTTAAAAACTGAACACAGAGTACTATGGACTGTCATTTTCTCTGGTTGTAAATATAGAAGTTATAAAAAAATAAATTAAATTCTTGTTGCCTTATATGTATGAAATAAATGATAAAAGCTGGCCTCAGCAACCTTTTAGCAACTGCAGACTTACAATCCATTAGAAGCAGAGCTATAATGACTAAACTGCAAGGATGGAAAACAGGAGGCCAGGTTTGAACAGTTATTTGTTTGGCATATGCTTTTATCCAAACTGTCTCAAAAAAGAGGCAGGATACAAAGTACTGTTGAGCATTTTAGGGTTTTGTGGAGGTCCTGAGACTCAAAACCGGCTGGTATAAGCATACCTCCATGCCAGCAGAGGGAACTCACTGTGATGTTTGTTCAGACCCCAGCATTGAAATCCTGGTCACGTTCACCCAGAGTCTTTAATGCGGCCATGCAGCTGTCATGCTCATACGTGAAAATGTTTCTACCTCCGAAATGCTATGATTTACCATCTCGTGAGTTCCAACTATTAAACTGCGTTGAAAATCACAAAATTATGATAACTTGCCATTCTCACAGCAGAAACTCTACAAGCTTCTGTCTATCACTTGTGATGAGTGAAGTACCGTTACACACTTTATATATGCACTGGCAGACACAACCAATGATGTGCCTAGGTGGTGATGCTACGTATTTTGTCCAGGCCCCAGTACCAGTTTTTATGGCTTCAGTGTATTCTCACTGGTCACTTTAATAACAACACCTGTCCCTGAAGTTAGGAAAAAGCTTAACTTTTAAAAGCCGATCTTTAACTGTCTAGTTTGGGTCCACCTGTGCCCAATGTAGCTTCAGATTCCTTTTCTTGGCTGACAGAAGTGAGACATGATATGGTATTCTATTGTTTTAGCCCATCTACCTAACAGTTGAACATATTTTGCATTCTGATATGCTTTTCCACTCACTATGGTTGTAAAGAGTGACTATTTGAGTTGCTGTAGCCTTGCAGCCAGCTTGAACCAGTCTGGCCATTCTTCTCTGATCTCTCTCATCATCAAGGCATTTTTTACTTGTAGAACTACTGTTTGCTGGATGTTTTGTTCTGTTTAATTGTGTATAAACTTTAGAGGGTGTTGTGTGTGAAAATTCCAGGAAATCAGCAGTGTCTGAAATACACATACCAGCCCTTTTAGCTTCAACAACCATGCTAAGGCCATGCTAAAGTCCCTAACATTAGGAGCTTTTCTCAAATCTAATGTTATACTTTAAATGAAGTGCCTGTCTTTTTTTTTTTTTTTTTTTTTTTTTTTTGCATTACGCTGCTTCTACGTGATCGACTGATTTCAGAAGTGCATGAACAAACTGGTGGACGGGTATTTTAGTGAGCAGGGAGTGTGCATTTACAGCAAATAGAGGCCATTATCTAGCAACTTATATAAGTTTATATCGTCATCAAATTCAAGGACAAATAGGTCAAAATCACCTAAATCTGTTTTAGAGATGAGTTAGTGCAATGAAAACAATACTTCTTAAAGAGGTAGGTCTTCAGTTTTAGTTTGAAGCTAATATACCAGCTATCAGCTGCCAGGACCGAGAAAAGTTTCCACCACACGAATGGAAACTTTTCTCTGTCTTGGCAGCTGATAGCTCTTATAACTTGAGGCATGGGCCAATTATAAATTCTAGACCTTCAGAGGAACATTCTGCAGAATGGCCTTCAGGTTGTTATGAAAAGGATAAGAATACTGTATAAGCCCAATGTGGCTGCACTGTGAATGCAGCCAATTACAGAGATTAAAGTAGTTCTCTTCATCGTACTGCATATTGAAAAATGCTGGATGAATGGAACAGACTCCAAATGGGACTACTCACTATGAAGTTCATATTTATTTTCTCTTTCCACTTTTCAGCATTCAGTACCAATAATTCAAATAAAATATATAGTCAAAAGCTTCATGGTCAAAAGCTTCATTATTCTACATTTCACTGTGTTACAATGCATTACATCCAATACATTGGATCTTGGCCACTCAGTTGCTTCTCTGATTAAGGCTCTACACAGTCACTATTTTTGCTGGGCGGTTTCCTTAGTCATAGTTGTGTCGTATTCTTTCATTATTGGACTTGATGGATTTAATGGTTTAATGGCTCCACTGAATCTTACAAACTTGCAATTTTTAAAGTAATTTTTTAACCCTCTAAAAACGTTTTACAGTTGTGTATTACAGCTAACATACACTGGGGCCTTCCAAGAACATGTGTAATTTATATTGAGATCATGTGACACATTAATTATAAATATAAATACTTTTGTAAACTATATCAATCATACTCTTTATATTTATAAAAATGATAAATTATACTATTTTTTTTCTTGCTCCTGCAGTTACTCAGAGTGTCATCACAGTTGGCAGGGTGCCTGTACAACAAGGAAAGTCCATCATCATTCCTTGTTCATATAATGCAAAATATATTAATTATCCAAAGTACCTGTGTTTTGGATACCTATGGAGTCTCTGCAGAGTTGTTAAGCAAATGGAACACAGAACAGTGTCCATCTTGGATGACCAAAACCAGCATATATTTACAGTGACTATGGAGAATGTAACAACTGACGATGCTGGTCAGTACTGGTGTTCTGTTGAGACCCCTGGCCTTGATGTAAAGAAATCTTTTCAACTTCAAGTCACAAAAAGTGAGATTAACATGCACCACCTTTTTGGGCTCTTGAAATAAGAACCAGGGGCATTTTCATGTTTGGTGCTTTTTCCTGTAGAAAAATTTAAGGAAGAAATACATGAAAATAAATCTGTGATGATGACAAGCCATGAACTGATTGTAGGTCTGAACTTGAGTATTTGGGTCAAATATGTAAATGCCCTAAATCTATATTTGAATACAGGAGTGGACAAATCATAAACTCATTCTCTATGCTTAAATTTGCCTGGATGTTTGTTTTGATTGCCTGTAAACCTCAATGACTACACTAATATGAGGTAGTTATAGTAATGCAACACCTGACCCTCATGGCCGATATGTGCTTGTTGCCCATCTCATTCCAGATTGATTCCATATTTTCTGTTATAATAAACTCCACTCTTCTGGGAAGGCTTTCCACTATTTCAGTGAAGGGAAATTTTAACGTTACAAAATACAACAACATTTAAGACAATTGTGTGCTTCCGGCTTGGTGACAACTATTTGGGTGAGGATTACATATGGGTATTATTCCCACAAACTTATAGCCATAAAGCCAATGCTAATTGGCTAGTTAAGTACATTAATATAAACACATACAGGGGTTAGACAATGAAACTGAAACACCTGTAATTTTAGACCACAATAATTTATTAGTATGGTGTAGGGCCTCCTT
>JAOVYV010000048.1:8665980-8676038 GCA_025674545.1 Hassar affinis | reverse complement strand
AGACAGACAGACAGACAGACAGATAGATAGATAGATAGATAGATAGATAGATAGATAGATAGATAGATACATAGATACATAGATACATAGATACTGTAGATAGATAGATAGATAGATACATTGCCATCAGGGCCACTTTATTATCACTGGTTATAATGACTGCAAAATGCAGCCGTTATTTGATTCCTTTCAAGATATTTAATGATTCTTCCATTAAAAGTGTATGATATGGCTACCTTCTAACCCTAACCCTATGAGTATTAATTACCGACACTTGTTAAGTGGGACTTTTGCCAGATTTTGTCGCGTCATTGAATCCCACATCCTCTGTGGTGAGATTGAATGATTATCATGCTTAATAGAGAACATTATGCACACTTTAAGCAGGTTTTTTTTCTTAAAGAGTGGTATCAGCTCTATGAGTGCTGTCTATTATTGCTGCCTTTGATATGCACATCTTCATTTGTGTATGAAAGCATTAACTTGTACATGTTTTCTTTTAACATTAACATGTACATCTGTTTCTCAATTATGTATAGTATGTACAGTGGGAAAATATGAGGGAGAAATAGCTCATTTGTGTTTTCATTATTACAATGAAGCCTATCTAAACAATGAAAGCATATGTCTTTAGCATGACTGTTGCTCATGAAGTAAGCAAAAAGGAAGAGGCTTAACCTTGCATGACATTTCATTTCCTCTTAGGTAGTCCTTAACTCTTGCTCTTGTTCTCTACATGACCCCATATCGTTAGAGCTGTGTGTCTATGGAAGTAGTATCCAGTCCCACTGGGTTCTTTACTCGCATGTTGGGGTCAGAGGTCATCTGCAAACTCTAGGGATGCACCCATTAGACCACTGTCTGGTCTGTATGTGAAAGGACACCAAGCTAACCTTGACTACTGACTCATTACACCAACACCCTGCTCCTCTCTGCCTCCTGAAGTACAGCCCTAGAGTTGTGCCTTTATGCCACCATACACAGACACACATGCACGCACACCACCTCCTGTGTGGTGCCCCACTGCGTATGTTTACTTTCTCAGATAATTGTTCTTTGAACTGTGCACTGCCTTGAACAAGGAGTTGATAATAAGATGGCAGCACTGGGATCAAGGTCAAAGTTTAACTGGAAAAGAATGGAGTAAACTTCAAAGTAGCCTCAGTGTGCTGTGGTATTTCGCATGGCTGTATTTTACTGTGGGCTACAAAGTTAGAAAATTACAGGCTCATTTTACAGCACAATCTTTGAATACAATCAAATATTATGAGCCGAGCCAACAGAGAACATCATTAGAATATTTGGTAAGTGTTCAGTGGTTTCTAATAAGATTAGGTTATTATATTTCTAAAGATATTGCTCTAAAAACATGTGCTTTGCTAATGTTTACTTTTCTACAACATTTTTAGTTACAGAAACATTGATGGTAATATTTCCCTATATTACTCACTCTCTGTCTTAGCCAGTTATCCTACTGAGTGGCAAGGGGTGCTGGAGCCTATCCCAGCACTCACTGGACAAAAGGCTGGGAAAAACCCTGGACAGGTTGCCAGTCCATTGCAGAGCACACTGACAGACACATTCACACCTAGCAGTAATTTTAGTGTCTCCAATCCACCTAACATGTCTTTGGAATGTAGGAGGAAACTGGGGCTCCCAGAGGAAACCCATACAGACACAGGGAGAACATGCAAACTCCATACCCTTCCTGTATGGAGAAAAGACTAGGCCCACCTTGCTGTGAGGTGACTGTCCACTGCAGAATTTCCTATGAACCAAAGTGACAGTCAATATTATTAGAACCAAAAGTTCCTAGATCTGTAATGTTTGGCAATATTTCTGCTAACATGAAATTGGTAGCTGAGACATTCAACAGCCATTTCACACAGGCTTGTGCTTTTTTTTTTCTTTTACTCCAAAGCATTTGGTTCAGCACGGGATTCTCAACCATCTGATGGTAGTGGCACAACAGGAGGTGCACGCAGGCCCTCATGCATTTTATATCTGATAGCAGACCTTCAGCATACAAAAGAGATTAGCCATTATCTGCTCCACACAGAAAGAACACATGAGCGTGTGCTTCCACTTCAACTGCCAAACGTGACAGAAATTATGAGCAGATGAAAGAAATAAGATAAAAGGTAAGATAAAAAAAGATATAAGATAAAACAATGAAATAAAATGTCCATGACAAAATGACAAGAAGAGCAAAGGAAGAGTTTCAGCACGAATAGCTGAGCACAGGAGCACAGGCAGGTGGAAGGAGCGAACAAGCAGCGAGAGTGAGACGGAATACAAAGCAAGCTGTGATGGCTTGCTGCCCACCCTTCGCCCACTTTCCTCTTCCTCCTCTCATCCCACACACGCGCTGTTCCTGTGACGTCCACTCCAATCCCCCACGCTCGGCCGTGGGCGTCTGCTCGCCCATTCATCTGAACGCCTCTGCTCTCGTCGCTGTTTCTTCTTCCTCTCCAGCTCCTACTCCCATTCTCAATGAACTACTGTCTCAGAGGTGTGATCAGGGCTGTGATTCGTGATGGAGAGGATACAGGATGCTGGATAAAGATGCCTCAGTATTACTTCTGTCTATATATAAGCTCTATTGCTAAGCTGACTAACTTGAAGTCTTTAGAGAAAGAGAACTTTCCACAGCAGAGCTTCGGGTTATTGTACAACCAACCAATGAATTATAAATAAAAAAAGAATACGATGATTTGTAAATCCTTTTCAACCCATATTCAATTGAATACACTACAAAGACAAGATATTTAATGTTCAAACACATAAACTTTATTGTCCTTTGCAAATATTCACTCATTTTGAATTTAGATCGCAACACGATCCAAAAGAGTTGGGACAGGGGCATGTTTACCACTGTGTTACATCACCTTTCCCAATAAGTGTTTGAGAAATGAGGACACTAAATGTTGAAGCTTTGTAGGTGGAATTCTTTCCCATTCTTGCTTGATGTACAACTTCATTTGCTCAACAGTTCGGGGTCTCCATTATCATATTTTGTGCTTCATAATGCACCGCACATTTTCAATGGGAGACAGGTCTGGACTGCGGGCAGGCCAGTCTAGTACCTGCACTCTTTTACTATGAAGCCACGCTGCTGTAACACATTCAGAATGTGTCTTGCCATTGTCTTGCTGAAATAAGCAGGGACGTCCCTGAAAAAGACATTGCTTGGATGGCAGCATATGTTGCTCCAAAACCTGGATGCACCTTTCAGCATTAATTGTTCCTTCACAGATGTGCAAGTTACTCATGCCATGGACACTAACACACCCCCATACCATCAGACATGATGGCTTTCGAACGTCGTATTGATAACAATTCGGACAGTCCTTTTCCTCTTTGGCCAGAGGACACAACATCAATGATTTCAAAAAACAATTTGAAATGTGGACTTGTCAGACCACAGGACACTTTTCCACTTTGAGTCAGTCCATCTCAGATGAGCTTGGGCCCACAGAAGCCAGCAGCGTTTCTGAGTGTTGTTGATATTTGGATTTCGCTTTGCATGGTAGAGTTTTAGCTGGCACTTGTAGATGGAGTGACACACTGTGTTCACTGACTATGGTTTTCTGAATTGTTCCTGAGCCCATGTGGTAATATCTGTTACAGAATGATGTTGGTTTTTAATGCAGTGCCGTCTGAGGGATCGAAGGTCATAGGCATTCAATGTTGGTTTTCGGCCTTGCCGCTTACTTGCAGAGATTTCTCCAGATTCTCTGAATCTTTTGAAGATATAATGGACTGTAGATGATGAAATCCCTACATTCCTTGCATTTGCAGGTTAGGAAACATTGTTCTTAAACTGCTGGACTATTTGCTCACGCAGTTGTTCACAAAGTGTTGAATCCTTGCTTGTGAATGACTGAGCCTTTCGGGGATGCTCTCTTTATACCCAATCATTACACGCACCTGTTTTCAATTAACCTGTTCACCTGTGGAATGTTCCAAACAGGTGTTTTTTGAGCTTTCCTCAACTTTCCCAGTCTTTTATTGCCCCTGTCCCAACTGTATTGGAACATGTTGCAGGCATCAAATTCAAAATAAGTGAATATTTGCAAAAAAACAATAACGTTTATCTTTAATAATTGGGTTATTTATGGGTTGAAAAGGGTTTTAAAATTAAATATGGGTTGAAAAGTATTTGCAAATCATCGTATTCTGTTTTTATTTATGTTATGTTATGTTTTACAACGTCCCAACTTCACTGGAATTGGGGCTGTAATTCAGTGGTTAAGTTTCACCACTTATTGCTGGGCCTACTCCTAGGATCCTTCTTCTCACAGGTTCACTGTGTCCTAATGTTACCTCCAGGGAGGAATAGTCAGTTCATGTGCCAGACGTATTTCAACTGGTCCCAGAGTCACAGCATTTTCCGTAGGTCTCTCCTAATCCTATCAAAACACACATCATATTTTCCATGGAGACTAACCTGTTTTCAGGGAAAATGCCTCCTGTGTCATTACCATTACACAATGAGTTGGATTACAGCAACATCATTCATTATTAGTTGATATTAATGCCTCCACTATTTTCAATGATTACAAGCTTGAACAACATATTGCAGCTACTTTCCAGTGGGTTCCCTGTAGATTCCCAGTGTGCACACGTGTTTTTCCACCACATTCTGCTTAAGAGCTTTTAATTTGGCTTCGCTGATGATGTTTTGTCAGTTTCTAAGAAATAATATTGGAGCTGTAAGTAGGACAACATTGCCTTCTTATCTGTAAAAAAAGTCATGTTTTTCCTGGTGTGGCTTGCTAGTTACATTAATTTTCCCAGCTATGCGTCAGGGTATTTACAGAATCTGTAAAACCTAAACAATGTCAGGCATATGAATGTTCAGTGCTTCACTGAAATGCTCCAGTAGGAATAGAAAGAGTCTTTTGTACGGTTAGTTAGTCAGATGCCATTGGATATTTTTTCCCATTTGCTTTCTATTATTATTCTTATTAATGCACAGTACATTTTTATTTCATTACTGGATCAAGTTCAACTACACAGATTCACATATTTTCCCCCAAATAGTTAAAAGTTTATGGTAAATGTATATTTATAAAATTGTGTAGTCATAGTAATGTTTTCTCTTTAGAACATGTACATTTTACAGTAGGTTACAACATATTTTTTTAGGTTCTTCTGCAGAAAAGGAAGACAAAGGTAAAACTATGTGCAGTTCTAAAGTTATTATAACACCTTTCACTGTAATGGGATAGCTCTAATGTTTTTCTCACCTGTGCTGCAGGGAGGCTGACTCACCATGACTGAAGAATGAGTCTTGTGAGTCACGCCCCTTCACACACACACACACACTACCGATACTCCATTAATAGGGAAAAGTCCACAATTCTTTCCAACCAACATCTTAATTGTGTTTGCTCTTGCTTTTGAAAAGTAAGTTCCAACATTTATACCACATTGTACATCAACATTTAACATGCTGTAATTTATTTCCTGCTTTTTTGGACTTCTTTGTAGCCATGGAATGAATAAAGACTAGTCTTTCTGTGGATGTGTTTGCTAACCTTCTCTGTTTGATAATATTACACATGGTTTATGAAAGTTCTGAAGTTCCTTGTTTCTTCCATGTTAAATAATGCTCTGGCCTTACTGATATTTTATTGCTCATTGTTCTGACAGGAGATTCCCTCTAGCATAAACATGCTTTCACCTAATGAATCATCAAGGAAATATTCATATTGACATTGTTGGCCTCAATCATGCATTCTTAAGTTCTCATAGGGTTAGAAATCAAAAACAGATACATCAATAGCAAGTCTATAATCCACATCTAAGGTTTTCATCTTTTCATCTTATCAGCTAATCTCATCTATGCTTTTAGAGCATTTAAAGCTCTGGTCCATAGCATGCATGAGATAATGCTCTCCTCAGTATCATGGCTGTGTTGTGGCAGATTGGCATGGGAACATGAGCACCATTTCCACAGCACTATGTTGGCCAGATAAAAGTAGTAAGTGTGGGCCAAGACTAGGCCATCCATCACTATTCATCTGTTATCTCACCATCTTCTTTTCACTCTTCTGCAAATACATAAAAAGTCCCTGATCACTGTCATTTAAAAAAAAGAGATTATAAGTGGTTTGATTTGTGACAGCAGGGTTATAGGATCTTTCTCAATCCTTGCAATGGATACTTGTGTGTTATGATTTATGTATCACTTTACACCTGGTCCAGCTTATCCACCCTTCCCTAAACGCTGTTTACCTCACTGTGCATATTTGTGTGTGTGTGTGTGTGTGTGTGTGTGTGGACCATGTTTTTCTATTTTTGTGGGGACCAAATGTCCCCACATGGATAGGAAAATCTGATATTCTTGACCTTGTGGGGACATTTTGCTGGTCCCCATAAAAAAGTGGGTTTTTGTCGTAGTTTTTAACAAAAATGTATTTTAAAAAAGAGCGAAAGTTGCCTTTGCATTATTGAGGTTAGTATTAAGCTGCAGTAATAACTATGTCATAGGCTTCACAAGTATAGCAATACAAACGTATGTGTGCGTTTGTGTGTATGTGAGTGAGAGTGAGAGAGAGAGAGAGAGAGAGAGAGAGAAATAGATAGAGGAACTTTGTGTGCTTTTATATGAGTTTGTTTTTATTCCCACAGTCCTGCTGCAGTCATTCACATAAAACAACACTCTTTGACATTTATACATAACATGATCCACACAAACTATGGCACACAATGTGCAGCATGTTCAGCTACTAGACAATGCTCATGTACCTTAATGGCCTTACAATTTTACCCGTCAACTTTCTAAATATTGTATCCATGATGTTAAAAACTGCATATTACTATTTGAAATCAGGAGTTTCTTTTACACACATATTGACATCCTTGACCAGGCCAGATAGAACCTAAGCGAATATTTAAAAACAACAAAAAAAGGAATTAATTATTTCTGCAGTTGAGAATTACACATAGCTGGATGTTGTCCTGAATGAAATGTGCATTGGGTCTTGTGATAACCTGTTGTGATAACATGTTGTGGCACAGGTTTTAAACCCTGGCACTGTGCACTGTGCATAGTTGTCAGACATTATTTACAGCCTGACTGAGCACTTAGCAAGTGCCAGACCAATTACATTTTCACTGGGTTTTTACTGTTCTGTCATAACTGACAGAAAATATAAAAATAGGTATTTGTTTATAGCACACAGAAATATCCTGTGAGTGTGTGTGCTAGTGAGTGTAGGTATATGTATAACTGTGGGGTTGTGTGTATAGGGGATATAAATGATATAAAATTGTGGCTTCACACCCAGACTACATGGTGTTGTGTGCTTTATTTGTTTGAGCACACGGCACACAATAGCCTGTTTGGTAGTGAATTCCGTTTCACAGTGTTCATTTGTGTTCAAATGGACTAAAATCATCTCTGTGGGCGATAATGCGAGACTAAACTTAATTAAACCCTGATGACATTGTGCCCCATAGGTGTCACTCACACACACTTCAAGCATGCATAAACAAAGTGTCAGGGTGAGGGTCAAACCCAGCACAGATAATTAAACTGTGATTCAGGGGAAAGTAGAATCGTTTTGTTTATAGGCTCAGTGATGATCTTATTTCCACATAAGGCTGAATGAAACACACCTAGCTTTCTGCAGGGTGTGGCACAGCCAGGAACAGGATGCTTGTAAGTCTGTAATGAACCATGTGTTTGTGTTTGTAGGATGGGTTAGTGTTTGGATAGGACACACAGAGTTTGTGAAGACAAACACACAGAGCGCAACTTCCAACATGAGCCCTGTGGGAATAAAGAGAATGAATAACGGCAGTTATTTGACCAGTGACTGGTGTGTGTGTGTGTGTGTGTGTGTGTGTGTGTGTGTGTGTGTGTGTGTGTGTGTGTGTGTATGCACATTTATCCTCCTGGTTCATCACTGTCAGTGGGTGGTAACCTGAACAGATGAGTTAGTCTTTTGAATAGGTCAGGGGTCAAACCTGTAGAGGTGAAAGGCTAGAGGGTGCCTAGGCTGCATATAATGCATTTATTTATGATCATATACATACAATATGCTTTTATACACAGGATGACATTATAAATATAATATAATATAATATAATATAATATAATATAATATAATATAATATAATATATAAGTATATTGTAATCATTGCAAAATAGTACAATTCATTAAAAATAAGTAGCAAATGTATAAACACAAAAATGCAGATATTATGCAAAACAGCCCACTTTCCATCAGCTCTGTTCAGGCTAATAAACATGCCATCCCCTGATTCATGGCAAAATGTATTACCCAGCATTCTGGCAGGGGAAATAATAATTCTTCTGCTGTGCCTACTTTACATTTGTTCCTTTTATCTCTCAAAAAATTATTTTATTTCAAAGAAAAATGTATTAATCAAAATTTTGTAGTATGTTCAACTTGAACCTCAGCCATGTCCAGAGAATACATGTCTCTGACAGGTAGCTTAACAGGCTGTTTATTGTCTTATTTGCTGGAACACTTGACATATGATGTATTTGTATTTATGAGAAAGGAAGAGCATTTGACTGAGAATGCATATGAAGTTTTTGTTTTGTTTTGTTTTTTGTTTTATGTTTTTTTTGCAAGGATCTTATGATAGTGCCAGCAGCAGTGTTACTTGGCAGAAAAGGAGTTCTTTGGCATTGGGAGAATGTTCTAATAGCCTCAGGAGCCATCTTCCAGTGCTGGAACACCATGCTCAAAATGCCTCCACACAACCTGGCACCACACACGGTACACACATATATATGAGTCCATTTCGGTACCTGCTGGCAGCTTCCTATCCTGAACTGCAGCACTGTGTTTGTATGAAGTTAAATGAGCTGTGTAGATATGGAATGCCTGTCCTTGTTCAACTATAGGAGAACCACTAAAGAGTGGTTGCGCTTTTCAAGAAGATGCCTGAGTGCCAAGGGTGTACATAGTTGTGTAAATGCCTTCATAATGGTAATGGATAAGGACAGTACAATCAACAGCTTTGTGGTGCTGGGTTTACCTTGCCACATTCTGGAATTAAGCCATTAATCCTGCTATTCCAAACTAATTACAAAAATATTAGCAGGAAGCAAACATATTTTGGATAATTATGCTGCTTTATTCCTGAAATTGAAAGCGTCAATCAAGAGTTTTAGCATCCGGCACTCTTTTTACTAAAACCACTAAAATGCAGGGTACAGCATGTACATTCAAATTGCTCAATGTTAATCCTACCGTGCTGCAATTTACAGCAATTTACCACCCTGGCTTTAAAAATTGTCTAAAAAATAAGATGGAAGGTAATGTTTTTACTATAAAGAGGAAAACTTAATTGTAATAGTCTATCACAGGCTATGTGCACAGAGTGAGACATAGCTCATAAATATTTCAGCACAGAACGCTGTTTATAACATGTCACCCTGAACAAATTGCTGAACAATGGTAATGTTGAAGAGCATGTGAAGAACAGCATTTAAAGCAGTTTATTGAGATATTCCATGTTCTAGATACTGAGAACCACTGCAAAGTATACTAGAGAAATATCAAATGGAAATGACTGTAACCTTGGCTGTGTCTGTAGTCATGGGAAGAAGAAAAAGGAAAAAGACCCATCTTCAATTCTATGTTTTTAGTTAGCCAGACATGCAAACCCCATTTCCAGAAAAGTTAGGACACTTTTTTCAAATGCAATAAAATCTTAAATCTGTAATTTGTTCATTCTCTTGAAACTTTAACAGTGTTTACAATGACAAACTTAATTCTATTTGTTAAATATAAACAAATTTAGAAATTGATGCCTGCAACACACTCAGAGGCTGATGGAACAGAGGCATGTTTACCACTGGGTTACATCACCTTTTGTTTTTTTATTATACTTTTTATTGGGAATTGAAGATACTAATTGTTGTACATTTGCAAGTACATTTTGCCCATTCTTGCTGTATACAAGACTGGAGCTGCTGAACAGTTCGTGGTTACTGTTGTCTGATTCTCCTCTTCATGATGCACCATACATTTTCAATAGGAGACAGATCTGGACTACAGGCAGGCCAG
>JAOVYV010000048.1:8623642-8637734 GCA_025674545.1 Hassar affinis | reverse complement strand
GGTATTCTCAAGAGGAAAATGAGGGCCATCAGACCCAACAACAAAGAAGAGCTGACAGCAAGCATCAAGGAAATCTGAGCTTCCATAACTTGAAGTCGCATCGAGGCAGTGATTAAAGCAAAGGGATTCCCAACCAAGTATTGAAATTGACATATTGTTTTGAAAGTAGCATATTTTGACTGACTTGATGTGATCCTAATTTCTTCTTTTTTTTTTTTTTTTTTTACAAAAACTGAAAAGTAGTTTGGGCTGATTTCTCCACAGTAGTCAAATTTTTTGAAATCCTGTTTTAAGGGGTTTTATGAGCTGGAAGCCCAAATTATGTAAAAATAAACAAATAAATACTTGAAATCGTTTAAATTGTATATATACACACCCAGAAATGCTGTACATACATACATACATGCATTCCATGAGATTTTTATGCTCTCTATGTTTAGTTATGGCATAATTTTGCCTTGGTTTCTTTCTATCTCAGACATTCCTTAATTTCTTCTACCCTGTTCTTTCTTCTACTCTCTTTCTTCATTTCTCTTCAGTTTCTTCCCTATTTTTTTTTTTACTTTACCCTTTCTTTCTCTTTTTATTCTTAGCTCAGGCAAAGCCCTGACTATAATATAAACTTACCAGTCACCCAGCTACAAAGGCTGGTCTTAAGCCTCCTGTCTAGTGGCTGCAGGAAATCCACATTAATCAGCCTGGAGAATTCTGGGCAACTGATTTCACCTGCACGGCCAGTCTCACTGTGTGCTGCTGCTGCTGCCCTCTGCAGGCTACAGGCAGTGTTGTGTGGCCTCTTATAAATACTTTGACTTTGAGTACTTTTTATACTATAACCACCTCTGACAAGTACATGTATTTATATTCTTCTTTCTTTCTTCTTCTTCTTCTTCTTATTATTAAGACAAATAAAACTTTTTAGAACATTAAAATATTAAAGCCTACATTTTGTTTTCAGTATGAGTAATTATTAATATTCATTCTATAGATATTGTAGTATGTTTGTATTGGGGAAAAAATTTAAGTTTCAATTATTCAATTATTAAACAAAAGAAATGCTCAACAAACTGATTATCAAAATAACTGATAATGACACAGCCCTGCTGGATTTTGCATGATTCTACTGTGCGATTGAAGCAATTGATTTGAATTTGTCTTACATCTCTTACTGAACAAGATGCAAAAGTCAGAATATTTAGCACTAACCAAACAATAACTCAGTACTGTACAATTACTCAATTTCTATGGCTAATAGAGAGTTAAACATAGCATTGCTCATTACTCCACATATATTTAATAAATTTTAAAAATTTAAAGGCTTTTTCATTTGTACCTGGCAATCCCATTTCTCCCATGCTGCCTTTTGTTCCAGGCTGTCCCAATAGTCCTGGTTGTCCAGGAATTCCTGGATCACCTTTCTCACCTAAGGTAAAGACACATTAATAGCATCACATCATTTACTTTTGCTCATGTGGTGAACTAGGCAACTGAGAAACTAATATGTTCATGTTTACACACATATTGCTGACATGAACTGTACCTGGCTTCCCAGGTGAACCAGGCATTCCATCCTTTCCAGGCATTCCAGGATCTCCAGCTGCTCCAGGGACCCCCTTTTGTCCTGTATGGCCTGGATCCCCTGGAAATGGATATCACATGTCATTTAGTCACCAATTACATAGGCAATTTTATGCACTGATGTAGAATTGTATTATGACTTCATTGCTTTAAGATTCAAGTCTCTAACCTCTGTCTCCGATGTCTCCTTTTTCTCCTTTCATATGCTCCATTTCCACTTCAGTCATGTTACCAGGTGGTCCTTGAAGACCAGGATCTCCTCTCTCTCCTTTAGGGCCCTGTTGACCGAACTCTCCCTTATGGCCACTCAGACCAGGTTCACCTACCAATGCCAAGATCATTTAAAGCATAGTCAATGTGCACAAGCAAAAAAAAAAAACTATTTATATTGTTTGTCTTTATTTGTGCAAATGATACATATGAACAAATATATGTTAGTCCCTGTGCTAGTAAGATGCCAGTATCTCAGAAATCCTCATTAGACTTGGGTTATTCAGTCCCACTAAAGACCAGTTTAACTCCTCTACCTCTTGGTCCAATGGCTCCTGGGGCTCCTGGTTGACCCTGAAATCCAGGTGACCCTGGAACTCCCATTATTCCAATATCTCCTTTGGGACCTAGAAATAAAAAAAATCAAACAGTGGAATAAGCTTAATCTTTACCACAGAGTTTTCATAAAGAGATTAATACAGAAGAATACCATCATGTAGTGCTCACCTCTCTCTCCAGGCATTCCATCTTTACCTGGACTTCCTTGTTCCCCTGGCAACCCCTTGGGCCCTGGTGATCCAGATAAACCAGGGGTGCCTTTCTCACCTTTTGGACCAGGCATTGCAGGACCAGGAAAACCTTGGGGACCTTTCTCTCCCTTTTCTCCAATAGGACCTGCAACATCACAGAAGTGTAGAAGTCATCAGTGTACACATGTTATCAGTTGTAAACAAGTTTGACATTGCTACATAAAACTTACCATTTGACATTGCTACATAAAACTTACCAAAGGGACCAGGCCTTCCAGTGGGTCCCATCGGTCCAGGTAGTCCAGGCTCACCAGGTCCAGGAGGTCCAGGTTGTCCTGACGCACCTGGGAATCCAGGAGGGCCCTGTTCACCTGTAAGCGAGAAATTAAGGTAGATCAGAGACATTTTGACTTTCTAGTAATGTAGTAAGTGGTAGATAATGCTGGGTTTCACACGAAGACACTAATCATATCAATATATTGTACCTTTTATACCCTGAGGACCAGGTGGCCCAGATCTTCCTTCAGTTCCAGGGACTCCTGGCATTCCCATACTACCCTTTTCACCTTGAATTCCTTGCAATCCAGGTAGTCCCATAGAGCCCTTGGTTCCTGGGCGGCCAATGCCAGGTTCACCCTTTATGAAAAAAAGCAGTTAATTAAAACCGAAACCACATACAAACATTGCTCTTCGCATATTGCAGTATTTCTGACACAATCATACTTTTGGTCCAGGTGTTCCTGAGCGTCCGGGAAAACCATCCTGGCCTGGATTGCCAGGGTCTCCAGGGAATCCTGGTGCACCTGGTAAACCAGAGTGACCTGAACAAAAAAAAAGAAAGGGACTTCTGAATATCATGTTGGCATTACGAATATAGTTTGCGGTAATAATGTTAGATTTAAAGCAGCACTTTTGATTAGAACTAAATTATAATTTACCTTTTGGACCTGGTGGACCTGGAAATCCAAGTCCTGGAAGACCAGGGGTACCTTTTTCACCTGGTGATCCTGGCCATCCTTGATCACCAGCAGGACCCTTTTCACCTTAAGATGGAATGAAACCAAACATAGCACTTTAACTGATGCCAGCAGTTAAAAACAAAGATGAAAACAAAACTATGCACTTATCTACTATAAATCTATCATTCCGAAATACTTAGATATATAAACATATTGCTAAAAGCTATGTATTAAGTTACCTTGAAGGCCAGGCAATCCTATCTCACCACGAGGTCCTGGTGGGCCTGGAGGTCCTGGTGTACTTATACCTTTTCCAGGTTCACCTTTAGGTCCTGTTGTAAAAATGGGAGCCTGCTATTATTAAAAAATATGTATGTGCATTTGTGCATATACGTATTCATGCAAAGCAAGCTGACATTTCAATGCAAGCTGAATATATTTCATGTCAAAGATACAGTCTGAAGTACTTGCCTGGTAATCCTGGCGTTCCTGGAACACCAGGGGATCCTGGACTACCCTTTTCTCCAGGCTCTCCAGGCCGGCCAAATCCAGGAACACCTGGGGATCCCCTCTCACCAGGGGGTCCAATTATCCCGGGATCTCCATCCAGACCACGGTCACCTTTAATACCCACTCTAGCCTTTGAAATTATAGATGAAAGTATGGTTTGTAGATTACATATACCGATATTATTTGATTTGATAAGTGTAGGCTTTAAGAAGCTGTATCCATGATGATGTGAGTAAAATTCAATCTCACATAATGCTTGGTATTATTTCTTTAAATACAAAAGCCATTAGAACTTACTGGCTCTCCTTTTGGTCCTGGTAGACCTGGGTGTCCATCTTTCCCAGGAATTCCATCTATGCCTGGTAAGCCCCTACTGCCAGGAAACCCTGGTAAACCTTTCTCTCCCTTCAGGTCTGGGGCTATATAGATGTCACCTGGTTCACCCTTTGGCCCAGGTGCACCAATCAAACCTGTGATGCCATCATTTCCCTATAGATCAGAGACAAGACAATGGGCTTTTTAAATTATGCAGTTGTTATGAATAAGATAAACAAAATTGTTCAATGCCCGAGGTACCAATGACACAGTCCAGTTTGGTATGTCACTGGGAAAATCAATGTTGCCTGGAGGTCCTGTCTTAAATTATGCTGATGTACAAAAGCTCTGTTATGTGGAATGGTTAACAGAGGGGGGCAGTAGTCGTTCTGGAGCTGGCAGTATCACTTAAACAGATGGTAAGGTTTGTGATTCAAAAATGGCACCTGCCTCTATCATGCCATAGACAGCTGCCAATGTTTCCTTTGGAGTAGCTGTTAAAGTACTTTTGAATGCAAAGCAACACTGCTGATGAATGAATAAACTGATTAATTTTAAAAATGTGCTGGACAGATAAACCTGCTTATGACTGCAGTTTGCTTGTTTGGTTATAGCTATAGTGGCACAGTGAATTAAACAATCCAAAATCAAATATAAAAATGTGCTTTGCATCACTCACCGGAAATCCAGGAGATCCAGCAGGGCCAAGCGGACCCTTTTCCCCTTTACTACCTGCTGGCCCAGGGTAACCTACATTAAAAATGATAACTGAATATTAATACATTACTCATATAAAATGGATAGTGTTTCCTATACTTTGGACTGAGCTCCAAAATAAAACCATATTTCTGCACATACATTAGAAATATTATTTATACAGCCACATATCCATATAGCTCATACAGACATATCTCTGCTGTATCTCCAAAATAATTATATAATTAATTATATAATTATATAAAAAATATATTTAAAAAATCTGCTACACTCATTGCACTTTTACATCGTTTTGGAGGAATTTTGACCCACTTTTCTGTGCAGAATTGTTTTAATTCACCTTTCAAGCATTAACTGCTTGTTTAAGTTCTTGCCAGGGCATCTCAACAAGATTCAAGTTATGACTTTGTCTCAGCCACTCCAAAACCTTAATCGTGTTTTGTTTGAACCATTCGGTGGTTGACTTTCTTGTGTACTTTGTACTTTTTTCTTAGGATCATTGTCCTGCTCCATAACTCAGCTGTGCTTTGGGTTTTAGGTCACAATATTAATAAAGTCATGATAATTAGTAAATAAATCTGATTAGTAGTTTAATGTCAAGCAAATTAATGTTCCATGTGATGCAGCCTGGTGTTCCTTCTAGCTGATACTACAGAGAAACTCCCTCAACAAAGCAGAAACTTCACCCCATGGTTCCACCCCACACTCAACACACAATCCTTTTTCTTATCCCTTCCCTTCAGTGGGTTCATGTGTGCGGACACGGATGTGTAGATGTGGATAAATTCATGGTCTCAGTATTTATCATCAGCATGTATCATTCGGATTTTTTTGAAGTGATTTCAAATGTACCCCTGGTTTGTAAGTTGAATAGGCCACTCCAAAACCTGAGGTTTGTTTCTTTTGAGCCAGATGGACAAGTTCTTGTGCTTTGGATCACTTCCAGCCAAACCAAACTGAGCTGAAGTTGCTAATGACTAATGATTTAAGTCATGGACTAATGACTAGACATTCCCCTTCATAATTTTCTGGCAGTGAACAAATTTCATGGTGTCATCAATGATGGCAAGTTGCCAAGACCTGAAGCAGCATAGCGCACCACACCATCACACTATCACCACCATGTTTTACTGTTGGTATGATGTTATTATTGTGGAATGATATGTTAGCTTTACACTAGAGATATCCAAAATCCACAAAGGGTGCCGGTCTTTATATGCTGGCTATATTAGTTCAGTTTATATAGTGCACAAACCCAAGGCTGCTACCCAATGCCTACTTCCAGTTTAGGTATGAATACCAGGACTACGTGTGTCCTGTACATATTGATGTATTGACAATAAAGCTGACTTTGTCTTTTTAACTTTGAATACAAAAATATCTGTGAAGATTTTGAACACTAATCAGATACACCTGAAAATAAAAATTCTGACCCCCTTTGTATTAGCAGTGGTAGCTCAATGGTTAAGACAGTGGACTTCTGTTTGGAAGAATGGGAGTTCCCAGCACAGCCATGGTGACACATGTGGTCCCTTAAGCATGACCCTCAACTTTATGAAAAAAGTAAATGCCATAAATATAACATAAATATAAAACACATAGCTTTTACAGATATCTCAAATGATTCAAAATTAAATCATCTAAAAATAAATAGCTGAAATCTGGTGAGGTTTTTCATTCACTGCTTAAATTGTCACCATATAAAGTTACTCTACCTTGATTTCCCTTTGGCCCCTGAAGACCAGGTAAACCTGGAGGTCCACTAACAGAGCACTGAATGCAAGTGTCTCCTTTGTCACCTAAATGAGAAGGAAAGCAAAATTTGATCAATATCAATATCATAATGGCTGTGATTTAACCTGAGACACTTGCCTTGCTTTTCATACAAAGCAGTGATTTGAGAGCAACTGACCAATTAGCTCAGGGCTTCAGATAGTATTGTGATCCAACACACAGAGTCACAGACAGCCTCTAGTTGGTATAGTAATGCTTGGAATGTAATGAATTGAAATTCTTGAATACATTCTTCTCACCTTTCTGTCCCACCTCTCCTTGCAAACCGGGAGGTCCAGGAGGTCCTGGGTCTCCGCGAACAGCATCACAGTCCTCATCTGCAGAAAAATAAAATGACAATTCATAACATATTAAAATACGAATGGACACAGCAATCATGTAAAGAACATAAAAACAGCTTCTTTAATGTATTCATTATTTATACAATTAGTAGTAAAGTAATAATGTAGCAATGTAAATAATTAGCCATTGTAATGTGTTGTTATTTTTGTAATATGAAATCTTTCTATTTTATGAAAGACATCTACAACCCCAATTCCAAAGCAATTGGGACGTTGTCTAAAATGGTAATAAAAAGAGAATGGAATGATTTGCAAATCTCATAAGCCCATATTTTATTCACACTAGAACACAGAGCACATATCAGATGTTGAAAGTGAGACATTTTACCATTTCATGAAAAATATTTGTTTATTTTGCGTTACATGGCAGCAACACATCTCAATAGAGTTGGGACGGGGCCATGTTTACCACTGTGTAGCACACCTGCTTCTTTGAACAACAGTCTGTAAATGTCTGGGAATTGAGGAGACCAGTTGCTGGAATTTGGGTGAAGAACATTGTCCAATTCTTGTCAGATGTAGGATTCTAGCTGCTCAACAGTCCTGGGTCTTCTTTGCTGGATTTTTCATATCATCATGCACCAGATGTTCTACTAGTGAAAGGCCTGGACTGCAGACAGGCCAGTTCAGCAAACGGACTCTTCTACTGCACTGCCATGCTGTTGATGGATGCAGTATATGGTTTAGTGTTGTCTTGCTGAAATACGAAATATGCAAGGCCTTCCCTGAAAGAGGCGTGTTCTAAAACCTCTATTTACTGTTCAGCATTGATGGTGCCTTTCCAGATGTTTAAGCTGCCCTCGCCATAGGCACTAATGCAACCCCATACCATCAGAGATGCAGGCTTCTGAACTGTGCACTGAGAACAAGCTGGATGGTCCCTTTCCTCTTTAGTCCACAGGACACTGTGTTCATGTTTTCCACAAAGAATTTAAAATTTTGATTCATCTGACTATAGAACAGTTTTTCATTTTGCCTCAGTCCATTTTAAATGAGCTTTGGCCCAGAGAAGAGGTTGGTGTTACTGGAGCATGTTGACATGTGGCTTCTTCTTTGCATGATACACTTTTAACTTATGTTTGTGGATTGCACGGTAAACTGTGTTCACAGACAGTGATTTCTGAAAGTGTTCCTGAGCCCATGCAGTGATTTCCTGTACAAAATCATGCCTGTTTTTTTTTATGCAGAGCTGCCTGACGGCATAAAGATCACTAGCATCCAAAAGTGACCCTTGGCTTTGCACAGAGATTTCTCCACATTCTCTAAATCTTTTGATGATATTATGTACTGTCTTCACACTTTTATGTTGAGGAACATTTTTCTGAAATTGCTCCACACTTTTCATACACAGTTTTGTGCAGATTGTTGAACCTCTGCACATCTTTCCTTCTGAGAGACTCTGCCTCTCTGAAATGCTCTTTTTATACCCACTCATGTTACTGACCTGTTGCCATTTAACCTGCTTAGCTGCAAATGCTCCCGCAGCTGTTTTTTTTTTAATTAGTACCACTTTTCCAGCCTTTTGTTGCCCCATGCCAACTCTTTTGTGATGCGTTTCTGCCATCTAGTTCAAAATGAGCTAATATTTTTCATGAAATAGTAAAATGTCTCACTTTCTGATATGTGTCCTGTGCCCATAAAATACGGGCTTATGAGATTTGCAAATCATTCCATTCTGGGGTTGTAAACTTGCTGGCTTACACAGGCATACTAAACTTTACTAAACTTACTTAAAGGTCCTGGAGGTCCAGGTGGACCGGGATGCCCATCAGCTCCCTTGGGGCCTCTGAGAGACTCCCCAGGAGCACCTTTGTCTCCTTTCTGTCCAATCTCTCCAGGAAAGCCTCTCTCTCCAGGAGGACCCACAGTGTTCTTGCCTACAACCAACCAAGGATACAAAAAAGGACACCAAAGTATGAGGCAAAATGTTTGTTAAAAAAAGTTTATCTGGGAGTTTACATTGAAGTTAACATGAAGTAGTGTTCTTACCAGGGAGACCAGGTTCTCCAGGATACCCACGAGGTCCTGTGGAAAAAAGACCAGCTCTTACTCTGGAATAATCTCATATCACTGTTGCAGTTCATATCATTTTTTGTTAGTAAATCAATATTGGCTATGAAATATTCTTCACCAAGAAGCTTGTAGTAGGATTTTACCAACGTTGGGAAAAAGCCTATTCTTTTTGGAAGTCTCAAAAAAATGTTAGTCATCTGTACTTTAAACTTGCATTGCTAGGTTGAAAGAAAAAACACTATATATATAGTCAAATCAGCTTGCAGAAAGGAATTCAAAGCCAAACTAGACATAAAGTCATGATTCAGAGTAAACAGTAATTCCAATTTTATTAACTTAAAACTTTAAGCTTTTGATGAAATATTTTTCCAGTTTTGGAATTATGCTCTCAAACTTCATCTGCTTGTAACAACTGCTTTTATTCATTTTAGTAATTGAAGAAGACAAGACATAATTAGACAAAATCATTTTTGTCGTAATGTGTAATCTGCCCAGTGAAGTTCTGCATCCAGGTCTGAACTTTAAGCTGCCTTTTGTAAACAATTTTTTACTAAATTAATGACAAAGATCCACATTTGTGCATTCTGATTTAAATGTATAAATGAAATAAAAATAAATTGGAGGTGGAATTTGCATATACTAGCTATAAAATAAGATTTGACGATATGATGAATAATGGTCAATAAGCCAATAATGGCAGTGAATTAAAAATAGCTTTTGTAGTGTAGTTCAGTAGTAAAGAATGTCATTTATATGCATCTTTTCATCATTCGGGCTTACCCATCTCTCCAACTGGTCCAGGTGAGCCTGGAAGACCAGGAGGGCCGGGCGCACCATCACCCTTTAAAAAATATATTTGGACATAAATATATGAAGGCATTCAATAAAATTTGAGCTATTTTATTAAGTAACAACCTCGTGATTAAAATTGCTACTATAAATGATGTATGCTGTATATGTACAGTGCAAAACAAAGAGTATGAATGAAAAAAGAAAATGGCTAAATTCTTACATATCCTGGAGGTCCTTTCTCTCCCTTTTGCCCCTGTTAAAAAAGACTAATCAAATTCCATGCAAAAGCAGTAAACAAGTTTCATTTATCCGTTGCTGAGGCATATTGGTAAAAGAGAAAATCCAGTCACCTTTAAGCCAGAATAGCCAGGAATACCAGGTTCACCTTTGGCCCCCTATTAAAACCCAATGATATTGTAAATATTGTAAAAAAAAATTATATTAATATTAAAATCAGATAGCATCTATAGGAAATACGCATTTCTACCTTAGCTCCATTTTCTCCATCCTTTCCTGTTTTTCCCTAATAGAAAAAAAAAACATATGATCAAACTTTTTGTACTAGGTTTTACTTTATAATTTCACACTTTATATCCATTGGAGATACCTATATTCACTTGTTATTAATTTGTTGCAAAAAGCTTGTCATAAGAGAGACTTAAAAATGGCAACTCACTTCAGGGCCTGGAGGTCCTGGTTCACCTTTGATTCCTGCTTGATATGGTGAACACTGCTCAAACCCAGAGAGATTAAACATGCTTAACATAACCAAAACATGGAAGAATAAATTCCATCTTACCTGTAATTGCTTATACAATTTGAATATTGAATATGTTTTTTATGCTTCCAATAAAAAAAGCAATTCCAGATCTTTTACATGTGCAGGATGTTAAACTGCTCCTCTCAGTGTTCAAAATGACTCACCATCTCACCCTTTTCTCCAGCGGCCCCTCTTTCACCCTGCAAACAGATAAGTTAACTGCTTCATCCTCCTTCCAGTTGCAGTGGGTTTCAGAGATTTAAATAATTCACTGATACATGGCAAGCACTATACAGTCTGATCTATTAGTTAATGAACTTGGCTGTGCATGACTTAATAAAAAACTGGATTATCAATTAGTTGAAAGTCAAATCAATCAATCAAAAAAAATATCAAAGCCATACTTTTGGCCCAGGGATATGAACCAGCTCAGGTCCTCCTCCAACCTCTCTGGGAACTGCAGGGGGCCCTGGTGGACCCGTAAGGCCTTTTTCACCCTGGTAACACAGATACACAACAATCTGAGTGATTTCTTGAGTGATGTTTCTGCAGCTGAAAGCATGTTTTCAAATGAAGGGAATTTCACTCTACCTGGAGTAAACTGTTATTCTTAAATCCACTCAGGAAATGTTGTTAACTAGGCAGTTTTACATTCACTACTTAAACGCAGCATTTCACATGAATGTCCAGTGCAAAAAGAGCTCTGCTAGAACAACATTTTCTTGTATGTCAGTCAAAAACAAAAACAAAAATGATATGTTGAGCTCGTGGATACAGACAAAATTTTGTACTAGCTATGTACTTTAGTTAGGTTGCTTGAATAATTAGGAGTCTTATATTTGGTCATATACATTTTATGACCTGTTTATTGAACTATTGCACACTGAGTGATTTTCAATATAGTTGTTAATAGTTAGGAGATTTAAGTACACCCTGATGTGTTGCGATATGAAGTTACATCATGTCAGGCTGATCAGTATGTGTGTTTGTGTTTATAAAGCCTATGTCAAACCTGCTGTAAGTTTATATTGCCATTACTAATAAGTTTTCTTCTATGTTTGTCAGGTTGCCTTATTTTCCTGTTATCATAACAAATTTTTAAAATTAAAATTTGTGCACATTTGTAAAAATATGTAATATGTAAAAGCAACAAACAGAAAGGTTATTCATGTATTAAAATTGCATTATATTTCCATCTTTTGGACACAACTCCTGTAGTGTTAAAACATTAGATTTTTGAATTATTTTTAAACCAGGAAAAAGTATATCATTGTGTGTGTGTGTGTGTGTGTGTGTGTGTGTGTGTGTGTGTGTGTGTGTGTGTGTGTGTGTG
Organism: Hassar affinis; assembly: GCA_025674545.1. Lineage (NCBI taxonomy): Eukaryota > Metazoa > Chordata > Actinopteri > Siluriformes > Doradidae > Hassar > Hassar affinis. The sequence goes on along the minus strand of JAOVYV010000048.1, from coordinate 8,625,882 downwards.
TGTGTGTGTGTGTGTGCGTGTGTGTGTGTGTGTGTGTGTGTGTGTGTGTGTGCGTGCATAGCCCTGAGTTCTCCTTTCTCACCTTATCACCCTTCTGACCAATAAAAGAAAGCTTATCACCCTGAAAGACAAATCAAATGGTTATTAATGAAAACATTTATCAATACACTATTAATTAATAAATGAATAATACATTTAAAACCTACAGGAGGGCCAGGAGGGCCGGGTTCACCAGGTTCTCCCTGAAAGGAAGGATCCGAAAAAGGAATTGTCGGTTGATGAGGTTTAGGATTGGTATAAATTTTAAAAGGTACTGCAAATATTAATCAGCTTCCTTGGGCTGCATTTTCACATGAAATTGTTAGACACAGTCACTCACTTGAAGCCCAGCTACTCCTGGTGGGCCAACTGGTCCTTGTGGTCCAGGATTTCCTGGAGCTCCCTGAGAAAAAAGGCAAGACATTTCAATATTGTTCTGGTTTGCTTGACCACTCAAGCTGATATATGATTAGGGAAAACAGATAAGGACATAAGCATCAAGGCCACACTTACTGCCAATCCTGGTGTTCCCGGAAATCCTCTGTCTCCTTTCTGAGGAATAAACCCACCAATAACACCACCTGGGTCACCCTGAGGAAGAGAAGCACAAGGTAAACAACCAGTGCATACTATACTTCTCTGAACAAATGAGTGAAAGGGTAATATTAATGTCCTGCATTTAAGTCAACATTATGCCTTGTTTTCCTACCTTCTCTCCTTGAACACCTGGAAAACCCTAAAAAACAAAAAATAATAACATATAAATACATATCAATATAAATATAATCAATTAAACAATCAGATGCATTGTTTATTAATAAAATATCAGATAATCACAGAGCCTATTGCATGGCCAATCAGTCTACAAAGCTGCTACATGTCTGAAATATTAGCTCTCTTTTCCTTACTGGTGGTCCTTGCAATCCTGATATGCCTGGGATTCCATCTCTACCTCGATCCCCCTGCAATGCAAAACACTTCCTTCATCTTCACCTCTAAGCTTATATTTCAAATGGTGTTTTACACATATTCTGCATGTTACCGCATATTCATCTTTAAGAGTAAAAAATAACAAAATCTTAATGTTTGCCTTTGTTCCGTTGCAGCCTGGGATACCCGGTAGTCCCTGTGGGCCATCTTGACCTGGAATACCCTGAAGTGGAAATGTGACACACAATCATGTTACACACACACATTACTCTACTTCAGCCATCTTTATTTTCCAGGTATGAAAGAAATAAACAGGTAATATATGAGGATGAATATAGCTATCGATCAGCCATAACATTAAAACCACCTGCCAGATGGGCTAACCTTCACTTCCTATGCACATCAGTGAGCCTTGGGTGCCCATGACCCTGTCACTGGTTGTCCTTCCTTGGACTACTTTTGGTAGGTACTAACCACTGTATACCGAGAACACCCCATTATAACCTGCCGTTATGTCTTGGCCTGCCCACAGTGGAACTCATTGAAAGTAACTGTTATGCTGCCATCTACTGTGCTGAACATACATGTGACTGATGGCAGAATTAAGGATCCACTCAGCAGGTACTTATACATTAATGCACCTATACTGTAAATCATATCAATGCATTTAAGGAGTTCTTAGAGTGTATCTTGGTTATTACTACCAAGGCTGCTGAAATAGCATCACATAGCAGACAATTAGTCTAAACCAAGAAGTAGAAAACATCTACGTTTGTTAATGGAATGAACATGAGGTAAATGGTAAAGGCGTCAAAGCTCTGGTGTTGTAGGTAGAGACATCGATAACCATATTAGAAGCTGATATGCAGCTTGATTCCAGCAAGATTCATGTGTTTAACAAACAGCAAAATGTGGTAATGAATTATGAACTGTTTAATGCAGTGCAGCCTGGCAGACTCTAATCTTTCATGAATATGACCTGTATTTAAACTGATCAATCAAAAGGGGTTGCTTGGGAGAATGTGACATTCATTGCTATTTGCTAAGTTAATTTACTTGAATACCAGTGTCTGAGAGAAATGCTCAGTTAATACGCAGAGTAAAACTGCAGAACTCACCGGGTGTCCAGGAATTCCCGGAATACCAGGCAAACCAGGTGGGCCCTAGAGCAAAGAGTTTGATATCATTAAACACTAATTGTGACTGTATAAACATGCAATATTGTTGATGAAAATAGAGGAGATTAATAGGTAGTTTCATGTTTACTATAT
>JAOVYV010000048.1:8596725-8622897 GCA_025674545.1 Hassar affinis | reverse complement strand
AAGTACATAAATAAAAACATGAATTTGTGATGGATTGCAAACAAATGAACTGATAAAGGCCACTTGGGTTTTAGCTAGAGACATGAGAATTTTGCTTTTGAATGACTTGGATCAACAGCTTGGCTGCACCCACAGTTCCCTTGCTCCCACTGTAAACTCTCAACTACAGACTATAGATATTATGTGTTGAGCTTGACACTAATGTCACACTTCTTATTACAAAATGCTTTTAAATGTAGCTTAGCACAATTTTCAACATTTATGTCAGCCTCACCGCACTCCCCCCGGCCCTAACGCATCCCTCTGTTCTGCATGGAGTGCACATAGAGCACAGTGTGCTGTTTCTTTAGGGGATTGAGGGATGGTGGACATCTAGCCCTTCAAATGGCTCTCTAAATGGACCATTGTCAGACTCCAAACACAGAACTAGAAGAAAATATCTGGAATGCTTTGGCACTGACTGCTGATGCAGTGTGACATGGGACATGGCTACCAGTGCAGGGAAAGAAACCCATAAATGTGTATATCTTCATAAATAATCATGCAAAAATGTAAAAAAAATCAGTAAAATGGATAGCTTACGCTAGGCATCCAAAGCAACAACCAACTCGATTAGCTGTATTTTTTTGCTTCTAACTGGATATGCTGTTGCCTAACGGTGTATATGGAATATTAAACATTAAAGCCACCAATATGCTCTTTCTCTCTCTCTCTCTCTCTCTCTCTCATTCACTTGCATAGGGAAATTGCATACCAAAACCAACAAAACTGTCTAGTCATTTAGTCAACTAAAACATGACTTTAAAAAAACAGGATGAGGTTGAATAAATAAGATCAAAACTAACAAGGACATTTGAAACTAAGGCTAAATAATAAAAAAAAACAGCTGACAAAATTAAAACTATGTTGTTTAATTTGAATTATGAGTAATACAGTAATAATTTACTGTATTTAACAATAGTTCTCATATTAAATTGGACAACTGTTGTTAAATATCTTAACTTTATTGTTAAATATTTTAATGTATGAAAAAAGAGATATTACTTACACGTATTCCTTTCATCCCCGGAGCCCCTGGAACACCATGATCTCCCTATAAGAGCACATAAGTCATCTTACAGTAACTGTTTCTGGTCATCTTTGCTAAGTACTGGAAAACATACTCTGTCCAAAAGCTCTGTTTACCAAGCACTACTAAGTAAAATAAATAACATGCAATTTTGTACATCATCATGCATTAGCCTGCATAAACAGTTTGTGTGAATTGCCTGTGCTTTGGTTATTGCATACCTTTGGTCCCATTGGCCCTTGGGGGCCCTCATGACCTTGCACACCAGGAAATCCCATATTGCCTTGTAAGCCAGGTAAACCTCTCTCACCCTGTACCAAGAAATGAAAAAGATAATCAGTTAATGACATACTAGAGTGTGTATCATGCTTCAGTGTAATTCATATGATGGTAAACTAAAATGGGACAGATGCAATATTTCAGAATTATGTTTCCTAACTTATTCAAGATCTCTCTTTTTTTTTTCATTTGTATCAGACTTGTAAAGAGGTACCCCTTGTGGGCACTGTGTGGGAGATGCCACTAGATGGTGCAAAAGAGACTTGCCTACTAGAGACTTGTCTGTAAATTGTAAATTAAATCTTTATTTGCTATTTATTATACAAACGTGCCATAAATTATTATGCACATTAATATTTAAACAACAACAACAACAACAACAATAATAATAATAAGAAGAAGAAGAAGAAGAAGAAGAAGAAGAAGAAGAAGCATGTTTGATAAAACACTTTACACTTGTGGTAGTCTCAGTCTAAAAACATAAATAAAATAAGATTTTATTCTTCTTGAAAGAATGTACTGATTGCATATGTAAAGAGGCATATTGCATTGTACATATAAAAACAATTGTTTATACAGCAGGAATAAAATTTTATTTTAAAATTTGTAATATATTAAATTATGTGTTTATTCTAAGTATAATAATAATAATACATTTTATTTATATAGTGCTTTTCAAGACACTCAAATAGTAAGTTGTATGTGTATTTTATTTTTTTATCTACATTTCATAATTTACCATGTAGTAGGTGAATATGATTAATACATACTTTATCATGTGATAGATGATTTGTGACTGTGAGTTTAGTGTATACTGGAGGAACTCAACATATAATAAATATACCACATGCAGTACTGTCTGAACAATCATGCCATGTACATTCAGATAACAAATACACATCCTTAACCTTCATGAACTCAGCAAGATTCAACAATTCACTGAGACAGTCTCAAAAGAAAGAAAAAATAATGCACTTCATTAAAGAATGTAAGGATGCAAAACAATGAACTGGTATGTGAGAAATGAAAAACTGAGGCGCACGTACCTTTGCTCCTTTTACACCGCTGCAGTCACACTTCCCACATGATGAGGACGAACAGCCCTGGAGGTTTAGAAAATATGACAAGTTTAAATATTATTAAAGTGTACCACTAGGTGGCAGCAAGTGTATATCATCCAAATAAAGTGTACCGCCATACTCTCTCTCTCTCTCTCTCTCTATGTATATATTTATATATATATTTCCATCCTGGTGCTACTGGGGATCTTTTCCCATGAGTGTTTGCACTCATTTCTTTCATCCAGCGCTGTTTTGTTGTTCTATGTAGCTAGCATGTCCTGTGTATTTATTGTACATTGTGCTTCATGGCATCCTGTTTTACTGCCCCACTGTATTGTGTCTCACACCATGGACCTGAAGAAACCACATTTCATTCAAGTGTATACAAGTTCTATGAAGGAATGACAATAACGCTCCGCCAACTTGATGTGAAAATGTCATTGTGCTAGTAATAAACAAGTAATAAACAAGTTCTCCAGTCCAATGTTGCACTGGACCAAGTACACCAAATGTTCATTGCTTCATTACTTCCTGCATACCGCCAATCCTCTATGGTGTGCTTTGCAATACATGCTGGGAATGGAGCTGCACTCATCTTTTGCTTCATCCCTACATCTTCCTTTCCCTCTGAGGCCCATCATTCTTTTGCTTGCATGTGAGGCACTTGGCCAAACATTTGCAGCCAGAGAACAGGCCTGAGATTCAAACCACCCCTGCCCTCACCACCCCACCTCCTCCTTTTGTGATTTGGGTAATTAGATCCGTGTGTGGGTGCTGTGCAGCACCATGAGACCTGCTGGTCTCTAAACATAATCTCATCACTGCCTCTGCGTCAGTCCACTTGGACCATCAGTGCCTGTTTTGGCATGGACTTAAAAGGGCTGTTCATCAGATTTTGTTCAGCTGCCCTTTGCATAATTACAGATACCTTTAAATATTCAAATACAGATAATAACTAACCTTCCAAACCAATGGCAATGCTGTCACCACTATTTCTCACTGTTCACACTTCCTGGTCTGGAGATTTGGGGTGTTTCTTAGTGATCATTACAAGATTGAGGTAACAATGTCACCCTGCAATCCCCAAAAACCCTGACATACATGAAGAGTTTTAGCTCCACACATGTTAATGTTTCCTTTTATCACTTCAGTACTGTTATAATGGCCATCTTCCAATCTCACACTCCTGCTAATCTCAGATCTGGATCACATACGCACTGAAACATGCATCTTATTTTCCTTCTTATGCCAGTCTTGCATTCACACAAACCCAAACATGATATGAGCAGAAAAAAAGACAAGAAACATCCAACCCTGATATTTCTGATTTTCAGATAAGAAGTATCTTAATAGGGTCCCTAAAGGGCCTTTATAGATCTGGGGGAGAAATGTAAGTGTTTCTGTGAGAAATGTAACTCTGCTGTGGGATTGAGCAATAACATGAAGCCATGGATACATAGCTGACATTTTGGGGTTTTTTTCTGTCCTGTCTCAGAATAAACAGCTGTAGCTATACAGGAAAAATAAATGAAGTGTGAATAAAAGGAAGTATGGAAAAGAGAGGAGGGGAATGGACAGAAAGTCTCAGAAAATCAACAGCAAATAGCGTGAAGATTTTTAGTAATCTTTTTGAAGCATGGTTAATTTGTTACAGCTCATGTGCGCCATTTGCGGTCATTTATTCTGTGACTCACTCAAATGTATTCCAAAATCCTAGCTTTTTCTCTCATGTGTGGTGTGGTGTGTGTGTGCACAGTCTGAAAAAGTAGCAGGATCTGTGGGTAATTGTTCTCTGTACCCAGAATCTGGGTGTTGTACATTTCCAAGATTAAAGTTTTTTTGTTTTTTGATCTTGTGGCTTGCAAAAGCAAAGCAAGAAGAGAAAAAAGGTGCAATTGATGCAGTGGGTGTGTATAGATGGGACCCATGCCAGGCAGTCAGGATACGTCCCGGAAGAAAAACAGTTCGTTTTCTCTGAACATTTAAAGGCTAAACAGTGATAAGAAGTTTGGAATGAGCGCTGTGAAGCCAAGAACCTGCACTAGTCTGGCAACTCTCCATCTGTTTCTTCAGACAGTAAAGCACTCTTCTCCGACTACATACCTGTGTAAGACGTCATGCTGATTTTGTACAACAGTGCTGTGCTATGAAGTGGGGAAAGACTGATACCAGATATCTGCTAAAATCGAACACTTAGGGGAAATGGTTTATTATACAGGAAGCATAGATCATTCCTGTTACGAAATAAGATGTATGTTTCATGTCATATCTTTCATAAATGATTACTTTACGATCATCAGCTGCGTAAATAAAAATCTTTATGAATTCCAGATAAGCTGAGGCTGCTTAATTGGAGGATTGATCTATCTAAACTTAAACATTACCTAACACGTTTCACCAAATATGACTGTGAATGAAAGATTCAGAGTATGATTCTAGTAAAACATCTGAGTAACTTTCCCAAACTGAAACTGAGTTACTTATGACCGACACTGTATCTTCCAACACAAACAAGGATATTAGATAAATCATATCCAAACTATTAGTAGTAATAGTAATCTACTAGATAGATTATCTAATCAAACAGCTACTGTGTAATCAACAAACAAAATATTATCCATTTCTGCATAAAGGAAGGATTCATCAATATTTTCATATTGCATTGTGGATATTTCTACTAATGGCATTGACCGATGTGTGATTCCTCAATAAGGAAATTGGTGACATAATCAGGCAGCATTTAGGTGGAACCAGCTCTTGCAGCCGGCACATCTGTTTGATGGACCTTGCGAAGAACTCATGAATCACACTGGTGTGTGAAATCGGTGTTCACTAATGTCTCCCAGAATGGTAATAATTGATCTAATGTGTTGAAATTTCAGGAAATTCTGCATCTTCTCTCAACTGCATTTCCTAGTAATGTGATACAGAGTAGTGATATGTGGTCAGAGGCCCATGAAACCCATATATTTAAACAATAGGAAAGTGTATAAACTAATTAACATTAGTTACTACATTTAAAAAAATAAAATTTTAATTCAAATGTTTACTCTGTATAACATTTCTTTATACACTAAAGTACACCCTGTATAGTGTGGATAAAGTATACTTTGTATACTCTATCACTGTATACTGTGAAGTACACCCTGTTTGAATTCTATGTATGTAGTTTTATGTATCAGGAGTTCTGGTCCTTAGAAGGTCTTAAAAATACAACCTCTGATGAACAACAACACAAAATGCCTGTGATTAACTGATCATCAGCAAGTGTGACCACCTCTGAGCACCTGGAGCATTCAGGTGTGTGCTAACACAATGCCAAGGAGGAAAGACATCAGCAATGATCTTAGAGAAGCAATTGTTGCTGCCCATCAATCTGGGAAGGGTTATAAGGCCATTTCCAAACAATTTGAAGTTCATCATTCTACAGTAAGAAAGATTGTTCATAAGTTAAAAACATCCAATCTCTCCAGGAGTGGGCGTCCCAGCAAATTCACCCCATGGTCAATGCTCATGCAAATGCAAAAAAACCCGAGTTATATCTCAGTCATACAGGGCTCAGTTAGCGTGTTAAATGTTCATGACAATATAATTAGACAAAGACTGAGGAAGTATGGCTTGTTTGGAAGGGTTACCAGGAGACAGCCTCTTCTTTCTAAAAAAAGAACATGGCAGCACAACTTAAGTTTGCAAAGTTGCATCTGAACAAACCACAGGACTTCTGGAACAATGTTCTTTGGGCAGATGAGAGTGGAGATGTTTGGACATAATGCACAGTGTCTCTTCTGGTGAAAATCCCAGGTGAAAAACACAGCATAAACACCTCATACCAACTGTCAAGCACAGATATAGAGTGATGATGACTTGGTCTTGTTTTGCAAGACCCCAGGCACCTTGCAGTCATTGAGTTGACCATTGAATTGACCAACTCCTCTGTATAGCGAAGTATTCTAGTCAAACATGGGGCCATCTATCCGACAGTTAAAGCTTATCTACCACTTTTCTTGACATATCTCCAATGCTCTAGAGCTTTGTTTCCCTTTTAAATATATACACACAGGTGACAAATCACTGACGAATCACTGAATAGTTTGATGATAATGAAAGTGTTTAGATGATATTCACCAGATTCCGGCACCTGTGAGAGATTTTGGACTAACAATATTCATTTACATCATCAAACCAGTAAAGAGAATAACTTGTGCCAGGGCGCATTGAATCTATTCTGGTGGCTTGTGGTGGCTCAAACCCTTATTAAGTCACTTAATGTGTTTTTCCATACTGCTATAATAAAAGATTTCAAATAGTTATGCAAGATTTTTATCCACCAAATTAACTGCCATAACAGGAAGAAATGCAACACTGAGAAGCTGCTTCAAGTGTTATTCAGGCTCATATCCAGTGCTACATGAATGTTTTCCCCAAAACATTTCCCCCAAAAGGGAAAACATGCAGAACCTTTGTTGCAGTCTTTATTTAACTGCCAATTTTTTTTTAGTGCAAAGAGTAACAGTGAAGCAGTGCTTACAGGATGTAAGTGAAGCAGTGCTTACATAGAGAATGTATGACAATTCTTTATACACAAACACAGCACTTGTGATTTAACTTTCAAGAAGCTTAACACCTACTGAGCTGACCATGATGTCTGAAAATCTGATGTACAAAGAGCAAGTCAGATTTATAATTTGTAATATGTCTTGTGGACAACATCGATGCTTTAACTATGTCTTCTTGTAGTGCTGTTCATGACATGCTCCATTAAATACTTTCAGATTACAGACAACTCACAATAAAGAGCATTTTGTTTGTTTATAACCTATATACAGTAAATCTATAACTTTGGAGTTGAATGTTTCATAATAATTGATTTGTGTATATAAGCCTCAGACATCAAATCTAATGGTCCAGTGGTTCTGGTGCAAACCTCTTTATAAAGTATCCGCACATGGCCTTATGTTCTGCTCTAGGAAGCCTGGCATCCTTTATGCAGGAAAAACAAGTTTCCTATCTTAGTCGATCCTGAATAAATTCTATAGCGCTAACACTATTGTCTTAGTATTTAACAAAAGAAGCTGGACTGGATCCTGTAAAGTCAAGCCAAGTGGAACAGTAGCAAGGAAAGCTGAGTGGCTTAGGAGAATAGGAGGAAACACGAGGGAACCCACCGAGAAGGAACCGTCACCACTTGGATGAAGTCAACTTCCAATATAGCACGAACTGTAATGCTGTTAGCTCACATCTGGGAACATCTGTGGCATTATCTGTTTTCTGCTGCACAGCTCAGTAGTCAGGAAAAAAAAAATTTCTCATAGTCAGTGCCAGAGATATGGGCTCGGGTTTCTCTGTCGTCTTACAATGAACATATTGAGACTACACTGGTGGGTACATCTCAGGCCATCAGCTATGCATTCCTAATCTGAAATGCTCCAACCCACATCTTTGCTGAATGCACACTCAAAATATTAGTGTCTCTTCTGCAAAAAAAAGCAGAACATGCTTATATCACAATGCCAATATGCTAGTTTTGAAATGAAAGCACTGGGAAATCTACAAAAAACATAAGTCATATTAAGCACTGATTGAGATGGAACACATACACTGTTTCTTTGTATCGGTTTTTAGGGCTTTTTTCCCCCTGATGTGTGAGACTGTGTGAGTGTTTTTGTGTTTTTTTCCAAGTTTCATTACCACACACATCTTCTTACCTACCATAAACTCATCAATTATCATATATTTATGATAAATATTAATATAAATATTTGCCATGACATTAACTAAGCACTGTTCAGAACCAGACCTGTTGAATGTTTTACACCTTAATGTTAAGAGGCTTGATGGAGGCTAATCTTCAATCAGTTTTAAATATTTATGACCAACAGACAGGACAAAAGGCAGATGCATTAGTCACTAAACACTTCCCACATGGATGGATAAGAAGCTCTATTTTTTTTTCTTTGTGTTGTCTACTCTGAAGGAAGCAGAGACTTTGCTGTGCCTTTGCCATAGATGGTAGATGAGAGGGAACTGGTTTCTAAGCAGCAGAGACAAACTTGGTATTCACATTTGTTTGAACATGCATAGTTACACATAAACATCCAAATGTCCTTGTGTGACTTTTAATTTACCATTGGGGATAGAAAGAAACGTGAGACAACATGTGCACAAACTTACACACATGCATACACACACAAGCTGTGTTTATGATTTTAGATCACATATATGATCCATGACTGCCATCAGTTTAGAATTCTGTAAAAATCAGAAACTGAAATGTATAGGAAATGTTATGCAGTAACCATTTATCAGGATCTCACTATAGCCCTAAAATCTGAAGGGTTAATGATGAGAAGAGACAGCCATTCAGTCAGGCAAAACATTACACATGGAAACACAAACGGACCATATCATGACCCCATTAGGCCACCATCCAGACTAGTAAAGAGGTGACAAGATCCTAAGTTATGTCACAAATGGTCCTCTTCATGCTGATGCAGGCCTCAGAGGTCCTTAAAAACTAAGAAACTTCTTGCACTGGCATACTTTGTTAAACAAAGTGAGAGTAAGATATGAGGATCAGCATATAATCTGCTAACCACTCAGAGACATACAAATAACAAAAAAAAAGAAAACATCTGTTTCCATTTTTAAATCCATTTCAGCACCCTTAAAAAACTCTCAGTCTAGAAACAGAACACATGGTCAGGTAGTGGCAGTACAGGCTTGTTTATCTGACACCTCTCTGACCTACCCACAGATTCAGCTGCTCACGTTCACCTCTGAACTTCACAGGTTGAGGTCTTTTGAGGTCTTTTTTAATTCTGAGGAACAGCTGTAGTAATTAAGTCGTTGTCTTGTCTCACCTACAACCACTAACACAGACCGTACTTGTAGTCTCCCTCTACACATTGGCTGAGAACTGATCTACAACATCCAAGAAACAAATGAAAACTTTCCACTGAGTGCTACAGTCCAAAAAGGCATAACAAAGGGTTTACAAAGAGGATTGAGATGTTTAACCATGCAGTCTAGGAATTCACATTTCTGTGATGTTTGCCTTGTAATTATTTAACAGTAAATGAAAACATTTAGAATAGAATATATACAAATATTACTCATTTTCCATTTGCATGCACATTCAAACTCTATTAGGTTACATCACTCTGGGAGAATGAAAGCTTTTCAAAACAGAGTTTGTCAGGAATATTACATTCTCATCTGAGGTGAACAAAAAATATCCAGTGAGTTATTTTACAGTTCAGGAGTCCTGCTGTGTCCACCTACACTTCGTTGCATGAGCAGTAAAACGCATGAAGGCAGTGAAACACATGGCAGACACATGAAAGACAATCTCTAGCACATGGAAAAACAGATGAAAATCCCCTTGGCTCTGAAAACAATAAGCATTAAGGAAGGATAAAAACAGAAAAATATAGTTAAGCAAAAGATGTCTTTGCTGTGTTGTGGTTGCTGCTTGGAAGAACTTAAAATAGAGCTGCCTTCTGAACAAGGCCAAGGAGATTTAGCAACTGTCCAATTTCTCTTCTGAACAAATAGAGCTTTGAGCACAAGAAAAAAGAGGAGGAAGAGAGGAATGAGGCAGTGGTCTCATTGTTTTCACAGCAAGCCCTTTGCAAACCACTTGTGAACATGTTTCCTGACATCATGAAGATAAGCAAAAGACCCCAGGGAGAAGCCAACTACACCGTTTATTGCATCTTAGATGCATTACAAGTCATTTATACACACACGAACACTCATGTATTTGATTAAAGGTCCTAAATGCTCCTCTTTTATGGCATGGCAGCTACAGATACATGTGGTCAGCTCAAGAACCACCCACAAAAACATTCTCCGTCCATCCGTCTGGCCCTATTGACCTAGTCCTTTCTCGAGAATACTGAAGAGAAGTTTTATTGAGACTGAGCATCCCAAGTACATTGCTGTACAAACTCCATTTTGAAACCATGGAAGAAGCAACAGAGCACTAATGCACTATGACATTTGTTATGGCTAGACTGTTTAATCACATCACAGTCAGAGCACTAGAAAACTAAGATAAACTTATTCTGAGTATGTTGTTTAAAACATGATGACATCCTTTCAGCGTGATGAAGTGTAGCCTAATAATAAACCCACCAGTGACCTGCCCTCAGACAGAATGTCTTTCCCACAATATATCAAGCAGGACAGGATGGAATCAAATGGAAACACAGGACATTTTTTTTTTTTGGCACTGACATCATTGCCGGACCCTACATATAGACAATTACGTTACGGAACACAGATTACCTGAGTGACAAAGCGTCTGTGTCTGGTTTCAGTATGATACAAGTCTGGCTGATTCAACCATCAGGGAAGTACAGAGATAATAAAACTGCTTACTTAAAGTTTCTCCAATGCACTAATGAAAAACAAGTCTTCACTCAAAATGTTCACTCAAATATTACTTCTGAAGATAATTTTTTAATATAGAATATAGAAAAAGCAACATCTTCCATTTCAGTTTCAGGTTGGTTTGCAGCTCATACACCTATAACCAGTGTCTGTTTTCCAGATATTCATGTTTCTATGCTGAACCACAAATATATACTAAACACATCTTTAGACAACTGTGTGGAACAAATCCAGAACAGATGCACCAAGATATAACAGTATTGTCCAGGAAAGAGTGAGGAAACAGCCTGATTTGCCATCTGATGAGTGTGAGTCATATGCATGTGCGTGCACACACACACACACACACACACACACACACACACAAACCCAAAGAACAGAGAACTTTCAAGCTTTCCGGTGATCTAATGGGGACATTTATTTCAAACAAAATACTACAAAAATGCTCTCTCTAAGCTTAATCTGAATAAACTGGTACATAAGACTACACTGGGTTTATATATAGCTCTTTATACCTCTATACTGTTAACAAATAACAGTTTCATGCGCTCATGTGATCACAGAGCTAACAGAATTTGATTGGTTTAGGTAGACCATTGGTCAGTGTCTGATCTCAAAATGTAGCCAGTTTGATAAAAATGAAAAAAATGGGAGAAACTTGCTCAGTAAAATTATGCATGGATTAGCCGAGAAAAGAGGCCCTTAGGAAATAAGTTAGCCTTCCTGGCCCTTCAAACAATAGCAGGATCCGGCTGCATATGAAACACTGCATTCAGAGCAGGGTGCTGTCCGCAACAATGGCAAAACTGTTCTCCTAGAAACTGCATGGAGATCTGTAAAGCCTACTTATACATGAGAAAATGAGGCATTCACCGATTTTACTCTGAGGAGGTTCTCGCTTATTTGGGAAGAATGCAAAGCGGGTCACGTTAGAATAATTTTCTGTATTTAATTACTGCATGCCTTTGAGATAACCTTTTGAGAACAGCCATCCCATCTGACAGAATGTTCCTGTAAACATTATATACATCCATGAAGGCCAAAGCAGTAAACATGTCTGACCGCTGGACCAAAATTCAAAACTGAAACATCACTATAAAGTATCACTATCATATTGGGCCTGTGTGTGTGTGAACCAGATATTTGTGTATACAAAGTTAGAAGAAGAAAGCTTTATTTGTCACATATGTACATTACAGCATGGTGAAATAATTTTCCTCAGAAATACCAGCTTGTTAGGAAGCTGGTGTCAGAGCACAGAGTCTGCCCTGATGCAGTTACAATAGAGGGACAATGGAAGGACACTGCTCTGTGTGTATAAGTGATTTCAAAGTTGGATAGGTTATTACTACTCGCCTCCTCTGTCTCATCAGTTAGATCCACATGTAATAATTGAAGCTAATCAAATATTTTATCATCCAAAAAAGACAAATGTTTAAAAAAACATGTCTGACACCTTAATCATATTTGCCGAATAGTATCCTTCCTCACGGACAGTTCATATGGCCTAGAGCAGTGATGGACTGCATGTTCATTACCACATGTTTTGAGATCCTCAAAGCCAGCTGCACAAACAAGCCTCAGAAAAACACTAGATGTGCTCACTTACTATGATAGTTTCCTGGGGGAAAAAGAGGACATGTACCTGAAAATCACTCTTCTATCACTAAGCACCTAAAGCAAATGCATGAAACAGCTAAGTTATTTTACCTTTGGGCTTCGAAACACAATCTCACAATTGTAACTAAATTTGTTTAGATGCCTTTAGACATGAGTCTGCTGAGAAACAACACTAAAGGGACTCTTGTGCCCAAACAACTGAGCACTTCAGTAGGCATTCTTCTGACCCAAAAAAACAGTCCCTCATGACCATGGAGTTTAGATTGTAGTCATGGCAAAGCATTAAATAGAGATAGTAATGCTATGTCTGAAACTGCACCCTGTTTGCTGTAAATCTAAAAATATTTTGTGTAGAAATCCTCCTGGGTATGAGTGTTATTAGAATGTTTAGTAAGTTCCACAAGGTTTAAGAAGGATAAATGCTAACATCTCTGAATCAATGTTCATGCAATGTTCTTCAACTATCTGCTGTTAAATATTTTCTTGACAATGTCATTTGAACAAGGCTGGATTCACACATACGCGTTGGATACGCGTTCAGCAAAGACACTTCCCTTTCACTTTGAATGGGTCGGTGTTATGTGTTTACTCTAGGATTCTGTAAAGCTGCTTTGAGACAATGTACATTGTAAAAAGCGCTGTATAAATAAATTTGAATTGAATTGAATTGAACTGAACTGTGAGACCGTTGTGTTGCTTTGCTCATGTTGCTTGCGATAGAAATTGAGGAAAGTAAAAATTTTCTAGTGGCAGCGCGAGCGCCAGCCAATCAAAGTGTGCCTATGCAAACATTCCAGTACAAACACTAATCAATCCAAGTGTTCTTAAGCAAATATCCTAAAAAAATCACAAAATGACAGGACAACCTTGTAGATGGGTGTTTTTGTAAAATAAATGAAATGTGTATGGAATATTTGTACAGATTTTTAAAAAGTTCAGACATTTTCTATTAACCTAAAATGGTTAGCTTATAAGAAACAGCTACAACCTTATGTTTAGTATCCCTTAGGAGCAGCGTTTTGCCTTAAAACATACAGAATATCCACAATGCACTTTTGGGCATGATTTGCCCATGTATATAAACAAAAAAAGCTCTTGAAATAATGCCATGTGCATTTGTAGAGAATAATCAGCATGATTTCTGTTTTCTCAAACAAATCTTTACAGCTGTGTTTCTCCTATCACCTTGACTTAAGTCTATGATTCGCACACCATGAAGGCAGTTACATACTTCCATCAGAGCAACCCCAAAATCTGGGCTTTTTTTGTATGCTCCATTTGTGCAGTATTCTGCCCATGACTTACACACTTTTCAGCTAAGCACTTCTGGGGGCTGTAGTAAGTCAAGTGTTGCTTGCAAAAACATCATATTTCATTTTATGTCAGCTGAAGGCCTATGTTTAAAATCATTATAAATGTACAAATACACTTAAGAATTCTGATATTTGTAACATTTCTTTAGCCCTATATTGCATTGTAAAATGAAGAGAAGGTGTTGTCACGCTGTCTATGAAAGGAGACGAGCTGGTTGAACTGGCATGAGATGATTCTCACAGGTGGTAAGTTGATTTATGTGTATGTATCTGTGTGCTTTCAGAGAGGGTTCAGCCCTAAAAGAGAGAGGAGCAGTGCAGAGATGTGGGTGTGCATCTGTTTGTCTGTGCGTGCCTAAAAACAAATAAAAGTTGCTGAATAGCAAAGATAAACTTTGGATAAGATAAAGAGCCTCTTTTTGAGTTTCCCAAACCCATCTCCTGAGTCTTCCTCTCATTTCTGGATAGCCAAAATATACAAGGGTGTGACTCAGTTTACTTCTATTTCAAATAAATGATGCCAGTTTCATGAGCAATGTGGGAGCAGCC
This sequence comes from Hassar affinis, assembly GCA_025674545.1. Lineage (NCBI taxonomy): Eukaryota > Metazoa > Chordata > Actinopteri > Siluriformes > Doradidae > Hassar > Hassar affinis. Next base: position 8,608,612 of record JAOVYV010000048.1, on the reverse strand, counting down.
GAAGTGTTTAGGGGAGAATACGCATAACTGAAATGTTGCTTATAGGGTACAGAGACCATTTTAATATCTGTTGTTCTTGTAAGTGCAAAAGAAATCTGTTAAACTAAATTCACTAGAGCATGGACAGATGTTTCTTTACTGCAACAGATGTGCCCCTTTGCTACCACTACTGATAATCAAACTTTTGTGCCTTAGTTTTCCCCTGACTTTAGTAAATGTTTTGGTGTCTAATGGTGTCATCTTTAGGGATTTGATTGACAAGGCAGGTGGAAGCGCAAACAGGATGTGGCCAGTTAAACAGGCCCTCTGCCAGTACTGAGACCAAAGGATCTGCTACAGTTATTCTCCAGGCTTAAGCTAACGTTCCAGTGCAGGAAGCTGAGATTCCCCAACTCCCAGTGGTTAATTCATGCCCCACAAATCACAGCACGGGGCATCTGAGAAGTCTAAAAGTTACAGACAGAATTTATTATTGCTGTGAGGATGCAAAGGTGATGGACTCAACTGTGCAAACAACCCAAAGGTTTGTTGGGGTCACAGATATAAGAAGGTATTTGACACCTCCACTGCGTAAACACACATCCAGATTTGTGTCTGAAACAATGTGTGTGCGTTCTTTGTCTTCCTCATAGGAAAAACACCAGAAATGCTGGAGATCGTAAGTAGTGAAGTACGTTAAGGATATCAAAACCTAATGACGCTGTTCTCCAGGACCTCACATTCTGAATCCAAACCCCAATCCAGGGTCTTAACCCTAACCCAAACCCTAACCCTGGGTCCAAAGCCCAGCCCAGGGTCCTAGCCCTAATCCTAGGACCCTGGGAGAGCATATGTTTAAATATTTATTATTTGTACTATCCAGTGTCACCCAAATGAGGATGGTTGAGTCTGGTTCCTCAAGGATTCTTCCGAGGAGTTTTTCCTTGCCACCGTCACCACCGGCTTGCTCATTAGGGATAACAGTTAGGGACAAAATCTATAAGCCATGTCCTGATTTCTTGTCTTTGTAAAGCTGCTATAAAATAGATAATGTCCATTATTAAAAGTGCTTTAGAAATAAAGTTGAATTGAATTGAATTGAATATGTATATAGAACTGAGGACCATATGACCCAGGGAACATAGGACCCTTTGTCCTGTTCTTATTATGTGCCATATAAATCTGGGGAACATAGGCATGATCCTTGTTTAGATCTAAACTATTTCCCCTAGGGTGTTTCTCAATTGAAGGCAATCTCTTTTAGACTAGTGGACATGATTGGTTAGAAGCTATGAGAAGCTCTACCAGTTAATTTGCTGGAAGAAGGAATGTAATATCACATATCTTAGCTTGTACCTATCTACCTAATTCAGCTAGCTGACACTTCTAAGTGAAAACCTTAACATTAGCTAGCAAAATGATAAAGAATTGTTTGGGAAAACAGCAATCATGCTGATTTTCCTCTACAAATTTAGGATAATCATTGCAGGAGCTAGGACTTCTGAATCAAATTAAGGAATGCTTTTCTGTGAATATTTTCCTAAATAACACCTAGCCACAGTGTCCTAAAAATAAACACAATAGTTTCCATCTAACAAGCAACATCAACTTAATTCCTGTCCAAATTGGGAAACACACCTATCAATGTGGTCACATTCACTTAACCAGTTTTCATTTCTCAGAGAATTCTCTCTGCATTCAGAAACACTCGAACACTCCAAAAATAACTTCTACTAAAAGTGTAATTCAGCCGAATATGTTTTACAAGCCAATGAATATGTTTGTTCTGGATGTTGCAACTTTTGCTTAATCCTTTTGGCACAAACCTGGCTCAATAAAATGTTGTCATGACACCCACGCCTCTCTCACACTTCCCCCAAAAAGAAAGTAAGAAGGGATGCAAAGGGACAGAGAGCCCAGAAGATAAACAGTAGTTACAGTTATTTCCTCTGTTGATTTTTCTCATTCCTCCTCTGACAGAGAGCAGAACAGTAAGATCTGTGAAGGATGGTCAACACGTACGTATGGTGACGTCTATCACGATTTCCCTCCTGTCATTAAATCGTCATCTATGTCTCCCTTTCACATACACACTCACACACACCCCTTCTGTGCCGGCCTTCCCCAGGAATCTGACAGATAAAGCAATGAAACAGTTCTCCTGCCAAATCAAAGACGCAGTACACACTGCAGTATTTCAAATCTAGTAAGGTGAAATTTGTATAATTTGGGAAACCTGATGCAGTAGTAGTAGTAGAAGTACTAGTAGTAGTAGTAGTAGGTAGTAGTAGATACTAGCAAGAAAATGATGGGTTTGTACCTAGAAGTTATTTTCTTATTTCGAGATGTCATTCTTTGTCATTACGTGCAGGGAACTGAACACATTTTACCGGCATGTACATGTTACCTATTGGGATATTGGCATAAGCGCAGCATAATGGAGAGAGAAGACAGAGTGTTAATATGTATGGTATGTGTTAATATGTATGATAAAAGGGGTTGAAGTGCAAGCTTGTAGACAGGAAACTTTCCTTTTCCTGTTCCACAGTGTATTATGCTAACTACGCTGAGACCGGATATGGTGTTGTACTCAGAGAGCAAACAGCTACTTCATTTTACGGAGTTAAGAGTCCCATCTGAAGATGAAACTGATGGGGCTTCTGAAAGGAAGAAGTTGAGTCATGCAGATGTGGCTGAGGTGAGACAGCATGGGTGGCAGGCATATAGAAGGCCAGTGGAGATAGGTGTTAGGGGTTTGTCACAAAATCTACCACATCCTTGCTGGTTGATTTTGCATATAGAGGCCATGTGCTAAGGGCAGCCATTAAGAAATTGTCAGAAGTAGCTGAAAGGGCTAGCGGTTGAGGACAAGAAGGGCACAGGTTGGTTCAGGATCTGCAGCAGGTGATTGACTCTGTTCATGTAGCACGGGATTAAATATATTTTTTAGCATTTGATGTGGTGCATAGAGTCCAACAGTGCCAGTGGGGCTATGTCAGTCCTTAGCCACCAGGAACGCCTATGGTAGAGATTATATGATAGGTCTGTGATGTGAGCTTGGAGGGAACTGGGCCTAGGAAATCAGACCTCACTGTTGAGCCACCCGGAGGTGTCATGGGCTTAATTCAGAGAAGCACCGATGCAGGGCGCTGCCTACCTGATGACCCCTGTGATGAGTGTGTGTGGTTGTAGGTGTCTAGGGTTGTTAGAATGTAGTTGAAGGGCATGGCTAGGGCCCTATGTGTATCTCCAATGGTTAGGTGCAGGTTGTCTTTATCTGAACAGTATGGTTCAGATGAATTATTCCAAATCGCTCTACTACTCTTCTGTTCGGTTCAACGTGCCTTCTAGCCGTCAACCCTAGAATAGTCAATTAATCTCAGGAAGTGAAAAAAAAATCTGGCAGACAGACTAATCTGATAGGAGTTCATCTGGAAACACGTGGGACTATCCTAGCCTCTTGGGAATCTCGCAAAATAAACAAAATCAGTAATAATAACTTCTGGGAAGTTCAGCCAAACGCCCAATTATAAGGACCACCAGGTTTACATTAGAAATCTGCAGAGTGTTAAATAACAAAATTTACTCAAAACTATTTCAGGACTGTTTCTACTTGTAATTCCTTTTTACCTAGCTATTCTGCGCTTCACCTTAATCACTCGGAGACAAGAAATCACCGTTTGCATAGTAGAAGAGACTCTTAAGTAGTAAGGCTAATATGGTAGTGCCATCTATTCAACTGATTTCAATAAGATCAATAATCTCAATAATAAATCAATAAGTCTATGTTAGGTATAGAAGGTAGAGATCATCATGATCTAGCTGAACCCTGCCCCAGGATTTACAGATTTGGTAGGGCAGGACAATGACAAAATTTTAGTCAGAAGACTATCACACTTGATTTATGCTCTAGGACACTTATACAGCGAGTATTTATCTAGTGGTTTTCTTTTAACTGAGTGTAATATAGCCAGTAGTCTCAATGTTTCCAAGTACTTCTACTGAGACTACTGGGCCATTAGAAAATTGGTCCTTTCTCCTAATAACTGGAGTTTTTCCTTGCCACTGTTACCCCTGGCTTGTCATCAGGGGTAAAATGTAATTAAAATGTAAAAGTTATGTCTGGATTTTTTTACTGGTCTCAGTAAAAAGCTGCATTGGGTAAGTAAAATTGAATTGAATTAATGCAATAGAACTGGGTCTGTCTATCACAGACACACTGTCTGCACTTAGACTTTCTTTGTGAAAATCTATTAGATTTCATCCCAATTATATACTACAAAACAGGATCTTAGCAGCTGTAGAATATTTTTAACTAGCCCAATTTGCCATTATCCGCATGACTGAGGGCTTTATGACAACGAACACTTGTTGAAAGCCTGATACATGAGGGGTTCTGTCTCACCTGCCCTTTGGATAAGCTGCTTCTGGTCAAGTTGTAAAGTCTAAACTTTATTAGACATACAGTTATCTTTCACATTGGCTTACTGGTAAGTTTAATTTAAGCGTTACTGTGTATTCCAGTTAAGTGACAGTTAAGCTAAACTGGGCTTTAAGAGATCAGGACAGGCTCTAAGGATACGAATAGAAATAAGGAAAGAATGTTAGCTAGATAGCTAGAGTGCAAAGTAGAATGTTTAAATATGGAGTCTTACTTAATCTTACTTAGTCTTACGTCACCATATGCGTAGGGATGCTTTCCTGAGAAATTACACCGAGGCGTCCTGCTTCAACAGTTCCTGTACAAGAACTTCTCCAAGGGACTATCACTAAACCTAAGCAGTGGGTGTTTCTAGTTAATAACTCTTCCAGACATCTCCAGCACCAAGCTCTTGTATTCAGAAATGGTCCTATCTGAAACGGGTCATAAATTATGCACAGTTAATGTTTATAAAGAATGACAACACGTTTACAGCGGTACTGTTTTTCCACGTTACTGAAGAATCCAGGGGTGTGAATCCTAATCATATTGAAGATGAACATGTCTTTAGGTTTCACGTGAGATTCTGTAAATCCCCAAGACGTCCAAATGAGGATCGGTACAATTATAATAAACATTTCTTGTGGAAACGTATGACGTTTAAGTGCTTTTAAGGGCATACAGTGAATTTAAGATAGATGTTTAAAAACTAAACTACTGTACATCCAGACGGTGTTTTAATCTCCTGAGCTGCTACGTAGGCTGTATAGGTTTATGAACACATATCATGCAGAAATGTGATTTCTATGCCTGTTAGATGGTTTCTGACATGTTCTACTATCTTTACTCCCTAGCAGATCACCCCACCCTTCCCGCCATCCCATATCCAAGCTGCCTCCACCCAGTTTCCACAGGTCCTGACCCACAGAGGAGGGGCCAGCACGTGCTGTGTAATGGACAGGCAGACTTCTTATCTGTCCTAGTGACAGAATGAACAGACAAGGGCATGCCACAGCCAGAGGCACTGATGTAAACTGCTATATAGTTTATTGCATGAGTGCAATACCAGACTACAGAACATGTATTATGGGCATACTACCTTGGCATAAAGACTTCCACTGTTATCAAAACACACGATGAATATAATTCCCATTTGTATATCAAGTATACTGCTATTGAAAGTATTATTTAGTCAAAAATAAAGTCCCTTTGATCTCTGGGAAATGTTTACTGGAAATGGTGATGAGTGATGGATAAACAGTGATGGAGATAACTACTGGAACACTTATATTTAATAAATACAGACTCATGTTAGTTAATAAATACAGGCTGCGCATGTAAGAGATGAAAACTAAAGCATGTTAGATTCAGTGGTTGCATGGAAGTGCACTCACCTCAGCTCGGCAGGAATCTGCGCTCAGCAAAGCGGCAGCCAGGAGAAGCAGCGGCACACGCATGGCGCCTCGGCTCAGCCTTCACCGCGCTACAGATGGTACAAAAAGCACAACTCGTCCGCCTTTTTCCCTCCGTGAAAACCCTTTTTTGCACAGGAGCCTAATCTACAGGTTTTGTCCGCATCTTTGCTCTCGACGTTATGCGGTTCTGGTCATACCAGCAGCTCCTAGATGAGTGTAACACACCCCCCTCAGACCTCCCACCACCTCCAGCACGTCCGACCACAGCCCCGTGCGCCAAAGAAGCACTCACTTTTCAGCATACTTCAGAGAAAGTGTCTCCACAGACATTCGCGTTTTCTTCGAAAAGAAGCTCGGAGCCGCGGATTTCAGGCAGCCTCGTTATTTTCTCCTCCAACGTGCGCGCCTTGTCGCTTTCGCCTTGTCGCTTCCAGGAGCGCGAGAGCTGAGGTAAGAGCGCGAGCGCGCCTGACTTCTGCTAGAAGTTTGTCGTTCACGTTTACAAAAACAAGTGTTTGTTAAAATGGTGCGTTTGCAATGTATTCAGACCTCAGAGGATCATGCATGTCACTGTTGACTTCCTTAAGAACTCTAATGTCTAGATGTCTTATAACATGCAGGACTTGGATACAATGCAATACAAACCAACACTTCATATCAGACGTTAGGTTTAATCTAAAAGTCGAGCAGTGAGCTTTACTGCTTATTCTCGCTCTGGAAAGCTAATCGAGTCTTATAAAACTCTAGGTTGTGTGTGGGTTGCCATGTGCTAACGGCGTCCCTCAGTGAGCGTGCAGGCGAGAGAGAATGAAATGTACATTGCGGATGGAGGGAGTGATGCAGCCAAAGCACCGGGGAGCAGGGAAAATCCTGAGGTAAACTCCACAACACTTTAGACATTGCTTTAGTTAATGCCTGCATAAATACAAAGTCCTCATTTTGTGTTTTCTCGTTTTTTTTAGGGTTCTTCTGATTTGTGTCGTCATCCTGGTTCTGACGTCAGAAGTTAACGCAGTAAGTTGTCTTATTATTAAAAGTATATGATGCCTCCATGCGCATCGCTAACCTATTCTGAAAAGTGTGCACTTCTCAAGAGGGAGTGTCCAGGGACTATTGCAGGATGGCCGGGCCTGATATTTAAGCCTCACTTAATAAGCTGCTTATCCTACTACTGGGTCGCAGGGGTAGTTGGAGTCTGTCCTGACAGCTCACCAGTCCATTGCAGAGCAGACACACAGGCAGACACATTCACACAAAGACTCACACTCACACCTAGGGGCAATTTAGTGTCTCCAATTCACCTGACTGCTTGTCTTTGAACTATGGGAGGAATCAATGGAATATTCCTTAGTGTAAAAACTATATTAAAAATATTGATAGGGAAAAAGTTTTGGACACTATATTATACACCCACAGACCACTTTATTAGGAATACTGTACTAATACTGGGTAGGGCCATCCTTTGGTCTAAAACAGCTTCAAATCTTCATGGCATGGATTCAACAAGATGTTGGAAATATTCCTTTCTGATTCTGGCCCATGTTGACATGATTGCATCATGCAGTTCCTGCAGATTTTTCAGGTGCACTTTCATGCTGCAAATCTCCTACTGTGCCATATCTCAGAAATGTGCTGTGGATTCAGAGCTGGTGACTGGAAAGGCCACAGAAGAAATCCGATTTTTTGCTTTGTGACATGGAGCATTATAATGCTATAAGTTGCCATTAGAAGATGGGTAAATTATGGCCATGAACGGATGCACATGGTCAGAAACAATACTCAAATAGACTGTGGCGTTCAAGAAGTGATTGATTGGTCTTATTAACAGGCGCAAAGTCCTCCAAGAAAACATTCCCCACACTGTCACACCACCTCCACCAGCCTGGACTGTTGACACAAGGCAGGGTGGGTCCATGGATTCATGCTTTTGGAGCCAAATTCTGACTCTACCATCTAGATTCATCAGACCAGGCTACATTGTTACATTCTTCAGCTGTTCAGGTTTGGTGAGATTGTGCTCATTGCAGCCTCAGCTTTGTGTTCTTGGCTGACAGAAGTGGAACCGGACGTGGTCCTCTGCTGTTGTATCCCATCTGCCTCAAGGTTTGACGTGTTGTGAGACACCTTTCTGCCCAACTCAGTTATATAAAGTGGTTATAGCAAAGAGCAAAGACCTTAAGCATCCCTGTCAGTACAGCTGCTTTCAATAATATCCAGGGTAGTGCAGGGGCTCGTGGGTAGCACATCTACCTTAAGGCAAGAAGGTCCTGGGTTTGTTACCCATTTGGGATCGATCTGGGTCCTTTCTGTGTGGAGTCTACATGTCCTCCCCATGTCTGTTTTAAAAAGGGTACTCCGTTTTCCTCCCACGGTTCAAAGACATGCAAGTTAGGTGAATTAGGCATACAAAAATTGCCCCAAAACTGTTTAGGTAAGTTAAACTTCTATACTTTGGAGGATTTATGAATGGTTTGCCAAGAGCAAAAGGCCAAAGCTGACATCTCAATACTGTACTTCCAACAGCAGCTTTTCAACAAAGTACAGTTGTTGGTCATTTGTGGTGTCTGAACACACCGATCAGCCATAACATTAACACCACCTGCCTAATATTGTATAGGGCCCCTTGTTTAGCCCAAACAGCTCTGATTCATCGAGTCATGGACTCCACAAGACCTCTGAAGGTGTGCTGTGATATCTGGCATCAAAATGTTAACAGCAGATCCTTTAAATCCTATAGGTTGCAAGGTGGGGCCTCCATGGATCAGACTTGTCCAGCACATACCACAGATACTTAATTGTATTGAGATCTAAGGAATTTGGAGGCAAGGTCAACCACTTGAACACTTTTTCATGTTCCTCAAACCATTTCTGAATATTTTTTCAGTGTGGCAGGGTGCATTGTCCTGTTGGCATTAGGGAATAACATTGCCATGTAGGTGTGTACTAGTTCTACAGCAATATTTAGGTAGGTGGTATGTAAAATCCACATGAACGACTGGACCCATGACTTCCCTGCAGAACATTGCCCAGAGCATCACACTACCTCACTGGCTTACCTTCTGCCTATAGTGCATCCTGGTGTCATCTCTTCCCCAGGCAAATGCCACACATGCCCCTGGCTGTCCACACGATGTAAATGAAAACATGATTCATCATTCCAGGCCACCTTCTTCCATTTCTCCATGGTACAGTTCTGATGCTTACATGCCCATTATAGCATGGTCAGTCTGACTGGTCTGTGGTAACACTGCCCCATATGCAGCAATCTTTAATGCATTCTGTGTTCAGATACCTTACTATGATAGTCAGCATTGACTTTTTCAACAAATTGTGCTACAGTAGTTCTTCTGTGGGATTAGGCAAGATGGGCTAGCCTTCGCTCCGCACACTTATCAGTGAGACTTGGGCGGCCATTACTGTAATGCCGGTTCACAGATTGTCCTTCCTTGGAACACTTTTGGTAGGTGCTAACTACATACCAGGAACAACCCATAAGACCTGACATTTTGGAGATGCTCTTACCCAGTCATCTAGCCATAACAATTAGGCACCTGTCAGAAGTCGCTCAGATCCTTACGCTTGCCCATTTTTCATGCTTCCAACACATCAACTTCAAGAACTGACTGTTCAATTGCTGTCTAATATATCACACCCCTTGACAGGTGCCATTCTAATGAGATTATTCACCCCTGTCAGTGCTGTTAATATTATGGCTAATCAGTGTATATTTGGGTAAAAAGTCAAAAGATATTATATGCGTAAATATAAGATATATGCACTGGAAGTATATTAAATAGCAAAAACAATAGTGTCTGAATACTTCAGTTCAGTTCCCCTCACTGTATGTACACACTATATAGTAGACAAGTGGTTGAATACCTTCTAGTTTTATTGTTCAAAGAAAGCTTTAAAATGGCAGCAAATGAAACTCAAACAGGGAATTAATTCAATGTAGGCTATAAGCAAACAGTCTTAACAGATATGCTTCATCTGGACATTTGATCAGTGAAAAGTAAAGAAGTAATTAAATAATTTAAACAAACTATAAAAACAACAAGGTATCATGGATATAACCACATTATGAATACATGACAGACAGTGTTCTAAACAGATACAAAGGCAGACATCAGAAAGCTTGCGAGAAAGGTTGAGACTAGAGGTGTGCAGGGATGCAATATAAAAGTCACATAAACTGAAGGTTTCATGCTGGTGAGCTGTCAGATATAAAGCTCAAGCTTAAGCGTTTGGGTCCTGCAAGTGGTTAGATGTAAAGTGGTAAAGCTGTAATGTGAACTTGAGTCACTGCGCAATGCATTTCTAAGGTTTTTTCATTGATTCATAGTAACTGCCCACAATGATAGACTGCTAGCGTTTGACATGCAGTTGGTAGCTATCGTGTCTTACCCATCACTCTTAGTTTGCTGGGATTTTCACAGCAGTAGTGATATATGAATGTATATAATTATGCCATGGCTATAAAGGAATCCTATAAAAACAAATTGCCAATCATGCTGATCAAAAATGATCATTGGTATGTGCTCAAATATTTGGGTGATAACATATTAGAGTGTTTGTGCTTGAGTGTTGAAACACTCATGCAGGGAAATCACTTGCCATTGCCTTTACAGTTTTTGATATCTAAGTAATTAATGAATAGTTATTAATTATTTATTAAATAATGATGAATTATTTTAATAACTAATTTTAGCCATAATGAATTTAGTTGGTGTGAATACTGTGTAAACATTCCAGGACGGATTTAACCTGAGCTGCTGGATACCCAATTTAAAGACACACACTCTGGTAGTTGAATTGTCTTGCACAACAATGATTATCATAAAAATGTGTTACTTTGACAAAATTATGGCTTGCCAACCTTTTTTCTACCATTGTCTCAATCTAAACAATCAAAACAAAACCTTATGGGAAGCTAAGTATATTACACATGCTTAAGTCCCGAATGCAAAGTTTCTTTCGTTAAATTAGATGTAAAACACTAACTCAACCATTTTTTCACATTTGTCCATCAATTCTGTCCAATGTTAATGCAATGCAATGCTAAGATATCTAAAGTGAAACATGTCATGCTTCCAAAGCATGCTATTGGACACTATAGCATGGCCCATGATTATATGAGGTCCGTTTGGAAATTAGTGAGAATGAAATTCCTGTGCTCTGTAGGGCTTACACACGTTTTAGGTCAGTTAGAGTGGGATCTCAGGTAAATGGAAGGATCTGTCAGTTGCAATCTAGCCTTTGCAGTGCCCAGACATTTGTTTTGTGAAACCCTTCTGAAGTGCCTCCTAACTTGAACAATGTCAGCGAGTTTGGAGCAAGTTTTGGATTGTTTAATTTCCTGAACAGAGTGATCACAGGAGAAGAATCATGGGTGTTTGAATGCGATCTTGAGACAAAAAGACAAAGTACTAAATAGCACAAATTCTCATTACTTTCTGGACAGACATTTATAAGTAATTAAGGGGTGAAGTGATACACATGTCTTTTGCTAATAGTCTGGAAAACTCCAAGCATTATTCATTGTGTTCTGAATGTGGTACGTTAACTTTAGTAACCATTATAGAAGATGTAAAGGTCAGCACATGCATTTTTGTTCAAAGGTTACGACGCATCTGGGAAAGATAAAATTTCACTCGTGTATGTCTTGTACCTCTAGATTTGTTCCTGTCCTGTGTGTTTTCCTTTGTGTATTTTAAATGTCATGAAACTTTTACAGTTTCCCACCAGAGATTTTGAGAAATTATATAAGTAGATTTGGAAGTACTGCTGGTGTTTTTTATGGTGGTTTCACATGTTCTCCAGCAGTGCAATACTCTGTAATAGGAGTAACTACAACTCTACAGCAATACATTTATATCATAGTTTGCCTTTTCAGAAGTAAAGTAATTTGCCAAAGTGGAAGAAAGGAGCTCCTTGTCCAAGTGTCTATATTTATCAAGTAGTATATCAAGTAACATCTTTATATATACACATATATTTATACACTCCTGATCAAAATCTTAAGACCAGCTAAAAAATTGGAAGAATTTGCATTTTGCACCACTGGATCTTAAGA
>JAOVYV010000048.1:8580985-8595604 GCA_025674545.1 Hassar affinis | reverse complement strand
GCTGGTCCAATTTAGCCATGAAATCTCCCACACTAAAATGACAGGTGTTTCAGTTTCATTGTCTAACCCCTGTATATTTTTACTTCTAATTGAGATCAGTGGTGTACAATACTTAGACAATATTACTTTGTTATTACAAAGTAGTCTTTTTAAACTTCACTTGCATATTATTGAAATTGAATACCATTGTACCTTAACTTCATTACGTTTCCAAGAGATTTTTTTTACTCCTAACATTTTAATTTAAACCTTTATAGTACCTATTACAAACATAGATGGCATCTTCTTCTGTATTTGTCTTTTAATCTAATGAGCTCAATTTTATTGTATAAGCATTTCAGTTTTGGATCCAAATCAGGCTGAAAAATGTAAAAAAAAAGAATAAATGCTACCCAAGGTATCTGTGTTTGAAGGTGCATAAGCCACTGTAAAACAATGTGAAACTTGAGGATGAACACCCCGCATGTGAAATTCTAGCTGGATATTGCTGATGTACCTAGACTGAATGATCCTGTGTAAAACAAATCAACACTACTTTAAAACAAAAATCACCTTCCCAGTTTCAGATGGAGTAGTAATAAAAGTTTTTACACAAAAACAAGACTTCAACAGACTTTTTAAAAGTGCATTTAAAAGCAACACATTTACTTTCTCTTGAGTATATTTATGGCTAAATACACTTCCATTATTAACTGGGTAGGATTTTGGCATATTATCTATACTTTAATGCAAGTCTAATTTCCCAGGATTTTGTATACCCCTGGTTGAGATGCTTAATGCTATTTCAGCTCAGGAAATCAGTAGTTTACAGAACTGTGTACAGTAGTGTGTCACCATGTGAAGGGTTTTCCCAGGCCACCCCACATTACATAGACATTGTCTATGAAAATGTTTTGCACATGTGCCACAGCTAGTTTGGCAGTGTCCATCCTCTTTGGGGAAACCCCTCTTACTATGGAATGGTTTTGTCTTCAGGTGCTCCCTGAGTACGTGAGAGTGGGTGGGTGCACTGCTGGATTTGCATGAGAGGAAAGGCGTTGATCTAGGCAAAGTGAGATGTCTATGTGTGATAAGAACAGGAAAATGTTCACTATATCATGTGCCAAAATAATCCCCTCTGAAACAGGAGACAATTGAGGGAAGATCTATTGTGTTGAATTAAGGAAAATGGGACAAGAGTTTATACTCAGATGAGAAGCCCATGTGTTTAAGAGCATGTTGCTCTAATTTGCCATTAATGTTGCTTTAATACACTAGCATGTAATAGGTCTTGTATGTGAATGTGAGTGGGACTGTTGATGCATTTTTAATGTTCTACTCAAATGTGCCCTTTTACTGAATACCAAATGCAAATTTTGGTACATTTGCCCATTCTCTATGTGACATTTTTTACTTTTACTGGTTCAGAGATTTTTGCCAAGAAACACAAGACTGCTGTGTTCTATGACTCGTGTAAGGAAAAGCAACACTGCTATATTATTGGCCTTTAAATTAGCTGCATATTAAAAGTTGTGCTGATAGTTTCAAAAAACACAAGCTCTAACCTAAAGGGGCATCATGGGCATCAAGGAACACTGCCATATTACTTACTTTAACAAGCCCTCTTTTTTGCTTATGCTTCTGTCTGTCTTTCTTCCTGTCTCCATCTTTCTGTCCTTTTCATTCAAGAGGATGTACATCTGTTTAGAAACAATGTGCTAAACATCCTGATTTTAAAATAGTGCTGTGAATGGTAAACTGATGTGTTCACCAGATAGTTTAGCTGAAAACATCAGGAACAGGAAGCAGTTACCTGCCAAAAAATATCTTTAACATGACATTCCCAAAAGAAGTCCTGTTGCTATATTTCTCCTCTAATGTTAACATTACATTGGACAGTTCAGACTAAACATGTTTGACACAGAGAAAGGGATACTTACTATTTTACATTTATTTACTATTGTAAATGATTTTAGGACATTTTCCAGACCTGGTGTATTTTTTTCATTTTACTTTTACTTTTGACCCTCAAGTTGGCCTATTTTTGAAAGTACTCACATTACCCCACTATATAAAAACTCAAACAAAATAGGTTTTGAAGGGAACAAAGTTTAATGGATAGAAATGCCATATGTTGGCTAAAGTCATGTTCAGGCTGGGCAAATAGATATTGTATATTGTCTTCAGATAATAAGTCTATATATCACTTCATTAATAATAAATGTTGTGCCAAGAACAGACCTTAATCTGGAGCTTGGTGTGGTTGCTTTGATTCTAATCTGAGTTCGAATGACGTGTTCACACCTGTCTAAACAAACTGAAATGAGGGGGCAAATACCTTACAGTTCACAATAACCAAATCAAATCATCCAGAATGGCCTAGAATGGTGATTATAATTATATGACAGGAGACCACTAATGTCACATAATGATGAAGGATTGCATAATGACTACCAGACATCTATATCAATGTCACACACAAGCAGATGGGTTGTGTTTTTAATGGGAGATGAGTGGTTAATGTTGCATTAATACACCCTTCAACTGGTCAAGTGTTGGATCAGACCTCATGGCTCTCATCCACTGAATTTGTAAGCCTTTTTATGGAATAGAAGTTTGGTGTGGGTATTAGGGGTTACAGTGTTTATTTGTAGCAGATAATATGCTTACAGCATTAGTGATTTCATACAAGCCAGCATAGTGCCAGGGCCATATACGACCAGGTCCACTGTAAACTGATGAAACTGATATCCAAGTATAAACAGTATATCGTATTGTATTAGCAAGTATTATTGTCCCTGAACTTTTCCACATTGTGTGGAGTTGTCTGGAACTGAAATGGATTTAACTGGGATTATATGTCATGAATCTAAGCAAACACTGCTCATCGCCCAGAGAACACCATCCACACAGTGAAGCATGGTGGTGGTAGCACCATGTTGAGCATTACCCTTGACCTCTTGGTTGGCTTCCCTGTTTACCTGGTCACTGATATTTGGTGGATTGTGTATGCTGTTAGTTGGCAGATGGGGTCCTCTACTCAGACTTACAGATGTGCCATATTCTTTTAGTTTGGATGTTAATGGGTGATAATGGTGCTCTGTGGGATGATCAAAGATCGGGGTGATTTTTTACAAACAAAAATTTACTTTTTTCAGCATTTGCCCTAGACTTGTTTGTATAGCTCTTTGGTATTCATGCTTATGCTTGTTTGGGTATAATCTCTAACAAAGTATGGGTCCTTTCAGGAACAGGTGTATTTTTTTAGAGACCATGAGACACTTTAATTGCAAACAAGTTGAACCCATTCAACAAATTATATGATTTCTGATGGCACCATAACTAGGTTAGGCGGTTCACACCAATGGGGATGAATACAATCACAACTTATACAACTTTTATTTGTAATCAATTTTGGAAACTATATAGTTTTTTTCAGTGAATACTGAAATTCAGTATTATGGGCTATTTTGTGTAGATTAATGACAAGCTGGAGTTGGTTGGTAATATAGTACATTATACACCCACTAAGTCCAAACCAACTTTTGAAACTTACATGTGTTGGTTAGACTATAGTTTAAACAGTGGTGGAAAGGCCTCACGTATTAAAAGCTCCACCAAATGGTATATTTTCCCTTTATACATGTCACATGGTTTCATTCCAATACATTTCAAATGATCTAATATCTCACCAAAAATCAAAGATTAAGGAAAAAGTCCAATAACTAAAAATAGATTTGTTTATCAGAACTTTTCTTTCTTCTTTCCTCTCCCATTAATCATCTCACGAGCCCTCAGATTTATTTGGTGTCCCTGTATATAAAACTGTATATAAACTACTTCAAACTAGCTCCACCTACAACAGTAACATCCTGCTTACACATTGATGCTTCAGTATTAATAATATGAAGATGTCATATATAATAATAAGTCAGTCAGAGGAACCAAACCAAAGCACTTTTACTTTAATTCTTTAACTACATTTTGCTGATGATACCTATGTATTTTTAATGAATTAGGATTTTTCATGCAGGGCTTTTACTTGTAATGGAGTATATTTCCATTGCTGTTTTGGCACTTTGTATTTGTATTAAGGATCTGAATACTTCTACCACCACTGGGTCTAAATGAGACAGTCTGCTCGTGCTGTTGTGTCTCAGTTTAGACAAACATGAGAAGACTCCCATGGATTCCAGGGCTTCCTTGCTTCCTTTTATAGGCTGTTAGCTATCCCACATAGTGCATGATTTCTCTCTCTCTCTCTCTCTCTCTCTCTCTCTTTGTGAAGTTACTGAAGGTGGTGGTCCAGTTTTGGCAGTGGTCGTCAAGGAAACAACATTCCCATGTCATCTCTTGCTCTTTCTTTCACTCCCCACATGCAGTGTTGAACATGTTGCTTGTCCTGAGGGGGAAGATGGATAATGGTGGTATGTGGCAGTGACCTAAGTCTCAGCTGTGTTTGTGTATTGTTCGTTAGACACAGTAAAAGACCACCTTGGAGCACAGGTGTCCTGATTGTACTGAACACATGCTGGTATATAAGTAAACGCAAGGCTGTTCTTTATTGTCATTATTATAGAGAATAATGGTTGTGAATTTGTAAAGTTCAAAGTGGTAGACAAGTAATTAACTTCATTAGCTAGTCTGCCAAGCAAGTGAAAGCTTTGGTGTGCTGCCCAGTTTCAAGTTTCAGTTCCCTAACTGACAAGACTGAAACATGGAAGCAGTACATGATGTAAAAAATAAGGCTTGTTAGTTAGCTAATTAAGGCACTAATTACAGACTGTGGGAAACATATAACTATGTGATCACGTAGCATAATGTGATTCTGCCCATGGCAAAAAGTCAGTAGGTCATTAGCTATAATGTTTTGTATATAAAATGCAGTGTCCT
Source organism: Hassar affinis (assembly GCA_025674545.1). Taxonomy (NCBI): domain Eukaryota; kingdom Metazoa; phylum Chordata; class Actinopteri; order Siluriformes; family Doradidae; genus Hassar; species Hassar affinis. The sequence goes on along the minus strand of JAOVYV010000048.1, from coordinate 8,590,732 downwards.
GTCCATGTGTGCATGGAAACAATTATAATATTAGAAAAGATATTAGGGTCTAGATAAAAGCAGAGTGCTTTGTCAGTGTTTGTTATGTATATTCCTGATTCTGAAATAAATTTTCTGATATCCATGCACACCAGTATAAAATGTTCACTCCTCAGCCAATGCGTGTCACAATGGGGTATCAACCTAAGTAGTAACATAAGTACATATCCCATAAAGCTTTTGTGAAAGCCAATAAAAAAATTGCTTGTTGAAAACCACTTGTCTGCCAGGCAACTAAGAATAAAAAACAAACCTGCTTGTCTACTGATTTGTGTAGCCATGAAACATTAGATAGCTTTATAAGGCCAATTTCTGAAGAGGTAAACTTTCTTTAGCCCACACTCTTTGCTATAGATTACAATCCCACACTGTTCTTTGATTCACTGGGACACTGATTCACCATTGCCTTAGATGATTAATGACCTATCATTAATCATTAAGGACATATAAATAAGAGCCATATAAACAAGTGCTAAACTAAAACGATGACATATTTCACACATTTCTGTCCTCACCTCATGCTGACTCCCCAGGTTAAATTATTTCAATATTAACAATTTACTTTGTAATCATACTCACAAAACGTGTAGTGTGCAATGTGATTAGCAAACGCTATCTGTAATATACAGTGCATACCATTAAACCCATACATGGACACATGATAGACAGTTAGTGTATAGAAACAGTTGACTGCTTGGAAATCTAGCAGTAAACACATTCACTAACACCCAGTCCTGCCTGGAGGTAACGACTGAATCTAAGTTTGTATCTGTAGTAAAATGAATTATTGTTTTCTTGGGAAATTCCAGATCTCTCCACTCTCTTTCCCTCCCTGCTTAGCTTATTACTCCCCCATTCTTTTTCTCTCTTCCCCAAGACCTCCTTCATTTCCTAGAAAGAGATCTTATACAATTCCTTACTCTCATAACTCTTAATCTAGACTTTTAACCCCTCGTGGCCATGCGACGAGGAATGAGCGGGTTCTATGTTGAAGTTTTCCTTTTTTTATTATGCTCTTTTTATTGTTAAATTATTTAATTAACAAGATAAGCTTTCCTACTGACATCAGAGGCAACATTAATTTAGAAATGGTTTAGATAGTTCTGGAACAGGAAGAACTTTCCTTTGCAATCCAGATCTTGCTTAATCTCCTTGTTCATTTAGCTGTGTCAAGAACAGGAAGCACTGATTAGAGCTGGACCCCTGGGAGTTGAAGTTCAGTTTTCCTTGACTGAGAACCATTTTGGTATGGAGAGGTCCAGCTGTGCTTGGCTGCTCAGGGCGGTTTGGGGATGTGTTGTTGACACAGGATTAGAGCCAGAATATCAAACTGAGATAGTACACACTCATTTTCTCTTCCTCTCTGGTTCCATAGATCTGTGTTTTGGTGTACACTCATCAAATTGCATTACATTCACAAAAATAGCAGAAAAAAGCCTCTTATTGTTCACCTAATATGGACCATTGTGGGACTCATGATTTATAGTTCCACATTATTCTTTACAAGTACAGTGTGTTTTTGTCTCTGCTCAGCTGCTTTTGTCATTATTTATCCTCTTTTTGTTGCACGTGCATTCATATACAGAATTTGTTCCAAACAGTTCCCATGCTTTTGAGATGGAACAGAGTCTGGAGGTTTCCAGAAATTGCCCCATGGGAGATGAGAGTAAAACAGGCACTTTTGACCTACAGCTGCTTGTGGAAAGCAGCCAAAGGAATAGTCCTCCTATATAATGCTCCCCGTCTCTCTCAGATCTCTCTCTTCGGCCTCAGTTTTGATTTCCTTTCTAACATAAAAATGCTTCATTCTTCTCCTTTTTAAACTAAAATGTATGTTGGTGTTTTCATGAGAATTGCACGTTTGTTGCTGTTACACGTAGTTGTTCATTAATCTAGAAAGTAATTAATCAATGCTAAATTAAATAACTACATGATAATGGACATTTCACATTTCGTTTGTATTCAGCCCCCCTGAGTCCATGCTTTGTAGGACCACCTTTCACTGCAATTACAGCTGCAAGTCTTTTGGGGTATGTCTCTACTAATTTTGCACATCAAATAGCTCAAGCTCAGTCAGATTGGATGGAGAGTGTCTGTGAACTTTTCATGCAATTTTCCTGTCTTGCCACAGATTCTCAGTGGGATTTAGGTCTGGACTTTGACCGGGCCATTCTAACACATGGATATGCTTTGATCTAAACATTGTAGCTCTGGCTTAATGTTTTGTGTTGTTACCCTGCTGGAAGGTGAATCTCCGCCCCAGTCTCAAGTCTTTTGCAGCCTCTAATAGGTTTTCCTCTAGGATTGTTATGTATTTAGTTCCATCCATATTCCCATGAACTCTGACCAGCTTTTCCGTCCCTGCTGAAGAAATGCATCCCCACAGCATGATGCTTCCACCACCATGTTTCACGGTGGGGATGGTGTGTTCAGCGTGATGTGCTGTGTTAGTTTTCTGCCACGCATCGCGTTTTGCATTTCGGCCAAAATTTTCAACTTTGGTCTCATCTGACCAGAGCACCTTCTTCCACATGTTTGCTGTGTCTCCTACATGGCTTGTGGCAAACTGCAAATGAGAATTGCTTTCTTCTTGCCACTCTTCGATAAAGGCCAGATTAGACATGACTAATAGTTGTCCTGGACAGATTCAGGTTCTGCCCTCTGCAGCTCCTCCAGAGTGACCAAGGGCCTCTTGGCTGCTTCTATAATTAGTGCTCTCCTTGCCTGGGCTGTCAGATTAGGTGGATCACCATGTCTTGGTAGGTTTGCAGTTGTTCCATACTCCTTCCATTTTTGGATGATGGACTGAGCAGTGCTCCGTGAGATGTTCATAGCTTGGGATATCTCTGACCTGTCTGTTGTGTTCCTTAGTTTGCATGATGCTGTTTGTTCACTAATGTTCTCTAACAAACCTCTGAGGCCTTCACAGAACAGCTGTAGTTATACTGAGAATAAATTACACACAGGTGGACTCTATTTACTAATTAGGTGACTTCTCAAGGCATTTGGTCACACTGGATTTTATTTAGGTGTATCAGAGTACTGGGGGGTGAATATAAATGCATGCCACACTTTGCAGATTTTTATTTATTTAAAATGTTGAAAACTATGTATAATTTTCTTTTCACTTCACAATTACTTGCTACTTTGTGTTGGTCTGTCAAAATCCCAATGAAACATTTATGTTTGAGGGTATAAAAAAATGTAGAAAAGTGCTATGAATACTTTTGCAAGGCCCTGTAAACATAGTATAACTCTCTGATATGAAACTTATCGACCTGGTTCAGGTACTTCTGCAGCTTTTTTTTTATAAATGAAAATAAAATTAAGTAATAATAATGAAATCATTATTCTTTATGACTTCCACAAAGCTTCCTTCCAAAAATACAGTCGGCTTATTTCCATGATGACCATTTGGTGTACTCGTTATCAGTCACATGTGCTCATGCACCTGGAAAAGGCTGCTGAATTTTTGTTACTGAAATAAGCACTAGTGTTGTGAAATTTGTTGGCCATTCAGTTAAAAATGTAACTCAATCAATTTTTAAGTTGGCAGGCTAAATATCTAATAATCAGAGAAAAGATGCCAAAATGGGCAACCCCCCCTTTTCAGCTGAGAAGTTTCCCAGACTGCCGTACATCACCAGATTTACCAGACCCATATATGCGTGGCTGTACTTATTTGATATAAGATATAATTCAGGATCAGCCAGGGAAAATCAGGCATGCTGTAGGGCTCTGGAGAAAGTAACTGGTAGAGGAAGCATGGACTGTTTCCAGGCACTGCAGTAAAGGAAGTTGGGAATGTGGGTGAGAGGGGAAGGATAAAATTGTTGACATGAGATAAAAACTGACCCTGAGGAATCTGGCTTATCTGATGAGCTGTTTTAATTGGGGAGATTTACTGTCCTGGTATACTAAAAATTAAATAAGAAAAATAAAAAACAAAACTTCAAGTGTGTTTGTTTTTCTGCACTTAAATGTAAATTGTGTAAAAGTGCATGTTTATGAACCTACATCTGTTAACTGTTACTGTACTGTGGGAATGCTTGAGGTAATGGCAGTAATGACATTGCATGTGTATTTTAAATACAGACATGTATGTAATGTTTGCTTTATACATTACAACTGAAGGGAATGATGTCTGCATGATTGTTCAGGCTTCTGCTGTTCAGGCTGATTTTGATCTTTTTGTCTCAGGTTGGTCTGAGACAAAAACCCCAGTTGTTTCTGCACTTGTTCGTTAGCTTAGGAGCAGAACAGAAGAAACAGAAGAGTCTGTGGCTTGGATGAGTCAGTCATCCCCGCCACAACATGCCCTTAAAATGCCCTCTTGTGACATTTTTCTTTTCTCTGGGCTCACATTGTGCCTTCATAGGGGTCATTTAACTGTAGGTCTGTCTGAATGAGGGCATTTCCAAGCCCTGTGTCTGTTGTCTTTGTTCCACTGGGGCTGGCATGTTGGTGCTCACAGGGAAGACACACTGCATAGACAAAACTAACGGTGACTGAGTCTGGCCTTGACATATGTGTGTCTCAAATGATCCAAGAATTATTCAATGTTTAAATCAGACAAATCTTAAACAAATTAGTGATAGTCATAGCTTTATATTTTAATGCATCGCATTGGCTGGCAGTATGCCATTAGTGTTGATGAATCCCTTTACTTCCCTGCACATCTGGTTCAACAGGAGTGTCTGCCTCTGAACTGTGTAACCATTTCTCTGGAATACACAGCCACAGAGCCTTAGTTTAGCCCACTATGTGTATGGACTGTACTTCCCCAGCTGTACAGAGCAGATGTGCAGACAGTTCATTTCATTGAAAAGCCACATTGAAGCATTTGCACTGAACCTGTCACTGTTTCTCATCACACATTATCAGGCATAAGTGTATTTACAGGAAGCAGTTAAGATTTGTTCAGGAAAACCATATGGAGTGTATTGGCATTGCTGGCATTTTTTTACTCCTTAACGGATACCTCATACTCCCTTATATGTATGAAGCAGAGCAGCCCAGAGGTTTGTATGACAAAACCCACACACAAGGCCCATTCCTTCCTCATATTCAATAAACCATTAAACATTCCTTAAAAAGTGGGATACCTTCCATCTGTTCAGTCCTGTTATTGGCCTGGCATAGCAAATTGGCATGATTGTACAGAGACTATACAGAGAAAGGATGAAATTGAGCATCATGGATATCATTGACAATGCACAATTCCAGGATTCCTAGTTCTGTGAATGTTCTTTCCTTGTCCACTTGGGTTTCCTCCAGGTTCTCCGGTTTCCTCCTACATGCTAGTAGGTGGACTAGCTGAAATAAATTGCCCCTGCATGTAAATAAGGATGTGAATGTGTGTGTGTGTGTGTGTGTGTGTGTGTGTGTGTGTGTGTGGTGCCCCGCAACGCACTGGCATTTCCTCCATGATGTTTGTGAGATCTGGATCAACCGCGACCATGACCAGGATTAAAAGCTTACTGAAACTGAATGAGAGAGTGTTTTTTCGACATTACACATATATCATGCATTCTTTCCTTTACAGTAACCATTTAATTCTGATCAGGGCCATGGTGGATCAGTGACCTATCCCAGGAACACTGGCCGTGAGGCAGGAATGCACATGGATATAAAAGTAGCAGAACTGTAGGCACTCACTATATGCTCAGTTAACTAGAGCTCAATTTGTCACAGAAATTCACATCCCATTATCGCTTTTTTTCAAGTCTGAACTTTGGTGATCCCTAATTCAGTAGGGTCTTGTGTTGCAGATATTCAATCACTGTTACACTATGACACTTGCTTAGGGTCAACACTTGGTGCAGATAGGATATCAGCTAAGACCAGAGGTCAGTAGTCAAAGGGCAGAAAGTCAGGGTTCAAAAAGCTTTTAGTTATTCAAGCTATGAGACCCCAGGACCTGATCACAATCCAAATGAGCAGTTCTGTAGCAGACCCTGCATTGAGTTACACATGACTGAACAAATTAGACAATCAGTTTGATCACTGGGCTTTTTCATTTTAGCTTAAACTGATTATGAGAGTAATAAAATACAATAAAAGGCAAATCTCATTTTAATTTGCACTTTGGTATTGTGGATGAGAACCACAAAAGCATTCACCAAGTGAGGAACGGTAAATATTATGAAAGAAAGCCCAAACCAGAATCATTTTGGATGACTTTATACTTTATCAAAGGCATTTGATAAGAATCTTGCAGCTCTGTTGGTTGTTCTGATTATTCTTTTGCCATTTGAAGATGACACATATGTCTGATATACTATAGCTCAAATCTCCATTTCAGAACATGAATACTGTACAAAGACTACTTCTTATTTAGGTAGATCTAACATACAATATATGGCCAAAGTCAGCCAAAGTTGTGGACACCTGACCATCACACCCATTTGAAAGCCTTCCTCAAACTATTGCCACAAAGTTGTACAGGGTGTCTCTGTATGCCGTAGCATTACAGTTTTCCTTCACTGGAACTAAGAGACCCAAACATTCCAGCATAACAATGTTCTTTTTTACAACAAAAGTTCTCTGGTCTGCCAAGGTTCGTGTGGAAGAACCTGTGTGACCTGCACAGTGTCCTGACCTTAACCACACTGAACACCTTAAGTATGTAGTGGAATACTGACTGCACACCAGGTCTCCTCGCCCATCATCGGTGCCCGATCTCACTAATGCTCTTGTGGCTGAATGAGCACAAATTCTGACAGCCACACATCAAAACTTAGTAGAAAGCTTTTCCAGAAGAGCAGCAGATATTATAACAGCAAATCGGTGACTATATCTGGAATGGGATGTTCCAAAAGGGTGTGTGATGGTCAGGTGTCTACAGACTTTTGGACATGTAGTGTAGGTTTTACTCCAGTTTTATCTTATCTATCAGCTAATAGACAACGGACATTAAAATGTCAGAGTACAAGTCAAAAATGTTTGGAATCTGTGGTAAAAATCTAAGCAACCAGCAGCATGTCCATATTTGGTAGCTGTAAGAAGCATTCTGAATTTCTCAGGATGCCCTTTTCCCCATGAGGAGGTCATACTAACAGCATTCCCAGTAGCCCTCAGGGGAAATTGTCCCATAGCAAAGCACAGTGCTCATGGAACTGACTAATCAAACAGATTAATCTGTCTGTCTAATGCATTTTCAAATCGAGCCCTACTAGTTCACACCTTCTTTAGTCCTCACGTCATTTTTAGTTATTGTCTACTTCACTTACTTCATTTACAGTTACTGTCTCTTGGAAAAAGCTTGTAAATGTGTATGGCATCAGAGCAGAGCAGACATCTGGTGCTATCAGTCTCGTTTGTCGTACCAAACCAATGAAGCTTCAGTGCACAGAGACGTACTGTGTTTTTTCTCCAGCTCTCACGCAAAAAACTTGAGACTTGGCGTCTGGAGCTCAGTTTGTGCCAGACACCTGTCATCTGACTGTGTTCTCAGAGCAGGGAGAATGTTGTGGAAGTGGCTGGAGAAGTTGTGTCTTTATGGTTAGGCAATAGCCACAGCATTACTCAAGTGTTTGAACGTGGAGTTTCCGCTTGGTCTGACTATCTGATTTGTAATGAGACAAGGACTATGCGTAATCTCACGTGCCCACTGAGCTCTGTAAACATGAAGTGTTTAAAGTAGCTTCACTGAGTCAGACTTGTTCATCTAAACACTTAGAAGGTTCTTACGTCAAAGCCATACTTCAATTTCATTTACCATTGCATAGTAGTTCACATATTCACTGTTAAATCCAACACAATTTCTGATTATTTATTGTGACAGTGAGAAAGACTTCATTAATTATAAACCATCTAATAATCAGATATATCAGATTACTTGGCAACATACAGTACTTTATTAACCTTACTGAAAGTAGGAGACCATGGGATTGTGAAACTGAAGAGCCCATTCTTGCAATCCCAAATCTCTTAAAGCGTAACGGCAGCTTAGAAGTTTGGCAGTCACAGACGAAAATATTTAGGTAGTCTAAGAAGTCTGTCAGAAATGTTTGATTAAAATCTCAGTGTGGGATTTCTGTGGGAAATGCTAACAACCCGATGACAGCGTAGGATGGTGCAAAACAATTCTCATAATCTGACAGGAAATTTTGTTTCAGTAAGCAATTTAAGATACTTGCTGACATTGACTAACATAACGTTAACACCCAAGCCTGGCCCTGTGTACAGCGAGTTGCAAAGCCGCTATGCATAGTAATGGAAAGAAAAAAATATCTTTATTACCTAAATCTCATTTTATAGAACGGGATTTCATGTTGTCCCTTTTTATCCCCAAACAAGAATGGCTCCAAAAAACTCCAAATGTTAAAATGTGCATAACATTGGTAATATTATACCGAGGGCTTGTTTCTGTTTATGCAAAGATGTTATAAGGAAAAGTTTGGATTGATGCCTCAAGCAGAAGGTAGTGATTTTCTTTAATCGCAGGTCTGTTGGTAGAGGATCTTCATGACATGGAGAGCACATGTTATTCCACAGTCTGTTATTGAATTTTCCAGGATTTAAATAACAATATTTAATGATTTTACCTTAAAAAAACAGCTTCAAAATCATTTTGATGGTACACTGACTTGTAATAGGGAGAATGGTGCCTCTGTAATTACCACTCTGTGCCCAGAGCGTCTGTTCTAGCACCACATCACACACCGCCAACAATTATGTGTCTTCAACTGCTGTAAGTAGAATCTAGCTTCTTATTCTCAGTATGGATATCATGGTGGAGGTGAAGAGACTAAAGAGGATGTTGACAGAAGATGCAAGGAAGAGACAAAGAGAGAGTAAGAATATGAGAGCCCCACAAAGAGTAATGTTGCCTTCATGTAATCGGGAATTATTGAAAATACCAGTTGCTAACTAGGAAGTTGCAGATGAGCACCCCCTCATAATTCACAATTATACGTGGGAAATTCTGAGATAATTTTGACATTGATATTATGATCATATTTTTCACACTACTCTTTCAGCAAGAAGCATGTGAGAACGAATCTTGCACCCGGCTTTTTTTTATGTCAAGCAGTTGAACAAGACTTCAGAAGTGGGAAGCAGCATAAATCTCAAACTGGCTTTTTACACATTGGCTGGAAAGCGCTAAAAGATATAAAAGGATTGCAAGTGCTAAAAGGAAGGCAAATGCCAGGCCAGGCTGGCCTTCTTGCTATTGGACTAGCGAGTAATACCTTATTAGATGGCTTGCTATGTCTTGTGTTGTTATGCTTGCTTGATGTTTGGTTGTGTTAGCAAAGTTGTCCCTATTTTTTGGCAGCTGTTTTTTTTTTTCATCATAAGCCAAATCAGCCAATTTCCATAGCAAGAACTACTAGCTGGATATCTCGAGGTGATCTTAGCAAGCTGACTAGATAACACACTTGGACTTTGGTACTGGTAATAAGAATCATATTTGTATAAAATCCTTTAATAGTATTGTACTGTGTCAGTTTATTATCACATTTATTTCACTTCTTGACTTGACTTGAATGGTTCCAACGTTCTGCTTGGGTCCATAAAGGGAGCTCAAAGCATGATTTGTTTTTACGAAATTACACTTCACAACTGTAGAGGGGGGGCACGGTGGCACAGTGGCACAGTGGATAGCGCCTCACAGCAAGAAGGACCCGGGTTCGATCCCCGGGTGGGGCGACCTGGGAAATTTCTGTGTGGAGTTTGCATGTCCTCCCCGTGTTCGCGTGG
>JAOVYV010000048.1:8544599-8556216 GCA_025674545.1 Hassar affinis | reverse complement strand
TGTCTAGGGTTGTTCCTGACTTGCGCCCTATGCTGCCGGCTAGGCACCGGCTCTCCCGTGACCCTGAAAAGGAATAATAATGAATGAATGATAAGAAAATGAATGAATGAATTAATAAAATGTATGATTTACATATATGGCTTTTGTGGTGTTGTAATATCTTTTTCATTATCCTCAGAAAATTCAGGACATAGATTTATAAGCTTTTTACTCTTCTTTTTCTACCAATAAGGTGAGTCATCTCATCCTTCACAGTTGCCAGTTTTATTTAAAATTGAACTGCCTTTGCTTTTAAAATATTTTACATGTTGTATTCTGAACTTTGTGTGAGCTGTGTCCTCTGAAATGTCAAAGCTATAAATACTTTCATCTTTGTGTAATGTCCTTCGTTGTCTCAATTACAGGGACAGCCAGGACCTCTTGGCCCTCAGGGCCCTACAGGGCCTCCAGGACGTGCAGGTGACCATGGCGTTGAAGGTCTTAAGGGAGAGAAGGGTAACTCAGGTGAGCCAGGCTTCACAGGACCGAAAGGAGCTCAGGTTTGTATAACTCTACCCTGCCCTAAAATAAAAAAAAGATTAATTGTGATAATATCTACATTGGTGTTGATGGAGTAAAATTGTGCCATCTAGCAAATTAGTTGATCCCATTTGCTCTTTTTGTTTCTGTAGGGAATAATAGGAAGCCCTGGATTTCCCGGAGCAGATGGTATTCCAGTAAGTGGCTTCTCTTTGTAGTGAAAGACTTGAATCCATATTATGTGGGCTTATGACCAAAAACCACACACAGTGTATCATGGCTGACCCTGCACTCTGACCCCAACTTCCTAACAAGCTGGGATATGCAAAAAAAAAAAAAAAGAATTTCACTGAGCTGTAATCCATATGTTACAAATAAAGGCTAGTTTTTCTTATCTCCTTCAGACAATGTGTGTTACATTTTGACTTTCTGACCTCTTATCTATTCAGGGTCACCCAGGGCAACAGGGCTCGCGAGGAAAACCTGGTGCTGATGGCTGTAATGGAACCCGGGGAGATCCTGGAATGCTGGGCCTGGATGGAATTAGTGGTCTTGCTGGAGAGAATGTATGTACAACGTTTCCATTTTAGCCAGAAATAATGAAGTCAGATGTCAACTTTAATGACGTGTAGATTTTATTACACATTATGTGGTGGCTCTGTGTTACTGATCAGGTTAGTTAAGGCTCTGGATTACTGATCAGACGGTCTGGGGTCCAAGCCTCTGCATTGCCAAGCTACCTCTAACCTAACCTAACCCTTGAGCAAGACCCCAATTACCCTATTTGCTCCTGTAGCACTTTATCATGTCTGACCTAAACTTCCTAAAAAGCTTGGATATGCAAAGAAAAGCATTTCACTGTGCTGTAATGTATATGTGACAAATTAAGGCTTCTTCTTCTGTCAGATTCTCTGTATCTGAACATGTCTCTTTTCTTAATTCCTCTACAGGGTCAGCCAGGCAGGAAGGGTGAGAAAGGGGACTCCCTGGAGATTAGCGTTTACATGGAGAGATTTCGGGTGAGAAACAGATCACTTTTTTCCTGGTTCACACAAAAATAGAACTAAATATATAATGTATAATATAACTACTGTATATAAATTGATTAGGCAAGCTTCTCTTAGTTCAGTATATATCAGTATATACAATAAATATATATTTTTTTTTTTTCATTTTAAATTAGGGTGAGCCAGGATTTCCAGGACATCCAGGACCTAAAGTGAGTTCATCATTATCTATCCTCTCCTAGACTTATAAAGTTTGTGTTCAGAAGTACCATTCTTGTTAACTACTGTGTATTTGTTAACTAAGGGCCCTCCTGGAAACAGAGGGTATCAAGGACGACCAGGTTTCATAGGTAATAAGGTGAGTGTGTACTATTAGGTATTTAATTTATATTCTCAGACAGTGGTGCAAAAAGGGGGTATGCAGCATATGCGACGCATAGGGGCGCTGCACTAGAGGGGGCACCAAATCGATGCCGGACACATAGTAACTAGTAAAATCTGGACACATAGACGAGATGGGGGGGGTGCCGATAATATGTTTGCATACACCTCAGAAAGTATGTAGTTGCACCCCTGTTCTCAGATACAGATCTTGTATCCACACCATCCATCTCTTACACTCTTCTCCACTATAGGGTGTAAAGGGTTATAGAGGACCTCCAGGACCAAAGGTAAGCACACAGACACTGAACAATTCTGACTCATAACTTGTTATAACTCTTATCGATGTGTTAGAAAGGCATCAATACAGAATCTGGTCATCTTTATGCAGGGCACTCCAATTGTATATCATAAAGGAGAAAAAGGACAACAGGTAATATGAATATATCACTGTTGCACACTAGATTGTAAGGCTAATTTGCCTGTAGAAGTTGGTGGTTGCTTTAACAACTGGAACTGTGATTCTTATTTTTACCACAGGGGGAAGTTGGAGATCCAGGGCCACCAGGGACTGAAGAGTTCAAAGACCTCCTTCCGGTCAGTCATGTGTCTGAACATACATTTTTTAGAAGACAGCATTCATGTATTAGTACAAATTGTGTGGTTTAGTATGTATTTATTAGCAGAATTATTAGGTCTAGTAATTTTAACAGCAATTAGTTATTTATCCACAGGGCCGAAAAGGCGAGAAAGGATTTAAAGGTGAACCAGGAGACTTGGTAAGTTACATTAGTGTTTTATTATTAATAAGATCACTTAGACATTCCCTCGTCGGGTAATCATTACACTGAAATAAAATTAATTTAATGTTCTTAATTTTCACATCTACTGTATGTCTGGTACTCCCAAACTACCATGATCCTCAGCCCACATCCTCATCACATGACCACCAGTCTTCCACCTATCCTGCCTGTCCTTGTGTCGCTATAATTAGTGTGTACAGTATATAATATTCTGCATTTGACCTAAAGGACATAAATAAGAAGCTCTTACTTTAAATAATCCTCATTACTTTCTACCAATGTGTGCTTGTGATATTTGCTTATTTGTTTAAGCACTATCATTATGTGCTGGCATCTGTGTATGTTTTTAATTTAGTGTAAATATGAATTTATAAGATATTGTGGGATTGAGATATGTACTTACGCATCTGTAATTACATGCTGTAATTAGTATCTTGTCCATAATTAACCAACCCTTTCTTTCATTAGCTGGCACATTGTAGTTGCACAGTTATGTTGAGTGACTGAATAGGCTTTATCAATATGCGGTTACTGTAAATACCAACCATATCCTGTTCTTTTTAATAACAGTATTCGCAGATAGCATTACTCAGGTGTCTTTTGTGTTTCAAGTAACAGAAGTTTGAAAGTACAGTAACAAGCCTGTTAATTAGCTGTAGCTAATAGGTATAGAAATATTTGCAGTGTACTAGAAAAGCTTTAGGTAGTGAACCATTTTATAGTTTGAGTGATATCTAAAAAAATAAAAAAGTTATAGAACCATACATACGCATTTCATACAAAATAACAAAACAGGCAAAGATGGACAGATATAATCACAAGTAGCTACTTATAAACCTACAAAACTGAGGAAAAAATTTAATAAATTAAAAAAAAGCAAGGACATCAGTGAATTAGAGGTATTAAGTACTAATGCATTAAAGGTACTAATTAAAGGTATTAAGTATTAATAGGTGATCTTGCATGTATCATTTTAGACATATTCACTCAGGCTATCTGACACGTGTTAATGTGCTTTTAATAAAGAAGAAAATATACAATAGTTTCTAACTTAAAGCCTGGCTATAACACGTTATAAAAGGTTCCATTAGTGACATTATAAGTATGTGACCTCAAACCTCAACTGAATCAAGGATATCTTCCATAATACTTAGCTAGAGATTATGTTAAGTTGCATAACAATACAAGAACTACTAAAAAATGTAGGTAATTCTCACTCTTTACACTTCAGTCAATAAAGACTGCTTATATGTCCCTGCTATTGTGGAAATGTAGTTAAACAGTCATTTTATTAAATCTGAAATGTATGTCTTAATAAGTAGTAATTGCTGAGTCTGTGGGTTCCTAAAAGTCATTTGTGCTTTTGTAGGGGTTTCATATCAAAGGAGAGAGAGGAATTCCAGGTTTTGCTGGGGAGCGGGTATACGCCTGTTATTTACTTGTGCTATCAGATCTTTTTATTAATAATTTCAAAAATAGTTTCTGTTTGACTTCTCACATAACAAGAAATATTTTATTATTGCTAATAGGGCAAGCCAGGAAGAGCTGGATATCCAGGAAGAAAGGTATGTTATAAGTCATCAGTTGGGCCTGGGGGAACATTGTCTATTACAATGAAATGCTGCTGATGTTAAACACTCCCTGTCTATTTTTCCTCAGGGTGAAGCTGGGGATAGAAGTTTTGATGGGCACCCAGGAAGCAAGGTATATTTTATTCTATGGTAACTGTTTCACTGTTATAACACAGTGATTTTATTTCTGGAAATTGGGGACGGGTGTGGATTCTGGATGTTGCTAACATGTGACTGCTACAATAGGGGGAACCAGGAGAGCCAGGAGAGCTAATCTATTCAAAGGGATATGGCGGAGGTAACAGAATACATCTTTTTACTCAAAATGTTTAGCAACTTCCATTAATCAGAGGTACATGATTATTATGGGTTCTAAATCTCCTGATTCATGGTCAGACACAGTATTTTAACCCTGTGCACATTCTCTTTCGTTGTTCCATCTGCTCTTTTGTTCCTAAAGTTGGCCCACCAGGTCCTCCAGGAGAACGTGGGCCACCAGGGACTGATGGTCTCAGAGGACCCAAAGGATTACAGGGTTCCCCTGGGTCAGATGCTCAGACATCACAAATAGGTATTTTTAAGGTCTCTACATAAACAAAAAAAGTTAATATGACATTTATTGTGACTGTGTGAATCTTTATTAATAATGTGCCTATCTCTCCACAGAGATATTTCCCCAACCAGGACCAAGGGGAGAAAAGGGGAAGAAAGGTGACGCTGGGGAGCCTGGTCTCCCAGCCTCAGAGCCAGGCCCTCCAGGCTTTGATGGCCAACCAGGACTACCTGGGCCAGCCGGATCAAAAAGATCATGTAAAGCCTTGTCTCTATATATGGCATTTTGCACCTTTTGTTTAATGGATCTAGTTAGATTAAATAAGCTCTAATTGAAAGCTGTTCTAAAAGGGAACCATTCTCAGATAGGAACTCATATGTACTGTACATACATGCACTATTTTGAATAAGAATTGTAAGAATTGTGTTGTCAGTCTAATTCTGTTTGTCCACAGGGGAAGAGTTTTTCCAAGGGCCTAAAGGGCTACATGGACGGCCAGGAAATGTGGGAGTGAAAGGACAAAAAGGCAAGACTAGTAACAAGTGCATTAATCCATAGGTTCCTATGGTTTCACAGTCCATAGGATAAACTGTTCATGAAACATGAACTATGCAATATAATGAATATACAGTACATTCATCATATGTTATGTTGCTAACAGCAAATGTAACATTTTTAGGTGACCCTGGTCATTGTGAGTGCACTTTGCGAACCTCCCCTCCTGGACCCCCTGGCCCAGCTGGTGATCCAGGTGAACTTGGAATGGTGGGCGAGAGCGGTGTGCAGGGTGATCAGGGAGAGCAGGGACCCAGAGGCCTCGTTGGCCTGCATGTTAGTTACCAGCATTAAAGTTATGGTTCCCTAGGCAGCTAAAACCTTTAGTTATATTGTGAACCATCTGAAACTGTACCTTTTTTCAGGGCTTTCCTGGGCCACAGGGGCTACCTGGAGCTAAAGGCTCTAAGGGAGATAGAATAGAAGTTACAGAGAAAGGTACACTTTTTGATTTGGTTTATGGTTTTAGTTAATACAAAGAAAATAACAAAGTAGGATTAATGTATATGTGTTTGTGCTTCTGCTTGTGTATTTTAACAGGATCATCTGGAGAAGCAGGAGACCCAGGAAGACCAGGTGAACAAGGAAGTCAGGGCAGACCTGGGACTAGTGGAAAAGATGGTGCCCCTGGATTTCATGGTCGCCCTGTGAGCTTTACTTAATGCTAGCACTAATTAACAATGTTCCGCCTTTATTTTAAATCATGTTTTTAAACATATAATCATAGTTCTAAACCTTGGGGACTATAATGACATTGTAATTGGTATGAAACAATCAGGAATGTCATGTTATTTTACCAAAAAGGGTTAAAATCTTTTTTACTTTTTTTCATTGTAAGAGTAGATTAAGTCTGCCTCAATAGAACCACTACAGTCTGTGCTGTTTTGATTTGTTTTGGTTTGCAGGGAGAAGGGCCAGTTGGTGATCCTGGAGAGAAGGGCTACCCAGGCAGGCAAGGTCCACCAGGGTTCCCAGGACTACAAGGGTTACCAGGTCCAGTAATGGGAGCACCTAAGGGTGTTAAGGGTATAACTGGTGATCCAGGATTAAATGGTTATGAAGGAATCCCAGGCCAACCGGGTACTTCAGGTATGCCCTCCACCTTTTACCCTGCCTCTCATACTTCAGTCATTCTCATTCTTTAATCCCAAGTTCTCATTCTCTAATTTGGGGTTCATTGCGTTAAATTTTTCTTTTTTCATTTCTTTGGGTTCGGTATGCTAAAGTCATGGGATCTGTACATCATGAAAACATTGTAACAAAATTAAGCATTTAACCTTGTTCTCTGGCAATTTAATTGTGCATGAAAGTTTTCATAAGAAAAGATTCCATGAGGAATTTTCCATGAAAATTCTAAGAATGGTCATTTAATATGATCTGTGCTGCTGATTCAGTCGCAGCCAACTTCTCTCTGTCTGTCTATGGTGTTATCTGTTTCTGTCGGTCATCATCTCTTGCTTGCCATTTAAAGGAGACTGTAGTCTACAAGGAGAAGGAGGAAAGTGGATTACAGCAGGTAGCTTGATCTGTGACAAGTCAAATTCCTTCCTTTCTTTCTTAGCGCTTCATTGCATCGCAATTACTTTTTTGTTCATAGGCACTGTTAATGCTTTGGGCAATATTAACCTTTCTCATTGTTTGATTTTATTCACCCACAAATATTGTTGTACACACTATGTTGTTATGTGCTTTGTTTCACACTTGGTAATGAGTTGTATGAGATTTGGGCATGGCATGGCACAGGGGTTCCCAGACATTTTAAGCAAATGATCCCTAATGGGTGTTATGAAGTTTCTGAAACTCTACCCACATTTTTATTTGAAATATATAATTTAGAACTGGTGGGTCCTTTTGTTGTTGTTGTTTGTTCTGTCACTCAGTCTGTCCATTTTTACTGCTGAACTCCTGTGCTAGTGCAGCATGTCAGCATAGTGAAAAAGACTAAAATAGTACAAACATTCTTTTAAATGTTGCTTTTCATTTCAATTTGGACGCTGCTTGTTGGAATATGATTCTCAGTAACCCATAGTTTGGGAACCCCTGCTATAACATATGAGTTGTTTTTGTTGTTGTTTGCAAAGAAGGAAATCAAAAATTCTCCTTGTGTGTCTATGTTGAGGTTATGAATTTATTTCCTTGTCACTACATAACTTGTGGTTTTGGTGTATTCCCCAGGGGATTGTGCAGCTATGTCTGGACCCCCAGGAAAGACCGGACCCCCAGGACTTCCTGGTTTGGAGGGAATGCCAGGTAATATTGTATAATATTAATTTATTGATATGTATATATTAATATTAGTAATCCCCATGTAGACAGAACTGCTAATGTCTGTGTGTTCTAGGACTACCTGGTCCAAAAGGACATGCAGGAGATAGAGGCAAGTTAGGAGTTAAAGGAGATCAAGGAGACCAGGGCATCGGAGGCTCACCTGGAAAACCAGGTGATCTTACAGACATATAGACATTCAGGTTGTTACAGAGAATTTCTTTTTATATAGTAATCATCTGCCATTTTGTATTGATGGTTTTTTCAGGTTTTACTGGACCTCGTGGAGACATAGGCAGTCCTGGGCCAAAAGGTCTCAAAGGATCTTCTGGCATCCCAGGTAGGCCAGGGTTTGCCGGTGATTCTGGACAAAAAGGTCCTAATGGTGAAGTTTTTGGAGCATCTCCTGGGCCCTCAGGTGAAGCAGGACCACCAGGACAGCAGGGGAAAAAAGGACCCCCTGGAAATCCTGGCCCAAGTGGATATCCAGGTGAGAAATGCTCTGTAAAGATGAACATTTTGATGTTCATAGTTTTTTCTGGGTTTTATGAACAGATACTGCATATACAGTGATTTATTTTGACTGTGCTACACTATAGGCATGGAGGGAATGCCTGGAGTGATTGGGACCAAAGGTCAATCAGGTCCCCCTGGCTTTCAGGGGGAAACAGGAAAACCTGGACCAGCAGGACTATTCGGCTTCCCTGGGAAACCTGGTTATGCAGGACCCCCTGGACCTCCAGGTCATGTTGGACTACCAGGTAAATTAGTAATATAATCAAATTATCTGCCTCATCATTCTGACCTATCAAAACCACTGGAGGGCAGAACAGTCTCTTCATAATAGTGATGTTATCTTTTTGTTTGTCCCGAAAGGGCCTAGGGGAGAAACAGGCTCTCGTGGAGATGATGGTTTTCCAGGGCCCACAGGAGTGCAGGGTGTTAGTGGAGAATCAGGAAGTGATGCTGGGCCAGGAGATTACGGAACACGAGGGGATCCAGGAGACCCTGGAAATGTTGGGTGGCCTGGTGTTCTTGGACTTAAAGGTCAGAACTTTCTTACATTGCAAATTTCAAATGACAAACAGACAGGGAATATTATTTGCAGAATAATGTGCAGTTTGTCATTTTAGTAAAATGTATATGTCACATGAAGCATTACACTCCATGACAAAATTTCACATGATATTAAAAACATACATAACAGATCCTCTTTTGGTATTGAAAAAGTACAAGCATAAATTACCATCCAGGTTTATTTCCCATTTCTTCATATTATACCTCAGTCAGGTGTGCTTTTTAGCTGCTTAATTTAGCACTATTCCAAATATTGTTAAATGCAGATCAGCCATAACATTAAAAGCACTTCCTTGTATCTACACTTTTTGCCCATTTTATCAGCTCAACTGACCATACAGGTGCACTTTGTAGTTTTACAGATAGAGACTGTAGTGCATCTGTTTTTCTGCAGACTTTGTTAGCCCCCTTTTTTGCTGTTCTTCTTTGGTCAGGACCACCACAGAGCAGGTATTATTTGGGTGGTGGATGATTGTCAGCACTGCAGTGACCCTGATGTGGTGGTGTGTTAGTGTGTGTTGTGCTGGTATGACTGGACAGACACTACAGTGCACTGCACAGAGTGGACTGTGTCCACTCACTGTCCACTCAATTAGACACAGTTATCTAGTTGCTCCACCTTGTAGATGTAAAGACAGAGACAGTAACTCATCTGTTGCTGCATAGTTTGGCTGGATATTTTTGGTTGGTGGACTCTTCTCAGTCTAGCAGTGACACTGAGGTGTTCAAAAAATTCAGCAGCACTGCTGTTTCTGATCCAATCGTACACACCACCACCACATCAGGGTCACTGCAGTGCTGAGAATGATCCACCAACCAAATAATACCTGCTCTGTGGTGGTCCTGTGGGGGTCCTGATCATTAGAGAACAGAGTAAAGGGGACTAACAAAATATGCAGAGAAACAGGTAGACTACAGTCTGTAATTGTAGAACTGAGTGCATTATTGGAAAATGGACAATGAGTGTAGAGAAAAGGAGGTGATCATAATGTTATGCGTGACAACAGAGAAACATAGTGGAGGTAGGTTCCTTGCAAGTTTGGGGCTGCATTTCTGCAAATGGAGTTGGAGATTTGGTCAGGATTAATGGTGTCCCCCAATGCTGAGAAATACAGGCAGATACTTATCCATCAAGCAGTACCACCAGGGAGACATATGATTGGCCCCAAATTTATTCTGCAGCAGGACAAAGACCCCAAACATACAGCTAATGTCATTAAGAACTATCATCAAGAAGAACAAGAAGTCCTTGAAGTGATGGTATGGCCCCCACAGAGCCCTGATCTCAACATCATCGAGTCTGTCTGGGATTACATAAAAAGACAGAAGGATCTGAGGAAGCCTACATACACAGAAGAGCTGTGGTTAATTTTCCAAGATGTTTGGAACAATCTACCAGCCGAATTCCTTCAAAAACTGTGTGCAAGTGTACCTAGAATAATTGATGCTGTTTTGAAGGCAAAGGGTGGTCACACCAAATATTGATTCGATTTAGATTTCTCTTCTGTTCTTTCACTGCATTTTGTTAATTGATAAAAATAAACTATGAACACTTCCATTTTTTAAAGCATTCTTAGTTTACAGCATTTTTCCACACCTGCCCATACACACACACACACACACATACAAACAATTCATAATGAACTGTCTTAATAAGGTGTAGGGTCACCACAAGCTACCAGAACTGCTATAATGTGCATTCTACACATCTCTGGAACTGTACTGAATCAATGAACATCAGCCAAAATACAATCCCTAGTAGCTGGGATCATTGAAAATGTCATGTCTGTACCTGTCACAAACTCTGGCACATGGGATCCTCAAAAAATATGTTGCTCATCTATTTACCAATATTTCTCTCATGTTTCTCTGCAGGTATAAAAGGCTCTCCAGGCATGACAGGTTTCCAAGGAATGTTAGGAAATCCTGGTCTAAGGGGCCTTTCAGGAGAGAAAGGGCCAGAAGGAACACCAGGGCCACAAGGAAAGAAAGGAGACATGGGCCAACATGGGGAAAAAGGTTCATATTTTGTCTTATAATAATGACTACATGCACTTTAGATTGTTTTGCTTGTGATGTTAATAATTCTGTCTCGGGTGTCCCACTATTTCACTGTGAATATTCTCTTTTTATCAGGTGAAAGAGGAGTTATGGGCCCTCCAGGTAAAATGTCCAACAAAGAAATGGAGCATGTGAAACAGGTTATGAAGGGTGCAAAAGGTGACCATGGACATGATGGACATCCAGGTTTCACTGGTCCCCGAGGTAAGTACTCTTATTACAATTATTTGCTGTTATGCAGAGTATAGAAGTAAAAAAGGGACAAAGATTTGAAATTTAAAAGTTATTGAATGCTTAATATTGCAAATTAAAGGTTATTACATTCATGATACTGAAATATGTCATGTTGAAAACCACACATCTATATACATTTATTTATACCGATTCATTATTCATCCTTGGAATTCAAGAGTTTTTTCAGTGTTCAGAGATTGATATTTAAAAATAAAACAAGTATCTATATTCAAATATATTTGAGAAACCCAGATTCAGATTATTTTATCACAGATTTAAGCTGTGTGGTGATATTTGGGGAATAAGTAATTATAATGGAGAATACCTGGTACATGTTTGTGGTTTTCATTCATTCATTCATTCATTCATTCATTCTATCTCTCTAAGTGAGCTGAAACATTTTTTTAAACCTGAATTTTAAATTATGAACCTCTGAACACTGAAAAGAGGATGTTAATTCAATGAATAATAAAGAAATATTATAAATACAAAGTGTGGTTTTAAACCTACAGTATTAGTTTGGACACACCTTCTCATTCAATGCGTTTTCTTTATTTTCATGACTATTTACATTGTAGATTCTCACTGAAG
>JAOVYV010000048.1:8530576-8541964 GCA_025674545.1 Hassar affinis | reverse complement strand
GCAAAATGCAAATTCTTCCAATTTTTTAGCTGGTCTTAAGATTTTGATCAGGAGTGTATATATATATATATATACAGTTTAAGATACTGGATTTCAGATAATGAACAGTTTACACTTTTGAAATAATTATGAACAATTATGAACTTTTATCACGATATTCATATTTTTTGAGATGCACTAGCATATCCTCTTACAGAAATAACAAAGAAAATGTGAAAAATCTAACAAATACATTTGGTCATGATACCCTTTCTCTTTTCCACCTCTAGGCACCAAAGGTTTGCAAGGGATTCCAGGACAAGAGGGGTTTCATGGATACCCCGGGGAACCCAGCAGTGTAAAAGGTCTGCAAGGACAGATTGGTGCTCAGGGACTTCCAGGCCAGAAAGGAATTCCAGGGCCTACAGGATCCCCAGGAATTCAGGGATTTGTTGGACCAAGTGGATCTACGGTAATTCTCTGCCCCAGTACAGCACTACATCAGCAATTACTGTATGTGCTTGAGACATGTACATGTTTAGAGTTTTTTTCTATGGGTTGTTTATGGTATTGAGGTTGTTTGTGGTCAGTACTAACTTCAATATCCTAGGGGGACAGGGGTTCACCTGGTGCTTATGGAGCAAAAGGAGATGTTGGAATCAAGGGGATCAAAGGTAATATGGATGTTTTCATCAAGCATGTCATCCTCAAATTCTTCTTACAAAACCTATTTTGTACTTTTGCTTGGATATTTCTAATCTTAACTCAAAGACTGATGTTTTAATCAACATCAAACAGCAAATCACCATGAAATCAAAGCCTTCATTGGAATATCTGACCAACATTTCTGACCAACACCTCACATCTGTTGATTATTTCTAATTGAGACTGTTCTACTTCAGGTAACCATGGTAACATAGTCAATCTCCCAGGACCCACAGGACCCAGAGGGACAACTGGGCTGGCAGGACCTTTAGGTGAAGCAATAAAGATCTAAAAAAGTATTAATCTTTTCAGCAACAGGTGTGTGAAATGATACTGAGGATTGTTCATTCACACACACACTGTATCATTGCAGGTGAGAAGGGTTACACAGGTGAGCGTGGAAATAGCGGAAGTCCTGGTTTTGCTGGCATCAATGGAACTAAAGGGATTCAAGGTGAACTTGGAAGTCAAGGACCATCAGGTAAGAGAATCTACTCATAATGAATCATTGTGCTTAAAGCCATGTTTTTTGGTTGAAGTGCCAGTCTGGTTCCTATACAGAGCGATATATGCATTATTAAGTGGATCACGTTTGTTCTCTTATCAGGTGCTAAAGGTCTAAAGGGCTTTCCAGGAAACCAGGGATCTAAGGGCTGGCCAGGAGTGCCAGGAAAGGAAGGGGCTCATGGTAAACCAGGTCATCCAGGACAAATAGGTATGTTCAGTCTAATATAAGGATAAATCCCAAAACAGAATCAATTATTTTATCAATTCTATAACATGTGCATTATCCATGACACAATATATTTGGTTATCTCTTACATTTTAGCAGCTATATACAGCCATTCCCTCACAAGCCTTTTGTCATATAATAGAGAACCAGAAAATGCAAACCCTTTTGTCCTGAAGACTCCGGTGTTATAAAATGTATTGAGCTTTACAATGTGCCAAAACCTAATGCTCCTTCCATAAATATTTCATAAATGCCTCCTAACTAAAAACTTGACTATATCAGTGATGCTATGTTTTTCTTTGTTGAACAATTGCAGTGTGGTATAAAAAGTGATAACATATAGCAAAAGTGATTAGCTAGTGCAGAATAGTGAGAATAAGTATTACATTTTCAGTCATTATTAAATATTTTTATAAAAAAATTCAATAAAAAAAGCTTCAGACAGTGTAAAGTGCTGTGAGCACAGTAATGTGGTCAAATGTAAAGGATAATGTTTTCTTTTCCTTTTCAGGTTTTCCTGGTCTAGATGGAATTTCAGGGTTGCATGGCCTTAAAGGTCTAAAAGGCCTTCAAGGTGTTGCAGGTAGACCTCAGTCTTTTTTAGTTATTTAAAAATAACCTTTCGATTATTTATGCACCTGAAATTTAATTGGCAGAGGACACAGCTAAATCTTAGGAAATACTGGTCAGAATACTGAACACCAAATACTAAATCCCAATTAAAAAATAT
The DNA here is from genome assembly GCA_025674545.1 of Hassar affinis. Taxonomy (NCBI): domain Eukaryota; kingdom Metazoa; phylum Chordata; class Actinopteri; order Siluriformes; family Doradidae; genus Hassar; species Hassar affinis. Next base: position 8,539,817 of record JAOVYV010000048.1, on the reverse strand, counting down.
TTTCTTAAGGTATATTTTTTGTTCTTAAACCATTCAATTTCCTGTTACACTTTGTAGCTCTGCTTTAGAGCAGCATTTTGGACTTGTTTAATGATCATACTAAATGTAAGGATTTACAGATCATTCACATTTATTGGCCTTATTAAATGCACTACATGTTGATCATCTGTAAATCCATCTGTGGCTGGGAGAGAAAACTCTCAACTCTCTTGGTTGGTTTTCATCTCTCTGTTGACCAGAGAGTTAATCTAGCCAAATGCAGTTGTCTAGAAGCTAATGTTTATGGGAGCAGGAATGTAGGACTCTCTTCCAGAGGTATCCATGTTGGTGTATGAGCAAAGGTAACCCTTACAGGCTGGTACCAGTCATGTGATTGGAGAACTTGCAATTACAAAATTCAATTTAAAAAAATCTCCAAAGACTTATTTACTCTATTATTATTATTATTCTTATTTTTATTATTGTTATTATTATTATTAGTAGTAGTAGTAGTAGTAGTAGTAGTAGTAGTAGTGTCATGACACATTTGTTAGCCAGTTTTAATTCATGCCTATAATGTATACACTTGTTAGGCCTTGACAATTGGGGGATACCAGGAGAGGATGGTAGAAAAGGAGAAATAGGAGATGCAGGTATTCCCAATACAGAGGTTGGGGTCCCTGGAGCTCATGGCCTTAAAGGTTCCACAGGAGATCCAGGTGGGTCATCATACAGTGTACTATATATTCTATATGATTTTGCAAAGTGAGGGCTTTTCTAATTTAAGAGCTGTCTAAACTTAGAATACTGCTTTTAGGTGATCAGGGTGAACCAGGCCCTTCAGGAGAGCAAGGGCCTCCAGGAGCACAGGGAATTCCTGGTAGAAAGGGTCTATCAGGGGACACAGGCTCTTATGGTCAGAAAGGTCTTCCAGGTAAGTGCTTGACATACTGGACCACAATAATTATCCTGAGGGAGTTAACAGTGTTAGCACGTTTTCCACAATGTTAATGCTCATAACATTATCCCAGACATCTGACCACTAAGATGGTGGTGCATAGACTACTGTGGTGTGGTCAGCCTTTCTGGTCCTCTGTTTGTTTAGGTTTTCCTGGAGCCCCTGGTCCTTCAGGTATTCCATCTCCACCTGGAGCTAAAGGACATATTGGCATTCAAGGGGATCTTGGAACCCCAGGACCAAAAGGGCCATCAGGGGACATAGGAGACAGAGGATTTCCTGGACAACCTGGTGTGTCAGGAGAAAAAGGTAAGGTCCCAAACAATAGAAATTCAATTTGCATCAATACATTTGGCTTATAATGTAATATATGTTTATCCTGACATTTATAAAACATTATGCTTTAAATGTCTACTACCTTATTAGCACTGTATACAGAGAACAGGGCATACTCTGTGCCTGTGCCTTATCTTAAAAATAAACTGGGTAACAGGTATAAAGGGAGCCATGGGAAGGATGGGAATCCCAGGAGCACATGGTTTACAGGGTGATAGAGGCCTTACTGGGCCTAAAGGAGAGACAGGACCCCCAGGTATGTAGACGTTATCATGATTTTTTTAAATATGTAATTATAAAATTAACAGTTGCCAACTTGTAATTCTCTGTTCACCCAAAGTGTGTGTGTGTGTGTATATACAGTATATATATATATATCAAACATAACCCAGACACACTGTGTCTCCCATACCTCAGGCTCACCTGGCCCTGCTGGTGCTAAAGGACTCCCTCCAGTACCTGTGAGAGTGCCAGGGGAGGGAGGACCCCCTGGTCCAGTTGGTCAGCAAGGAACACAAGGAGTGAGAGGGGAGTTTGGCCCTAAGGGACATCCTGGAGATCTAGGTAAAATAAATTAAAGCTTGCCGAATCAAACTATTGGACAATTTATTATATTTTAGCACTAAAATAATATTGAGAGATGTCACTTTAATGCTTTTTTCTTGTCCTAGGGGATAGGGGACAACATGGGCAAAAGGGGATGCCAGGGCTGCCTGGAATTCCAGGAACACCAGGTGTCCGTGGGGATGTCGGACAAATTGGACACCCGGGCCTCCAGGGCCTAGAAGGTAAAGCTCACAGAATTCATGCCTAAGTTGATGTTTAAGAAAATAAAGTGACAAGTCAACAAGATATTCTGGCTCATTTTAGAATAATTAAGCAGTGTCTTAGTTCCTGAGATTCAAGATTATAGAAAATGAGCTGCATTGTTTTATTGAACAGTGATTTTAGGTCAACATCTGGACATACTGTATGCGGTTGTTACCCAGTAACCTGCAATTTAAAAGGCTTTTTCATTCCATAATGAATAAATGGAAGTAAGTTTCAGTTCACCAGATGTGATTAACCTTCCCTATGGGAATTTCAGGAAACCGTGGCGGTCCTGGTATTCCTGGTCCCAAAGGTATGCCTGGACGTAGTGTCAGTGTTGGCTACCTCCTGGTGAAACACAGTCAGTCTGATCAGACGCCAATGTGCCCTTTGGGAATGGCCAAGCTGTGGGATGGCTACAGCTTGCTTTACTTTGAAGGGCAGGAGAAAGCTCATAATCAGGACCTTGGTAAGGAAATAAGGCTTTATCAGTGTGCTAGAGGACCAGTGTACCATCTGGCCTCATGTTTGGTGTATACTACTAACCTCAAAATAGGTTCTCTATATGTTACATTCTCTACTATGTTATCCAGGTCTGGCAGGCTCTTGTCTCCGTCGTTTCAACACCATGCCATTCCTGTATTGCAACCCTGGAGACATATGCTACTACGCTAGTCGCAACGACAAGTCCTATTGGCTTTCTACAACTGCCCCCATTCCCATGATGCCTGTGGAAGAGTCAGAAATAAAGCCCTATATTAGCCGTTGTTCAGTATGTGAGGCTCCATCGGTGGCTATAGCTGTGCACAGTCAGGATATAACTATCCCACAATGCCCTGTAGGTTGGAGAAGCTTGTGGATTGGTTACTCTTTCCTCATGGTGAGCCTTCTGACATTACTCCTTATTGCTACGTTATACTGTAATTCTGTCCAAATTATTTTTTTCCAAGTGTCACCAACTGAAGTGGTAGTAGACGGCAAATACACGCAAAATAATAATAATAATTTTAAATGTATCATTTGTGTTGGACTGTATCCACATGTCCACTAATATTAGAAGTAGAATCAGCTTTCTGACTAAGAAAAAGAGCTCAACCTTTGTTTTTATTCACAGCATACGGCAGCTGGAGACGAAGGAGGTGGTCAGTCTCTGGTGTCTCCAGGTTCGTGTCTGGAGGATTTCCGTACCACTCCCTTCATTGAGTGTAATGGAGCTAAGGGTACCTGTCACTACTTCACTAACGAGCACAGTTTCTGGCTGACGTCCATTGACCAGTCCTTCCACACTTCCCCTGAGTCTGAGACTCTCAAGGCTGGACAGCTCCTCTCACGCATCAGTCGCTGCCAAGTCTGCATGAAGAACCTGTGACTTATATGAACCTTGACTAGAGGGTGTGTCCATTTTAACATTTTTGTGTGCAGTGCAGTACAGAATGCCATGGTAAGCTGTAAAGGTCATCCAAACAGGGTAACTATTAAGTTCATAAACCAAACAGGCTTGTTAAAGTTAAAGTTTGTTAACAGCTCGTCATCACATAAACTGTATTCTGCATACTTATGAGGATTGACCCTCAGTTTTTCTTTTCCATGTGCCCAAGGACTGAATCTATGTAAATTTATTGAGAGGAGAGGTCAAAGAAGCATCAGAAGCTTAGAAATGTTTTATCTTTACTCATGTTACATTTGAAATGGTGCTTTTTCTAACTTATTACCTCACTCATCAGCGTGATATGTGTAACTGATACTACCAAGTACATCATACAGCAGAACCAAAGACGCCCATGTTAATGCACTGCTTCCTTTATATCCATCTATGTATGACACTCCCTGTAGCTATTAGTATGTCTCGTCGTGATTAAAGCCAAATGCTTCAGACTATAAACTATATGTGTAGAGCAATATGTGTGGAACAATGCAACTGTCTGAGTGACACCATGAATAGTGTTGCTTTACTTATGATTCTTAATCAAGATTTTAGCATCAGGTAATGAACCCTGTTTTACTAACACTGTTTTCCAAATGTACATTTTGTTATGTGAGGAAGTATTTGCACTTAAATTACAGTATGTTGTTGTTATTTTCATTATACTCTGCTTTCTGGACAGCCGCTGAGCACAAGCCTGCACTTTGTTCCAGAATTACCGAACAGAGAGCTGTTTTCTCTGATGGTTTCCCTTCTTGAATAAGCATTACGGATTCATTTGTTTCTATTCTCTTACACAGACTGCACTGATTTTACATAAAGAAAATTGTCCAAATATTAGATTTTTTTTCTTGCACAGCCAATACATAAACCAACAGCTTGCTTACTACAGGAATTCCTTCTTAAAATCTGGTATTTATTGATTAATAGACCAAATTCATTGGGTGTATGGCCACGTTTGTACTTTGCTCAGCCATGTGTACCACGTGCCTTCTCAGTTTTCTCAGAGTCTAGCATAGCCTTACCTGACCATAAACAAGTAAACTGGGATGAAACAATACGTTGCATTGAATGTTAAATTGTCAACAATGTATTTATGTGGAATATATGTTGGGGCCATGTTCTGAATGATTGTGACCATTAGCATTACTGAACAACAACAAATTAAAGCTTTCTGTTGTTACATGTTTAATCTGTGCTTTGTTTGTGCAGATGATCAGACAGGTTTATGATTATTGTCTCTTTACGGATGATCAAGAATGTTCTGTGGCATTTAAACGCGGCTACTGCTACATGTGTATCAAATTTGTTAAACATAAGACAAGGTGAATATTCAACAACATAGAATTTAACCTGACACCAACTGTAATCTAACAATGGAGGCATTTCTTTCCATTATACCAAACATATCCATGACAAAGTCTAAAAACAAACACAACATTGGACTATTATGAGCATCTCTGGGAGGTAGGGGTGGTGCTGCGATTAGCCTTGTAACAGTTCCAGGGTCCCTGGTTCGATTCCGAGCTCAGGTTACAACCTGTGTGGAGTTTCACATGGTCTCCTCATGTCCATGTACGTTTCCGCTGGGTAAGGGGAATACTGTATTCTTCCAGTAGGTGGAATAGGTCGGCTGTGGAAAGATTGCCCTATTAGCTACTATAGCGAGTAAGCATGGGAATGTGTGTGTACATGCTGTCTTGTGACTGACTGGCCACATCCATGTGTCCAGTGTTCCTGGAATAGACTCTGAAGACACTCAGTTGCATAATTAATAAAATGTCAATAGACAAAAGTAAAGTACACATGACCATCACACCGATATGTTGTCACAAAACTGTTGTCACAAAGTTGAAAGCACAGAACTGTATATAATACTGTAGTTTTGAAGACTTCCCCTCACTAGAACAATGACGATGCCTACGTGCACAATTCGAGGTCCTTAAAGACTTTGATACTCTTTGGTCAGAATGGGGTCAAAAATCCCCACAGCCACATTCTGAAATGCAGCAAAAAGCCTCATAGAATAGTTGGGGTGGCTCAGTGGATAGCACTGCCACCCCACTGCAAGAAGGGCCTGGGTTCGATTCACGTGGGCCTCCTCTGGGCGACACGGGGTCCTGGTTTCCCCCCACACAGTCCAAAAACATGCATGTTCGGTGAACCGGAAACACTAAATGTGAAACCTAATCTAGTGTGAAAACGTAACCTAGTGTGAAATCTACTAACCTCTTCTGCCATGAATGTAAAACATGATGTTAAACTCCTAATAAATAAACAAAATAAATAACCTAGAATAGTGGAAGTTGTTAAAGGGGGGGGGGGATAAACTCTGGAATAGGATGTATGAATCTATGAATGGGTAGGTTGATGGTTAGGTGTCCACATACTTTTGGCCGTATAGATTATATCACAAAACAAAAATCTCAATGATGTTGCAACACCAAGCGTCAGGAACTGGAATTTCTATACCCATCTGATTATAGTGGTTCACAAACACCCTTGCCTTTAAAATGACTTCTGTTTGTGCTCTGTCCCACCAGAAGGGAGCTCCTCTTCCTTATTCTACTAGATCCACTGTGACCTCACCAGGATAGTGTACATAAGACGGATAAATGAAGATTATCTGCACGCTAACTTACCATTATGTATAATGTTTGTTGTTCTAATTAAGAAATGACAAGAAGTTACAAGATGGTTTTGTTTAAAAAAAAAGCTGCTAAGTGGAACCAGAAAAAAATCACCTAAAATTAGAAGTCATCAAAGCAGAGCAAATTAAAAATGAAAAACTGGAGAACAACACAACTGTTATCGTCTTGAACACTATTACAAATACTAGATCTTGCTTTCTAACAGAAAGGGTTAGCTTTCCAGAGTTTTCCATGGAATGTAAACAACCTACTGTGCCTTCATTGTATTACAGAGTAAATCCACTCTCCCTTCTAGGCACAGCAGCCAGCTTTAGTCCTCTTGTTTGTGCTGGGCGCTTCAAGGTCAACGGTGGAGCTCTCGCCCTCGTTCCGCTTCTTCAGGATTGAAGGCACCACCAAGTCAAACATCGTTTCAAACAACACGTCCACGTTGTGGCCAGTTTTAGCACTGGTCTCAAAGCACAAGCTTTCGGCAGGCAGACAGGCTTTCTCATCCAGCCCTTTGTAATGTAGTACACGTCCATATAGAGCCATGGCGTCCTCTCTGCTCACCTGTTTGCGCTGAAGGGAGGAGGAAGAAAGAGACAAGCGCGCAGGCTCGCTCTCCTCCTCTCGCTCGGAATTTGAAGCCTGGGTGTGCGGGTCAGTCAGGTCAGCTTTGTTGCCTACTATGGCGAAGATGCAATCGGCACTAGCAGTGTCGGTTAGGGACAGGAAGCGGTCCTCCAGCTCGACAAAGCTTTGCCAACTGGTCGTGTCATAGGTAAGGATGACTGCAGCCGCACCACGACAGTACATAGAGCCAAGGCCATGGAACTGCTCCCGACCTAAAACACAATCCAGTCAGGATAAGGAGACAGCACATAGGAGAGGAATCAAATGATCAGTGGATAAACACATACATTATTACGCTTCACTAAAGATGAGTACAATGTTTAGTACAGTGGTAAGTCGGCAACAATGGCTTTCTGTTTTGGAAATATGAAGCAGTCCTCAGCCCTCAAGTCTCACAACAATAGCATCCAGTGAGAACACACCTGCGCTTGCCTGAGGATGTGAGACTGGGCTTTGTTCGTCATTCTCTACCACATTTTGCAAATGTGTACTATAAACATCCTCAGCCTGAAAGCATCCTGAATGATGATATGAAACATGTAATTCTAAAATGAATATGTTGTAGCTCTGAATATATTGTACAGAATTGCACTGCACTGCAGTGATTCAAAAACCAAGAATGTGAATGTTTTAGCCTTAAGAACTTAAAAGCCAAGATGTTTATTAACAGTCTACATCATATTCAACTCCATCTGACAAAGTGTCAGCAACTTTGCCAGGAAGAAGGGACAGGATCCAAATAGAGGTATATCCCAGAGGACACAGCTGTAATTGTAGCCAAAGTTTGTTTTAAGTACTGACCCAGCTAGATGAATACAAATTTCTGCTTCTTTGGCTAATTAACCTTAGTGTAAAAAATGCATATATCTTTAAAGCAAAATACGCTGAAGTAAGCCTAAGCAAAATACTTAGAAATACCACCTATGCACGTCATTGGGGGCATCCGCCAGTTCCTAAATAAATCGATAAACATTTATGGAAACTTCTAGAGCTGTTTCCACCATGAGAATGGCAGGTTATCGTGATTTTGCAATTTTTCAACATGGTTTAGTAGCTTGTCAGATGGGTCATAACAGAAGCAAAGTCTGGATTTTCACATATGAGCATTTCAAGAATGTACCATGACTACAAGAATTCTGGCAAAACCTCGAACTTATGACAGCAGTGTGGCCGTAAAAAGAGCAGCGTCGACTAGCAAGAATCGTTTTACGCAATAGGCGTGCAACACTGCCTCAAGTAACCTCGGGATTCGATGCTGGGGCCTCAACAAACATCAGCGTGAGGACTGAGCAATGTTCCCTTCAAGAGACTGTGTGACCAAATATTAACTGTTTAAATTAATACCAGTTTTTCTGGCACTTCAGTGTACATATTGTGTAAATCAAATGGAAATAATTCCAGTTAAGTCCATTATTATGTCCAATCATTAGTGGTCCAATCATTAGTTAGTAGAGATCAGCACTGTGAAGCACTAATTCACTACTGATTACAGAAAGATCACACCACACACACTCGTGCTTGTTATCACACAAGCATGACTAGACTTTGGCAAGGAAACTAATTTCACAGGAAGTGATCTAGCAGAAAGAGGCATAAGAGCAGTTTAGAGGCATAAGGTCATCACTGGGTGAAAGAGAACGTGAAAATGAGCTTTTCTTGTAAAAAAAAAAAAAAAAAAAAGCTTTAAGAAAGACAAATAAAAACATATAAAGCCTATATACATCAGGGAAAGAGAGGTAATTACCATAAGATCCTGTGACAATTTATTCACCTTCTCACTGGAACAGTCTACTATGCCTACTCTATAATAGGAAACTAAGAGACCTCATGATGTCTCATCTGAAGCCCATGTTGACTCAGATGCTTTGGTCAACTGTGTACATGTACACTGTTTCTACACTGCATAGTCTGGGTTAATAATGAGACTTTGTAGCCTGGATCATATGACTTATCCTTCTTGGCTACTGCACCTTAGATAAACAAGAGGTCTGTTCAATGATTGCAAAATGTTTACACTCAAAGCTGATGAAAGAGCACATGCTATAGCCTATGGCTTAGACACAAACACGTTTGTTCCCTAATTCTCTATAACATAAATTATAAACCATGTTCATAAGCAGGTATGCTATAGTTGGGTATAATTATGAATTCTCTTGCATGTTGTATAGAGCAAAAGACATCTGTAACTTTGCATACTAAATTACTCTTTATTCTACAGCACTTCGTTTTTTTCAAGTTTTACATTCATCTTTACAAATTGTGAAACTTTTGACTCAAAATGAATAGTGCGCTATAGGAATCAAGATCAGTCAGTCAGTCATCAGTCAGTCAGTCATTTTCTGTACCGCTTATTCCCAGTTACGGGGTCACGGGGGAACCAGCCGGCAACTCCGAGCGCAAGGGCAGGAACAACCCTAGACAGGGCGCTAATCCATCGTAGGGCTCATACACACACACATTCACACTCGC
>JAOVYV010000048.1:8415496-8440670 GCA_025674545.1 Hassar affinis | reverse complement strand
TGTAGATGTCATTCCCAAGATGAATTGACGCTGTATTGGCCACAAAAGGAGGCCCTACACCATACTAATAAATTATTTCTTATTATTATTGTGGTCTAAAATAACAGGTGTTTCAGTTTCATTGTCTAACACCTGTATGTATGCATGGTGTTTTGCAGTGAACTGCCATCCTATCCAGGGTGTCTTCTGACCTCACATCCAGTGGTCCTGAGATAGGGATAAGAATAAAGTGCTTACTGAAGAGGAATGAATGAAATGAATGAATGAACAAAAACTGCCTTTGTTACAATCTGCATTCTCTTACACAAAGGGATTCCTGCATACATTTATCCCTGCTCTGTCATTTATTTCTCTTATCTCTCTCCCTACTCACTGAGTCAGACTGAAGAGAAAGCTGCAAAACCCATTTCCCTGTTAAAAATACTAGGCGTTGGAACTTATTTGTCATTATTGCTATTATTATCATTCCTAACACACAATGATTTTTTTTTTTTTACATTTATCACCATATTATTGTTCTCCTGCTTCACATACCAGCAGGTGCAGCCTTGTATCTTATCTAGTAATGTATTTGCATAAGCTCAGTGTGAACACACAAACTTGTGTGAAAACTTTAGTATGGAGCATGCACATAGTTTCTCAATTTGCTCTCGCACTCTCTTTCTTGCTCACCCACACACACACCTACAATCAATACAGTCATCTATTTTCCTGTGCCATTTTACTGAACTTGGTGGCCTGGGCTTGATTATTACTTTGATATTACAAAAAGCCAGACAATTTCGAGCCTTTGATTATTATTCCTTTCAGATAAAAACAGAGGTTTCACTCATTCTGACTTATTTAATGCAATTATTATATTATATAAGTATGTAAATTTAGTTACTAATTAAAATGACAAATTACAAAAGATTATTAGTACTGCGACTGATTGCTTAATAAGACTTATCTAATGAGGCTGATTTCTGGTGCTTCCTGTACAAATAGACATAAATCCTTAACATTCCTATTGCTTCCGTTTTAAATGTAAATAATGAACATTTCTGGTGCCTGATGTGAGGGGGAACATGTTTCCTCGTATGTGTATATTTTCCTTTAGCTTTACTGAATGATGAACTGGATTAGGTGTGTTAGGTTGAAGAGACCATTACCGAAAAACACAGTGAAGGCTTTTCCTATAAAATGCATTAGAGTAAAAGTATATCACTGCAAAACAAGATTAATAGTGAAATATGTGTGTGTGTGGGGGGGGGATATTTGATTGATTATAATCACAACCCTCATCAGGAATAGTATAAAGAAAATTAATGAATATATGGTGATATTGTGGTGTTGTGGTGGCCTTTTTGGAAGGCCATGTGGGAGTTCATTATTTTAACATGATTATGGGAGAGAGTGCAAAAAAGTTTGGCAAAATGAAAGGTAATTTACAGACATTGGAAAATGTATGTCTCCTTGATGATGGCCAAACAAGATGTAGTATTTGCCCAAACTATCTGAAAGGACCAATAGTATAAGTATATATTTGTACATGTGAATGCAGAAAAGCTTCAGGTTTCTGTAATATAGATAAATGGTTCTGATTAGAGATATAATAGATATTTGTGCTTCTTAATTATTCATTATTTATACTCTCAGTTTAAGTTCAGAAGAGTCAATTTACCATTGCAGTTTGTGCAATTACTTCAGAATGGACAAACACCAAAACTTCAAATACGATATCCCTTAAAGAGAGAGTGTGCATGAGCTGGTGGAATTCAGAGTATTCAGAACATAAATGCTACAATATTACCCTCAGGATAAAGGAACTTGTACTCGTAGTCAAATAAGCAGAATCTGTCTTCTCTTGTTGTTATAGTAACATGAGGTTCCTGATGATAGCGCTTGCCTATTCAGTACCTACAGGAGTTTTAGCTGGATGGTCTGGTGTGTTGGACATGATTCTGACTCCAGTCAGAGTTAGTCAGGTAAGAAATCATTTTATTTCACATGAGGAACACGTACCAGGGGTATTTTAAATGAATGGAATATTTTTTTTATAACCACAAAGGCATAACAGGAGATTTTAATTATTGCAAGATACCTTAAGTATTGAGAATTGAGTATTTCATAAAGCAGAATAATGTTGTACCATGCGTATTGCCAGTATGTAGAGTCTGAGAGTGAAGGGGGGTGTTTTAGACTGCAATTACATGAACATTGACATCTAATCCTTCATTTTCCTTTCTGCTATGTTGACGATCATTTCCATTGTGATCTGGGCAAAATGCACAAAAATGCAATTTTCTTGTCCAAAATTGATTTTGACTCATAATTAACCCCAGGGTGTACATGTGCCGTTAGTGACTGGGAGCCCACAGCACAGTCTTCTAAAATTGTTTTCCTTCCTGAACCTCCTCATTAAAAACTGACAGATCTGTGTGAATAGACTTTTAACATTAAATCAGTTGTTGTAACAATCTAATTATAGCCTTGGGGAAAAAAAGCCTTGGAAAAAAGCCATTCATGTCAGCGTCTAATCAAACATACATGTGAGAGACTCCTCTATTTGCATGTTTGGCTAAATATGCCACTTTCAACAGCTCTACAGCTTAATGAGAGGAGTCCTCCATCACAGTATGTCTGATTCTCCCCAACCTCTTCAGATTTGCATCTGACCCTGCACACTGTGGGACTAAACAGTTTTGTTGCAGTCTGAGAGATGTGTCTGGTTCCCGTGTGTGACGGTGACCTGTTAAAATTTAGTGTGAGACAGGTGTCATTTCTCAAGAATCAAACAAGAAAGACACACATTGTTCTCTGTTCGTGTCATGCGGCCGTTGGAGAGATGCTTCTTGCTTTCAAGCTTCATTTCCTGTTACGATTGTCATTCGTGATGCAACCACCTGAAGCATTCCCTTCTTTTATGGCCACTTATATTGAGAGGACCTTTCAGAGTTCGTTCAACAAGTAATAATGTTCAACAAGGAGGGAGAGTTATTCCATGTAAATTGATGCAGGGTGTGCATGGATTGTGCATTTCTTTCAATCCGTTATGTGCTTGACCACACTGTATTTTACTTTGTTTAGGCATGTACAGTTTGAATGTAGCATCATGTGGACTCCTTTTGCAAATTTTGTTCTCTTTGATATCGAACGGATGTCATGCATTGTCCATATACAAGGTCTGTCCAGAAAGTAATGACAATTTATAAATATATATTTATTTTATGTATACTGCATTCCCATGTGTAAGCCCTATGAAGCAGTGGAATTTCATTCTTGTTACTTTCTGGACATACCTTGTATTCCTGCAGGCCTTTTTGGAGGTACACGTCTGCTCCACTGTGTGGAGTGTTGTACTCTCCCTAAATTTTTTTCACATGTGAATAGTGAGGTGCGAGCACTGAGAAGAATGATTTCCTTTGTTAAGCCTAGCTGAGTATCCAGATAAATCAGTACCAGATGACATTAAACCACTTGCATGCTGTCCCATACGACGATAGACGTTTAGCCCAGAACCAGATATTATTCCGGCTCAGAGCGTCAAACTGAATGGATGAAGTCCATAGAAGAGAGTAGATGTGGCTGAAATTTTTAGAACAGTTCCTCAGCTATTTTAATCAGTCAGATGTGGTCGGTTCCTGAATGGCTATTAGACCCCAAGCTCTGATTAAGGGCACATCTTTTGCCCTTGGAAAGGGACTTAGTTCATTTTGATGAGCACAAAAGCAGGCATGGTTAGTTCAAAACTGCCAAAAAACAAAGTCAAGGCTTAAAAACACAGTTGAACATTTTCCTCTAAACAGCTTATTTCCAGGACTGATGCCAGAATAGTTTGCCCTGATGATTTTCAGATGAGAAAGCTAAGAGCCTATAAACACACATATATACCAAGAGCCTGAAGCACCAGCTTTAAATTGTGCTTCTTAGACTCATTTCCTGATTATTGACCATGCTTAAAATGCATAATTACACTGAACACACCACAGATCTCATCTTTTCTCATTCAGCTTAGCATATAGCCATTCATTTGCTTCTTTTCTCCACATTAAGTATTGGATTTGCATTCTGGTAGCTAGATGAGTTTGAAATGTTTCATATTTGCTTGACTAATTAGCATAAAAGCTGACATTGAAATAAAAAAAAAACAAAAAAAAACAAATGTATAAAGGCAGCTAATGACCTGTCTGTTGAGTGAATTAGACAAGAACCTGCATATGATGCATCAGGTAACATCAGGTATTTTTGATTTGCTTTGATTGCCTGTAAAATAGTGCACCCTATTGCTGAATTGCAGAGACCATAATACCTTAATCTACTTTTTCTGGGCAGTTGGACAGGCATCACCTTGAGCCTTTGGTTTGGAGAGTCTCTATGGTGATATGAGTAGCTTGTATTTTATCTTCTTGAAATATAACCCTTGATACCACATCACTATCACCATGCTTGACCTTAGCTGTGCTCATCACGGCACTGTCTGATTTATGACATCTGTTGGAGTCAAAGTAGAGTGTTCTGCCTAAAGCTTGCTCTCTAGTCATGAATGCTGCACAGAATGCGGACAGGCAATATGCCGTCTGCCTGATTGACACCGTGTCTCAGAAGACAGGCACCCTCTTTCCCTTTGCAATTTTTCAATGAGCATAGCCCCTGCATCACAAGCCATGAATAATTCTCATCTTGTCTCTTGTCTTGTTTTTGTCTCCTCTCTGCCTTCATGTCTCTTTTTCTTTTTAACAGGTAGATGCAGGATGGATAGGCTTTTGGTCCATTGTTGGAGGCTGTGTGTTTGGAGTAGCCATGGCAAGGTAAGCACTGACACCTCACATTAAGCAGGAGTGAGATTGTTCAGGTCTTATGTAAAATAGCACAGTACAGCATCTCTTTTGAATCTCCCATGTCAGTGCTGTATAGAGATAAATGACTCTCCGCACTGTATATTCACTAACCTTGAAAGGTGTTGTTTTGTCAATGTCACCATTTTGTAAAGCGGATGTTTTTTTTTTCCCTCGCCGCTTGGATTCTCCCAGGCTTTGCAACTAATTCATCCTCTCCCATGTAATTTATTAAAATCACATTTGTGATAAATTGCAGCTGAAAACACTAATGAAATGACCATGCTTCAAAGCTTGATGGATAGGCTGAACTTTGTCTACAGAAGGAAGGATGGGATCAGACTAGTACTGATGAATAAACACTTTTTTTTGCAGGGTTCAGTCAGCAGTTCTTTTGGAATGGCAGCATTCAAAAAAAGATTGTAATTAAGAAAATGAATGCATAACTCTTTCTGTCAGGCAGCTGCCAACTCTTTGGTCTGAGGGTTTGCATTGGGGCAACAGGACAATTAGGAGAACACAATGATCTAGTGCTTACATCATTAACCGACTAGAGGGCAAAGCACAACAAAATGCCCTTGATCAGCTTGTTATTCAAATAAACAGTGGACAGCAGCTTGGACAGAGAGACTGATTAAAGAAGCCAGACACCCTGCTGATTGGCTCTCTTCTGTTGTGTGTATGCTTGTGTGTGAAAATGCGGCGTCTGTGAGGACTAAATGAAGGCTCTGTTGGGAGTGCATGCAGGAGGCGTTAGAGAAGCAACAGATGCCCTCGTACTTCCTCCTGGCAGCTTTCTCCTTTGTGGTGCCATTACTGATCGTTTTCAGGACGACATGCCATTAATGAGTCTCCATGAGCTACAGAGTACAAGGCCTCAGTACTTTTTCCTCTGCCATGAATCATAATGCAAAAGCACGAGTGTGTGTAAGTTATTACATAATTCAGTCTCGCTGCACCGTCCCGGTCCAGTGGGCCATGTTCTGGCTGTAGAAAAATGGCTGCATTAACACTGAGCGCCGGGGTGATGACCACACATTTTAATTGATTCAGTTCCAGAGGTGCTTTTAATAGGTCCTGTCCCCTTCAAAAAAACAGATGAACAATTAGCATGTAGTGCAGTGTGGCACAGAGCACCCTGAAAAACTTGATGAACAGTGCTGCAACTTTTAATTGTCCTACGACCGCTTGTGGAAGGAGAAACACTGATGTTATTAGAAGGAACCACCCAATGCCATCCGTCAAGCAGTGGCCCATTACCAACCTGAAGAGTGTTTAATCAATGATAAGCTAAACTTAAAACCTCTGTTTCTATTAACCAGGAGGAGGAGAAATTACCATGCCTGGAGTTAATATATGGCCTATTGCTTGATTGTTTTGGCCTTGCCTACAAAGTGAGCTTGTTTTTTCTCATATGACATCATTTATAAATATTTCCTCTACAGGGAAACCAACTGTTTTCCCGCACCATTATTCAGACAATGCTTTTGAACAGATGCTGATATGAAAATCAAACCGCTGAACCATTCAAAGCCATTAGAACACAAAATGACAGGTTATGGGCGTATTAACAAAGTATTCCAGGTTGGAGGGATCAGGTACCAGATTGCATAGAGAAGTGTTGTATTTTATTGCAGACATTCCAATCCAGCTAGATAGCCTTCTCATCTTCATGCAGAATATTAGGACTTGAAGTACAATCATCTTAGCCAATGTTTAGTTTTCACATTATTCATTAGAGTGGTGCTACTTCCAGTATTTGGTAAGAGTACACTGTTCAATAACTTCCTAAGGCTTCTGCTAGGTCTTTTCTCTCTAATTAAGCTCACACACTCTCACTTGTATGCCTGTGCTCTGCCATGTATAGTGTGTTACCTGTGACAGTCCTACATGATGGGGTTTTTTTTCTCAGTCTGTAATAAGTGATTTGAAATTGGCTTTTTCCTCAGCAGATTTCTGCATTGTAGAGAAATGACCTGGAGACATTCATATCTAAACAAGATAAGAGGTGCTAATTAAATTTGTGAGTAGGAGCAATGGAGGGAGAACTTGTCCATGCTGACTACATTTGACCCAGATGCTTTATGTATGTTTGAAGGTGTGAGTTAATTTAACTAGGGCTCCTTTGGCAATGCTACCAGATATAACATCTCCCATAACATTTGTATCTGCTGAGAGCAAAAAAGAAAAAGTTAAAATGCCTCTTGTTCTCTTCTTATTTTATCTCTTGTTTGTGTTGCAGGTTTGCTGACTCTATTCGGGGAATGCTGAAGCTGATTGCGGTGCTGATGCTGGCTGGAGCCTCACTGGCAGCCACTTGGTTCACACTCACCTGCCTGACCAGACTTACTCACCTGCCCTCCACTAAAGGTAGTCTGGAACAAATAGAATGTCTGTTTGCAGTGTTTTTTGGAGGCATGAAAGTGGCAGGCAGCAGTGAATGCAAACTGCATTGGGAGCACTGAGAGAACTGAGCCAGAGGAGCTCATTAGGTCCAGCTCAGTGAAGGGAAGCGAGGACTGGAGCTCCACACAAGCAGGTCTAATATGAACATATGCCCCTTTAGATCAGCCAACTCTGACATGGACATCCATAATCATCTCTTACTTGGCACCTGCTTATTTATCGGCACTCTGAAGTTGATATTTACACACCACTCTGGGCTAACTGGGTTTTCTCCACCTGGCAAACATGCACACATTCCACACATGAACCCTGAAGGCTGTAATGTAATGTATCACTAAAACAACAGGCTGCTCATTGTACATGGATCCAGTTTCTAATCATAAACAGTATTGGGTATTTCAAGCCTCATAAATTATGCTAACCTTGTATGGTGAAGGTGGATACTGAAGAGCCCTACAATCATGGGGGAAATCAGAAAAGGGTTTAGTAGTCTTACCGAATGGGGTTTTGTTGTTGTTGTTGTTGTTGTTGTTGTTTTTGGCACCATACTGTGAACTCTAGAGACTGCTGGTCATGAAAACCCCAGAAGATCAGCAGTTTTACATTTACATGTACATTTATGGCATCTAGCAGGTGCTCTTATCTATTCAAGCTACTTTGAGCTATGATACTGCTAGAATTTAGCCGTATACTACCTAATAAACATTATAAGTCCCAGAACCCAAGTATTCCTAAACTACACAAAACCAGTGAAGAACATGACATAGGGAATACAATAACTGCTGTAAGTGTATTAACAGCTTGGAGTTAGTGCTCATTCAATGCTCTTGAAAGAGGTGGTTCTTCATTTGGTGTTTGAAGAGAGCAAGTGACTCCGCTGTTCGGACACTCAGGGGGAGTTTGTTCCACCACCTTGGTGCCAGGACAGAGAAAGGACACTTTTCTAAAATACTTAAACCAGCCCATGGTTCGTTTGGTACCAACTGTGCCATGATCAAAGTCACCGAGATCATTGTGGTGTTTGATATAAACATCAGCCGAAGCTTATTACCTGTAGCTGCATGATTGTATGTATGCATTGCACTGATTCCCATAACAGACAGATTGCATGAATGTACAGGTGTTCCTAGTGTGATTACAAGTGGCTAGTGAGTGTATGTCTAAGCAGTATTGAATATCACATAACATGAGTTATAGTTAAATCGTGCACATTTCTGTAAAAGTTTTGTTTAAATGCTTTGTCCTAGACTCAGGCAATATGGATGATAGGCCTGATACTGAACTCGCACTGAAGAAAATGAAAAAATTCTTGTGTCCTCAGCCACACTTTATGCCTCCTGTATCCTGGTGGGCATCTTCATCAACAGCAGCATTCCCATCTTCTTCGAGCTTTTCATTGAGACAGTTTACCCTGTGCCAGAGGGCATCACCTGCGGGGTGGTTACCTTCCTCAGCAATCTCTTCACAGGCCTGCTCCTTTTCTTTCTCACCTTCTACTTCACAGGTAAGTCATGTTCACTGGGTGGGATTAGATCAGAAGATTAACTGTCTTTGGAAGTTTCAGGATACAGCGAATAGATAATTTTTTTCAGTTGAATATGAACTTCAGATTCTTCAATGGTTTCCTGACAGCTGTGCTTAATTCATTTAGTTCACAAAACATGCAAGAAATCTGGAGAATAGCTTCTAGCAGCCAAGCAACATTATTATTCAGTGTTAGTGGCTTAGGCTGGTTACTAGGTTTGATTTTGACTGAGGAGCTTTGTTTCGCCCTGTTCACTTTTTCCCCCTCACTGGGAATAGGTAAGCCACAGTAATAAGGACTGAGGACTAAGAAGTGGATAAGCAACAAGCATGACTGACTGGCAACAATAGTTACGATTTAACCAATAGTGATTAGTGTCTAAAAATAAGACATCAATTTGAAGTGGCTATTTTTTTGTTTTGCACTTGGCACTTCATCTTTCCAATTTTGAATATAAAACATCTGTTTTGAACCTGGAGCAGAGAATAAACTCATACTTTACTCTAATTAGACTAGGGACGGTAAAGGGGTTTCAAATATCAGTGAAATTCTGTGACAGTTCTTTTCTTTTTCAATGTCTTGCCTTCAGGTAAAGAATTACCATGAAAGCATATGATTAGATAAGCTATAGCAGAGGATCTGCTACACAAGCTGATTTTGTCCATGCCTAGAAAACTGAAGTGCTGATTTTATTCATGTGCTATGTCAGTTTGATCTTAAATACTTTACTGGGCATGCATCTGGACTGCGATCTGCCAGCTGATAATGCCTGGCTTCGTTTTTTTTCTGTTGAGGGATATACTGATCCCCTACTGGTTATCAATATCAAGGACTAATCTGCCTTGAAATGCTGGATCCTGATCAGATATTGAGACATTTTCCTTTCTGATCCACTGCCATATGTTCTGTCATGTGTGATGTTGATTGAAGCAAAACAGATGCAGGAAGCAAGTTGTCTTAAAGAATGACACAATCACCCCTTTAATAACGTTTGATATAACAACAGTTTGTAGAGAATCGGCTTTGCTTCCAAAAGGTTGAAAGGTTGTCAGTACTGATTCAGTATTGGAAATGGGTCAAAACCCAGAGCTCTTAAACTGGTATCCTACTCACAGTGAAAAAAGCTAGATTGGTCCCACCCTGCCTCTGTCTGTCTCCTGAATGGTGATTATCCTCCAGCATGAGGTTATGCACATGGGAAAGTCAATCAGGTGAGGTGATGAAAAATAGGCTGAGGAATTGACAGGGATCCTCATGCGTAAATAGAATCTACCTATTGAATATTGATGCAGCACTCTCTGATATATTCCTCATGGCAAGCAGATGGGTATGCGTGAGCTCTGTGATAGCCCTATATCTCAGCTCCGTTTCATCTTTTCTTGTTGCTGGAATTGGCTACTCATGTGAGTTAGACACAGGGACCTTGCTCAATAACAAGCCATGTGGCATGAAATCCTAGTCTGTGGACAGTACCTCTGCTTCCTAAAGGCTTTTGACAGAAGGCAGCTGCTCATGCATATACATTAATGCCAGGAGCACTCTGTGTTTGGGCCTATTTCTAATTTCTAAAACCTGTTGAGGTTTAATGATAACCTGGAATTATGATGATCCAGAAACAGCATGTTTAAAGCAGACTCTATTAGACAGTGCTGTTGTCCTGCCAGCTATGTGATGCCTTGGATGAATTGTGTGTGTCTATGCCTAAGAGCCTGTCGGATTAGCTTGAGGAAGTGGGGTGATGGATTTCCTCATGCAGCTTTTGCCTTCCTGTTGATCCTCCAGAGATGATTATAACGTGATCAGTGCGATTAGCATAGCTCAGCTTTTGTAATCTGATTCGGTTATCAGTCTCAAACAAAGCTGTGTGACTGTCCATACCTGTGGGCTTGGCTGACTCCAGATCTTTAAGGTTTACTCTTTTAATCTATATCTGAGAGGGGTTTTGTGGCTCAGCTAGTCTGGCCCCGGTATATAAGTGAAAAGATCTCATGGATTACCTCTTGTTTCATCAGAATCTGCTTGCAGGTTGTTTTCCTCAACTGTCAAACTGTTTTTTTTTTTTTTTTTGAAAACGTGCCTGTCTGTCATCCAGACGTTTTGGTTGAATCACCCCTGGGATGCAAATTGTGATTCGTAAAGATACTCTTTTAAATACGGTTAGACAGGAAGTTCACGGAAAGAACGTAGCTTAGAAGATTCAGAGCTTATATATGCATGACTTAGCTTTTGATGTGTATATATACTTTCCCTACATGCAGGATTATTGCTTGTTTATAATGGCAGATGGATTTGCAGTTAACACTAGCTAGTAATTGGTGAGTAAACATTCATATGAAAGTCTGATAAATTGCAAAGATTGTTGATTAGCCTGTTCTCTGTAAGAAATATCGATAATTTCCCTCAATGTTCCTTAACGCCCAGGGTGGTACAGTGCTAAACTCGTCACCCCTGCAGAAAAAGCTGATAAACTTGCTTCCTTGATGATTTACTTTTCTAAACAGTTCTACTGTTTATTCATCTGTTAATGAATCAGTTGCCTTCATATCTTGTTGCTCGTTCAGTGCATCAGTCCCCCCCATCATGTTGCAGAATACTTCCTTTTTATACAAATCCAACTGGAAGCTCTGTGACACCGCCTGTCAACTAGTCGTTACCCCATACTGATCCTCACCCTGGAGGTTTTGCTCCAGCTCACACTTCCTGTTCCAGCTCTTGTCACCGGCGTGAGTCACACACGGGACACAAATGCAGGAGAAATTCCCACCTTTCGGTAGAGCCGATGCAGCTCCTCAGATGATTAAAACACAAATCGAGACAGCAGGACACGTGCCATTTTTACTCACTCACCTTGAGTGTGGAAGGATGAAAAGTTGTTTGCACGTTTGATTCCGCTGCTTTGTGCTCGTCAGTGTGGGCGGAATACAAAGTGAAACGCTGCAGTGTCTGTCTCTGTGAAGGATCCAGGTTACCAAGGTCATCCTGTTTTTTCCTGTTATGCTGAATGCATTATTAGGCATTATCATTGTGGAAAGGGTTGACTTCTTTTAGGAGAAAAAAGCACTCCGCTTCAGTGTAGGCATTTTAGAATTTCTGTTCACACGACAGATTTGAAGCTCAGTGGAAGATTGTTCTGTGTGAAATGATCGCGCTTATACTTAAAGAACCACCTTGATTTTATTGTAAGTAGAGGACTTTGTAAACATATAACAGCTGTGTAGTTTAGCTCATTGTAAATTCCCTCGCATAGAATCACTTGAGCCTACTAATAATTAGGCTAGCTATTAGCCGCACGCAGTGCTCAGAGCATTTGAAAGCATTACGTCTAGCAGTTTGAGCGCTGAATGGGCTTTGATTAGGAATAATTAGTGCAGTAAATGGCATGTATAAGACTTGAGCACTGTTGGTAGGGAGGGCTTATGTCTGCACTGTCCACTTGCATGTACTTCTTCGTGGAGGCTTCCAAGTTGTCACTCTTCTCCGGCCCTCTGTGTGTCAAATCCCCCAAGTTCCAGACCAAAGAGAACGTTTCAGCCCAAATTGGTGCCTTAACAACATCTGTCTCTGCACGTTTGACACCAGGTAGTAAAGTGATGAGAGGAAAGGAATAAAACATAACAACCGTAATTTAACTGCTGTGTGAAGGACAGGTGGGAAAATAATTGCTGTGCCGTGATTGCTAGGGAGAAAGTGAGAAATCTCGTACTCTTGGTGGAACCATTGCTGCCGGAAGGGTGGCAAAACTGTTGCGTTTTTTTTTTCTAAGTGCACCAATTTCCATTAGCACTGGAGGGCTGAATCTTGACTGCTCCTGGGCTGTTTGGCTTTCTATGAACTGATATCTGATTGGATTACCCAAGTGTGAGTGGGGCGATATGCTCACTCATTAGCATTCGCTGTGACCATCCTGCTGCTAATGTTGCCTCTCTCCGCTTTAAATTGATGAGAGCAGGGCAGGCGTGTGGCTCAGATAAAACGGCTAGGTAAACATAACTCCATTAACCTGCCGCCACAACCCAGCACTGTCGAACGGCTAGTCAGGCCTGATTAATGAGCAGACGTTTGCAGAGGAACTCCTCTGTGCCTTTCTGCCAGTCTCGTCTCCCTGCTGGAGCGCACGCCATCTCCACGTCCGCTTTCTCTTGCTGATATGGACTGTGCTGCAAACCCAAATCATATCATTTGGTCGAAATGGCCCCGCAGCTGACCCAGCATGGATTTCACCTTCCACCATCGATTACAGCTCTCTCTTCAAGAGCTATTGATCAACCTGTTATCTAGTTTCACGGAGCAGCCAAATTAAAACCTGCTCCTCTATTGAATTAAGTGGGGCACTCTCCCTTGTCCTAGGAATCTGTGAGTTTGAGCTGTTTTGTAATATATTTAGTCCAGATCTTTATCAGGGGCAGACGCAGGCACTGCAAGGTGCTTGATGCATAGTTTCTCTGGATCTGTTTGCATAGTTTTTGCAGAATCTGTGTAATTCATTCTCAGTAAGGCCAAGGCAGAGGCTTAGCAACAATTATTTCCATTATTAGCTTCTTGTTGTTGATCTATGGCTTCTGTGGTGAACATGCTGTCAAAAGTCAAAAAATGAATATACACAGTGTGCTTTTCTGAGTTTTCTGAATTGCTGTTTTCCTCTGGCTGGGTTCACGGTACCTGGGGTTACAATAAAAGTAAGTGATGGGTAATTCCATGTAAGAATCACAGTCAGGAATATTCCACCTTACATGCTTTTTACCAACTACAAAAAGTGAAGTGTGTCTTTCACGCTCATTGATCATTTTTTGTGTGTGTGGCCATAATCCAAAATACACAGAGGTGGTATTTTTAATCGTTTAATTGCTTTCCATATTATTTGCTGCTAGTAAGCCTGTTTTGGCTGCCTCTTGTTTTGGCCTTTGTTGTGCTTCAGTGTGAGGCGCAGTGTGTAATGAAGGAGAAGTTAAAAGTTAAAAGCGTTAATAAAACCTTCTTTTAAACCTAAGCTTATTGTCTAGCTGATTGTGTCCTAGGCGTAAGTATATTGTGATCTGTTGAACAACGCAATCAGTTTGCAGAATATACGCACAGCGAGAAAGCACTGAATTAAAGCATTTGAGCTGCAGTGAGGGAGTCGCTGCCAGGATGAATTGCAAAGCCTGACCAGCACAAGGATTAAAGATAACGACTGCATTTTTAGAAGGTTTCGTTTGCATGGTTCGGTGATGGACTCTGTTTGGGTAAAATGTATTTGAAGGAGTTTTACTCAACACTCAGTGCTGAAACATACATCTGAGATGTGCATGCCACTTTCAGGACAACAAAGTAAGAGTATAAGACCTAAAAAAATGGTTTCCCATTTACAGCTCGCAGCTAAACCACACACCTCTACTTTACCTCTAAAACGATATATTCTCTGTGATCTCGCTCACTAGTGTGAGCATGTTTGTGTCAGATAGATTCGTTTTGACAGCTTAGTAATAGAATAAGCCCCAGCACATGTAGACAGTATGGTACATCACTCATGGCTAATGCCCTGCTTTTTTTTTTTTTGCTAGTAGTAGAAGCTTCATTTTGTTTAAAATCCAAAATGATGAAGTTCATGCAGTAAAAATCACAATTTCTGAAATCTTCTCATTCACATTACTAAGGTTTTCTATTTCTTGAATCTACTGATGCTTTTAGTGCTTCTTACCTAACACGGAGATTTTTTTTTATCCCACCCCAAGAATTTTAATAACATTCTTTATCTATGATGTTGCACTGTCTCTTTCATTTCACTGAAAAAAAGAAATAAGGAATAAAGGCTTTCATTAGAGAAAAACAAAAGTCTTTCATATGTAGCACATTCAATTATATGAGTTATTAGAAATTCATAAAGTATGAGATGCATGTGTAAATGATGTGCCTTTTTGTTTTGTCTCTATGGTGACCCTTCTCTCTCTCTCTCTCTCTCTCTCTCTCTCTCTCTCTCTCTCTCTCTCTGTGTGTGTGTGTTTCAGATCTTTCCTGGTTGAACTGGTGTCTTACAGGTTCCTGCCTCTTCAGTCTGCTCCTCATTCTTTTCTTCAGGGAATCATATGACCGCCTCTATCTGGATGTCTTTGTATCAGTCTGAGTGGTCTGTAATATCAGAAAAAACTGAAAGACTGAGCTCTACTGGCACCTTCTTGCATAAAGAAGACAGGAAGAACATCCTCTTTCTCTCATTTCATTGAGAACACTACCTGGTTCCTAGATGCCAGTGCTTTGTGATCGAATAAGCAGGAACAGAAGCCAACACCTTACCTATGATGGTAGTAGTGTATGTGTTTTTTATGTGTACTTGATATTTTGATATTTTTAAAATGTTCTTTTACTTGAACTAAAGGTGATGTGCATTATTTACGAGTGTTGATACTAATAAAGGAGTTTAAAGTTTTCTCCTTCAAAGCCTACAGTAGTGAGACCTCTAGGCCTTTCCAGATATTTTATAGGACCTTTATTGACAATTGTAGTCTTACTCTCAATCATCTGATGTCGAAAGGCTTCTTATTAGTTTAGTGTTATTCACGTAAACAGTGAAGAAAGAAGTTCTCTAAACATCCTGTGACAGTGCCCAGCACAGAGTGGTCTACACGGTGCTCCTCGCCTGCTCAGTTTCCCTCGTACCTTATTATTATGCAAATTGTGATTCCTGCTTCTCGTTCACATCCTTTGGGGTTTAAACTGCCTCGCAGTTTCAAAGCCTGTGACAGAAGAAGGATCCTTATGTGTAGCTCAATGAGAGGAACGGTCTAGAAATTTCTTTCAGGCCATTCTTTGGATCATGTGTCTTCTGTCCCAGAACAGATCCACGCATGTACAGGAAGTGCCAGCTTCATGAGAATAAAGCTTTTGTTTCATAGCTGCTGCCAGCACACTGTAGGCACCAACTATACGGACATTGAGTCTTTTTTTTTTTTTGGTTGTTGTTGTTTTAGCTTTGATGATTTGTGTCATTGGTTCATAACCAATTCATGTGCTGGAAGGTCCTGTGTAATTTATACAAACAGTTTTTTTATTTATTGGAGGCAGAGGATCAGACTTGTTTAATGGATTATATGTTTGTTTAAATATTTGAAATCAGTCATTGCCATAAAGTAAGAAGGGATACTATATTTTAAAAACAGACCTGTGGAATAATGAATTGAATAATGCATTGTATAACAACTTATGATCATTTTTGCATAATGCTGACTTCACTTTCTTCCATCACTAATGAGCATTTATA
This sequence comes from Hassar affinis, assembly GCA_025674545.1. NCBI lineage: Eukaryota > Metazoa > Chordata > Actinopteri > Siluriformes > Doradidae > Hassar > Hassar affinis. The sequence goes on along the minus strand of JAOVYV010000048.1, from coordinate 8,424,688 downwards.
TATCCTCTCTTGTAGTAGTTCATCTTATTGGTGATGTGAAGATTATAGCTGTCAGTGTATTAGACTGCGGGATGTTGGCTGTGTAGTTGCAGGTCCACTCACTGCCTAGACTTTTTACTGTCTTTCCCTCTATAAGCCTTTGTTTTCAGAGAGAACATCAAGGGATTTTTAACTATCTGCAAGGTATAATTTGATTCAATAAGCCCTAGGGATTCAGATTAAAGTGAGTCTCTAAAGAGGGTCAAAACAAACCGTCTAACAGAAGGGATACATTAACTAATTCCAGAGAATCTTCAGAAGGACCTGTGGATTTTGGGGGGCTTACACATGGCATTAACGCACTGTTTTACTGTAACAGTCATAGAATGAAATTGTAGCTGTAAACTCTGCAGGCATAAGGTGAAATAACTTTTGTCTCTGACTGTCTTTTTTACCCACCACATGCCTACTGGGAGAGTGGTGCCACAAAGGATTTTAGGAATGCACAGCTCTGCACCTTTTTGCCTGCATGTTATTTTTCTGTTTTTTTATGTACTAAAAGTTTGTGTCTTAACCCACTGTGAAAGGTTGCCTTAATTAACAGTGACCTGTGCATTTTATTCCCCTCTCTCTTCCCTTTACTGAAGTCTTGTTTCTGAGCAAAAGTGCATTTCAGAGGCATGCCCAGTGTTCAAGTACTGTGTCTCATTTTAATGTTAATCAGAGGGATTTTTTTAGGGCTCAGGATGTTCTTGTCCTTGCATTTGTTCCCGACTCTGTATATGTCTAAATTCCAGCACCTTATTAAAAATGCATTTTGAAAGAACAAGCCTCATTTTGTCCTTTTGCCCTTCTGCAGAAAGAAATGTTTAGAGTCGATGAGGGAAAAAGTTTCCGGATATACGTATGTACGCCGTAATGACAAGACTATAACGCATCATAGTAAAAGCCCACAGGCTGCTTGCTTGCTTGTTATCAATGTCTCTCAGTTCCCTGAAGTGAAACCTTGTGGTGAATATGTGAGCTCACTGTACTGAAGCTTATATGAACTCTGTGGCCTTTGAGATATCAGGGAAGGCATCAGGATTGTGTTGTATGCTCTGTGGACAGAACAGAAATGCTCTGCACAATAGTCCTGGGCCCCATGTAGGAGGGCTGGGATTAATGTTAATGTGATCTGCTCCATTCATATTATTCCTTGAATAATAATAATAATAATAATAATAATAATAATAACAATAATAATGTGCATTTATATAGTTCCTAAAAGCTGAAGCATATAATTACCAAAGGAATATATAACTACATTAAATAAAATTGCATAATGAAAAATATCTCAGTGTAGGTGGTGCAGCAGGTAGTGTAGCTGCCTCACAGCTTCAGGGTCTCTGGTTCAGTCTTGAGCTCGTGCCTGTGTGGACCTCTGTGACTACATGGGTTTCTACTGGGTTCTCCATTTTCCTTTTGCCATTTGGTGGATTGGCTATTCTAAATCATCCTTAGTTGTGAATGTGAATGTGAATGTGAATGTGTGCGTGATGCTCAGTGAGGAACTGGCATCCCCTCCAGGGTGTATTCCCACCTCCCAGTTTTCCTAGTTCACCATGACCATGGCAGATCCTAAAGATATAAATAAATAAACAAAAACAAACAGGCAGGACTAACAGGTTTATGTGATAAACTGAAAATGATGTATACTGAAGTCCTGGGCCATACTGTGGGTAAGTTGTGGGTATTTGTCATACTGCTAATAAGGCATGAAAAACAGATATAGAGTAATTGTGCTCCTAAGATGAAGCAAATCCACCAAAGAACTCAAGGTGAAATACTTTCTAATGCCTAACTAACTAACAGCTGTCTCTGTAGACCAGTAATGTCACTGAATATTTTCTCAGCAGGGTTACATTACATTACATTACACTGCATTAAAATCATTGACTATGTATGTAGAATAATTATCATGTGCTTACTGGTAATAGCAACTGTCTGATGAGTGTCTCTACAAAGCTGGAGAAGGTAATCACAGTTTAACGCCAGGCAATGTCTATGACACACCATCAGGACACTCTCAGCTCTGAAATTCCAATAAAGGGAGAAAACCAAAGCTTGCTCACATTCATAGTAATGGAAGGTATGATGGCATTGAAGTGTTATTATCATTCAAGTCTACCAACATGCCATATATTTGTTTTCTCACAGTGCTAAAGCAGAAAAAAGACGAGAGTTGTTCTGGTGCTTTTGTACGTCAGTGTCGACAGCCTGTCTAGAAGAAGATTGTGTATTTAAACAGGAATTTTCATTCAGTGACAAGCAATTTGGTAACATCCAGTTCTTCTCTTTGTTCTGACACGAATTGTAATGTTGAATGCCTTACACAACTGCTGATGTAGACTGGGGTCACTGTCAGTGACATTTGTATACCCCTTAATTTGTTTTGCAGCTTCAAAATGCGGCCACCATTTTTTTCCTTTTCTGTTTGTGCCGGAATATTGGCAGAATGTCAAAGAGTTTTTCCACTTAGGTTACACACAAACCTGTACAGTTGAAACTTATTTCCCTTACTGATGCTTCAGTCAATCTTATTTAATGGTTCCTGTCAAATCTGAAGTATAAGAGCACAATGGTTTTTCTGTGTTAAATCCAGGGACAGGGACAGTGATTTTAAACGAGGAACAGTATGGACCTTTGCATGTCACCACTGTGTCAGGTCTTTTTTCTTGTCAATTGGTTTCTTGTCGAGCAAGGTCCTCCATTCGTAACTTTTTAAAAACGTCTTTACATTCTTGGCTTTGTGTATGTGGACGTCCCTCTTCATTCCAGAGGTAAAAATTCCAAATGGCAAAATTCTGATTTTGTGTTTTCTTAACCATTGACACTTTTTAAAACTGTTTATGCAAAATACATAGCAATGCCATCTATGTACATCATTGGTTGCACCTGCCAGTGTGTATATAAAGTGATAGACATTTATGGAAGCTCCTAAACTTCTAAACGCCATGAGAATGGCAAGTATTTCAATTCAAATATCGTGACTACAAGAATTCCTGCAAAACCAACAACAGCAGTGTGGCTGTAAAAACAAACTGGGTGAACATGACCAGCATCAGCTGGCAAGAATCATTTCACATGATAGGCATGCAATACTGCCTCAAGAAACATCAGAATTCAATGCTGGGGCCTCAACAAACCTCAGCGTGAGGACTGTGCAACGTTCCCTCCAAGACCCTGAGAGGGACCTACCATGTATTAACTGGCATACCAGTTTTTCTGGTACTTCAGTATATATTGCTTGTTGATATTCTCTGTTCCCAAGTCTGAACTCCCTTGTAGGAGCAAACAGGTTTTGGGCTGAAATATCCTGAGACTTAGCACAATTTATGATCTGTCAATCTTTGCAAGGGCTCCTGAACCAAGATCCACAAAGCAGCCTCAAATCATCAGTGATCCACCAAAATATTTTACAGCCAACAGGCTTTTCTTTCTATGCAAGTCCCTTTAGTCAAGAAATATGCTGATGCTCTGTGGTGTCATCTAAGTTCTAATGATTTTTTTTTTATTATTGTATGTCAAGTTTATCCAAAGGCCCTACGATGGATTAGCGCCCTGTCTAGGGTTGATTCCAGCCCTTGCGCTCAGAGTTGCCGGCTGGGCACTGGCTCCCCCGTGACCCCGTAACTGGGAATAAGCGGTACAGAAGATGACTGACTGACTGACTGAAGTTTATCCAAAGATTCACATTCAAGGAACCTTCTGGAGCATGAACCACCATTTTGGAGTGTAACGATTCACATGATGTGCTCCTGCTCTTCACCAGTCATTTTCTCAGTCATTCCCTTCATGTTTAACTCCAGAATGGGGGTCTATCAGGCGTCAGTGCTGGAATAACTTGCACAGCACTAATGTGGCGGGACATGACCTAACCAAAGCAGCATGTCCTAGAGACTTGAAACAGTTATATGATCCAGATGGATGAAAATGCCACATGCAGGAACATTGTCCTTGATCATTTGGTCATTCCATATGAATTACAGTACACTTTCATCTGTCATTCATTTTGTTGCTGTGGCAGGTTACTCTTCAGTTAATACATATTACATTTTGGAAGGTTTTCACTAAGTTTATAGACTCTGATGGTGCTCTGGGAGTATCTCCTCTCCTGCAAGTGCCTCTCTGACTCATCCGATGTGAGATCATGTTACTCTCGATGTGAGAGACCAAATGAGCAACACTGCCTTTGATCCTTTGTGTCTTTTGTGTTCGGTGGTGAATATGCATGCTAGTTTTAATCACTTGTGATACAGAGGCTTGTAGAAATGGTGGAAATGGGTTTTGGGTAGACTTATGATGCACACATTAGTAGCTGACTGGTCAGGAATTACTGCTTTGATCTGTGTTTGGTTATAAAAGTGGTATGACGGTGAAAGACACAGCCTGGAGCTACCGCAGTGATAGGAGTCACCGGCTTTATTAACCTGTCCTACGGAAACCAGGTGCCAAGCTGTGATGCACTTCTGTCAGAGCAGCTGCTGTAGACTCTGTCCTTAACCATGATGACACCAAAGACTTGGAGCCTGTTGCCACATTTGCGATATATAGACCAGTGTCTCTGCTTCATGGAGCTGAGTGTGCGTGAGAGTAGGTGGATGGATTTCTGTGAATGTGACACTGAAAAGGACCACAAGCTGTGTTACTTCAACACCTCCTGCTTTTCCTGCTTCATACAGCATATGGAAACAGAGCTCATAACTCAGCAAAGAGCACAAAGCAGGTGTAAAAGAAATAAAAACCCTGACTCCCAACATCTGTTGTTGTTGATTCCGGCATCGAAAGAGATGGAGAGAAGCAGGTCAATGCTGTGTTGACTAGAGACTTAGCCAAGCAGGTGGGTGTTTGTCATTGGCAAGCATGCCGTTGTTCTCCACTCCGCTAGATCGAGATAAATTTACAGCAGCCTCATAAATCTTTGCAGGCCTCTTTGCACTGCAGCAAGGCCCTCCAGAGACCACATCTAATAATGTTAAATACCTATGTTTCAGCACAGGGCTGACAGGTTTGCCCTCATAGTCAGTTTTTCCAAGACTTGCCACATTTAAAGTGCTCTTTGTGAGGAAAGAGGCAGAGTGATGAAGAGTCCACCACACAGAGTGTTCTTTGACTTAAACAGGAGCAGTTTGTTTAAGCTGCTGTGGTGGACTGTCATGGCTCCAGGAACAGGTTTACCTCCAGCTCAGTGGTAAGCAAACTCCTGAGAGAGATTGACTGACATACTATAAAACCCTAAAATCATCTGCCTCAAAGCTGGTGAGGATTTATTTCAGGATAAAGGAATTCAGTCTGAGTATTAGCATTCAGCTCACCTATAAAAACACTGGTTGTCTGACACAATGCCAGAATTTAGAATGGCTACAGATGGATTTTGTTGTGATCTACAACCATGCCATGTGCTGTTTAATAACCTTTCATGGAATGACTAACATTTTAGAGCTTGAATCTGCAGGATTCTTTATGCCTAATGCAACCAGGTTTTTACACAAATTATGTAAACCAGATGGATTAATTCCTTCAGTTAAAGGGGTAAATTACAATATTTTTGGGTACTTAGTATTTTATACTATATCATTTCTAATAGCCTGGGTGTGGTAGGGTGTGCATTGTTTAAAATGACCAGTTCCCCTAATGCCAGGCCTTTGTTCTTACATTTGTACCACTGTATGTGTTGCATCTTTCATGCCTAGCATATACGCCAAATTTTAATTATTTTCTCAGAACTTGTAGTGGAATAAAATAGTATTGAGTTCAGTTTTGTGCTAAACATATTAAAATACCTTCATAGGCAATATTATTTATTAAAACAAATATTAATTAGAGTGATTTACAGCTCATTTGATGAAGGTGAGACCTATGTCTCTCTTACAATAACATACCGTAGTTGCATAACTATGCACACCGTTAACCTAATACTTTTGATTTTATGACAGACTTCAGTCTTTTTCAGCATAGCACATCTTGACTTGGCAATCTTTGCCCACTCTTCCTTGCAGAAGTACTCCAAATATTTCAGATTTTGCGAGGGCATCTCCTGACACAGCACTCCTCAGGTCACTCCCCAGATTTTCAGTTGGATTCAGGTCTGGGCTCTGGCTGGGCCATTCCAAAAACTTTATCTTCTCCTGGTGAAGCCATTCTTTTGTTGATGTGGAGGTATGCTTCGGGTCATTGTTGTGCTGAAAGGTGAAATTCCTCTTTGTCTTCAGCTTTTTAGCAGAGGCTTGATGGTTTTGTGCCAAAATTGACTGTTATTTGGAACAGTTTATAATTCTCTCCACCTTGACTAAAGCCCCAGTTCCAGCTTAAGATAAACAGCCCCAAACCACAAAGCTGCCACCACCATGCTTCACTGTGGGTATGGTGATCTTTTGGTACAGTATTGTTTTTGTATCAAACATATACTTTGGAATTAAGGCCAAAAAGGTCAAAATAGCACATTTCCCCACATGTTTTCAGCAGACTTGATGTAGGTTTTTGCAGAATGTAGCCAGGCTCGGAAGTTTTTCTTCATAAGATAAGGCTTCCATCTTGCCACACTACCCCACAGTCCAGATATATGAAGGATATTCAGAAATTCCTGCAGCTCCTTTAATGTTGCTGTAGGCCTCTTGGCAGCCTGCTGGGCCAGCTACCTTCTTGTGTTTTCATCAGTTTTGGAGGGATGTTCTTGGTAACATCATTGTTGTTCTGTGTTTTATCCAATTGTCGATGACCATCTTCACTGTGTTCTGTGGTATATCCAATGCCTTGAAAACTTTTTTTACCCGTCTCACTGATACCTTTGAACAATGAGATCCCTTTGATGCTTTGTAAGCTCTGTGTGGACCGTGGCTTTTGCTGTAAGATGAAACTAAGTAATTGTCAGGAAAATCCTACTAGAACAGCTGAACTTTATATGGGGTTAATCAGAGTCACTTTAATTAATGGCAGATGTGTACTGACTACTGTTTAACATGAGTTTGAATATGATTGGTTAAATTCTGAGCACAGCCACATCCTCAATTATAAGAGGGTGAGAACAGTTACGGAACCACAATATTTCAGTTTTTTACTTTAGTTTTTTTCCCTCAAAATGATTTCAAATTAATTTTTTTCAATTGAATTGTATAGATTACAGGTCACATTGAAGGTGGACAAAATCTGAAAGAATTTATAATAATAAAGAATTTATTATAATGGCCAATGATCATTTTATACTGATGTATTTATGACTCAGCCATTTTTATTTATCTTATATAGTTAGCTACACTTGTAGACTAGCCACCTCTGAACAGTCCAAATTATTCTGCCATATTGGGTGCACTTCCTGATTTTATCCCAAATCATCATCAAAATGCTATGTAAAATCACTATAAGTCTGTCTATTTGACGATTCTTCATAAGTAAACACGTTACTTCTCCTGATCTGAATTATAAATAGCAACAAACAAAACTAGCAAGTCCTCAATAATCATTTTAATAGTTCTAAAATTTGTTTAGTCAGCAGTCTGGTGTAATGAGTAGGTCAGGAAGTGATCCCAAGTGAAATCGTTGGCCTTTCAGATTTCAGAAATAGAGTTTTGATTTGACAATAAATCTATTTCTTTCTTTCTTTTCTTATTTTTAAGTTGCAATGCATAATGTCTTGTTCAGCATGTATACTGTCAGTTCCGTTTAGATCACCACAAGAACTTCTTCAATGAGGCAGTGAAATGGATAATAGAGACCCAAGCACTAATTGTACCAAATCTTCTCATTTTGTTTTTCAGTTGTCTGCTATTTTTTAATAGTACAAATTACATATTATTGTTTGTCCAAGGGTCGTTCAGCATGTACAACAACCATCATCATATTTATGTGGATCAAATAAAAGAGAAAATGCTTGTTAAATCAATATTCCACTAAACAAGTATAATCTCGGATGATCCAAATGAGCTCTTGTGAAGCACTGATTTTTATCCCTTTTTTCTGGGTCAAGCTGTATAAATGGAGGTGCCTCTTAGTTCCAAATTCATTGCACAGTATAGCCATTTAACATCATTTGGACTCCTCTTGCTTTCATTATTGGGAACTGTGTTGGAAAAAGCCTACTATATCACTGCCCAGTTGTTGCCTCTTACCCATTTCTCCCTGTCATACACTCATAGCCAATAACAGGATTAGCCCTCCTCCATAAATGCTAATGAGAAAGAACTGCACAGTCGCATTTCATTTCAGCTCAGTCTACCCTATTTCACTGACCTTGAGATAAATTGATATAATTTTTTTTTTCACAGTTGGACATTCAATGTTTTTGAATTATAAACCCCATTTCCAGAAAAGTGGGGACTCTTCCTACAAATACAATAAAAGCTAAAAACTGTAATTTGTTAAATCACTTTAACTTTTATTTAACTGAAAAGTACAAAGAAAAGATTTTCACTGTTTTAACTGCCAAACCTAATTGTATTTTGTAAGTATAAAAGAAAAAAATAATAATAATGGGCAGCACAGTGGCTTGGTGGGTAGCAATGTTGCCTCACAGTAAGAAGGTCCTGGGTTCGATCCCCAGGTGGAGCAGTCTGCATTTCTGATGTAACTTGTGCTTGTCATGTACAGCCACTGATGCTGAAACCAATAAACAAACAAATAAAAGGTTCCACAATTATCAGTTTAACTTGTAACAGACTGAGTATAAAAGTCAGTTAGTTCAAATCAATATCTTGAAAAGTTAGGGGAAATCATGGTGTGTAAAGACCAGGGGTGAAAACTGCTGCTGAATGTGTGTGACCATCGAACTCTCAGGTGGTATTGTTTGAGAAACCGTCATGATACTGTGATGGACATAATCACATGGGCTCGGGAGTACTTTGGAAAATCATTGTGATGTAACACAGTCCACCACTGCATCAAGAAACCTGAAACTGTATTATGCAAAGAGGAAGACATGTATTCATTTTGCGCAGAAACCACAGAGTTTTCTGGGCCTAAAGTCATCTGAGGTGGACCGGAAGACAGCGAAAATGTGTTCTGTGGTCAGATGAGTCCATATTTCAGCTTGTATTTGGGAAAAATGTATGTTGGATTTTATGTGCCAAAGATGAAAAAGACCACCCAGACTGTCATCATTAGTCAGTCAGTCATTATCTGTACCGCTTATTCCCAGTTACAGGGTCATGGGGGAGCCGGTGCCCAGCCGGCAACTCT
>JAOVYV010000048.1:8372258-8400010 GCA_025674545.1 Hassar affinis | reverse complement strand
TGTAGATGTCATTCCCAAGATGAATTGATGCTGTATTGGCCGCAAAAGGAGGCCCTACACCATACTAATAAATTATTATTGTTTCAGTTTCATTGTCTAACCACTGTATATCAGCCATGCTAATTTTCTACAACAAAAAATAGTTTTATAAAAAGACAATTCATTAGCTGTTTGTAGCTTAAAAATACTCCATGCTTGCCATATTTATAATGGCTGTCTAGACATGCAGTCTTACACTCTTCTCTAACTGCAGGGAAATCATTTTGCAATGCATCAATGCATTCACGGAATACCATATTAAGTGTGTTTCAGGAAAGATATAGAATGTGGGTGAAAAACTGGACCGCAATAGTGCTTGTTAAATCCGAACGTGGTGTTTTTTTCTTTTTATGGAAATGCTTGCATTCACACGATGCCAAGATTAGCTTGCTTCATAAATATCTGAGTTTCTCCTGAGCTGGTTTTATACAGAAAAATGCTGTTCAACACTGCAGAGCATGATTACCCACACATACACATACACATACACATACACAAACTCAAGCTAATTCCGTATCTGAAGGATGTTTTTAATGATCTCACAGCAGCGGGAATTGTTCTATGGAGCTGACAGATGGTGCACTTCTTTGAGGTGATAAAATGGACTGACACAGAATAGACACAAGATGGAACAAAACCTGAAACATCCGTTTCTGATCTTGTCCATACAGGTGGAGGCACTCTACATTGTGACAGGACCAGCAGCTCACAGTTGGCTATCACTTTATGCAGTGACTCAGTTTTGTTTTGTTGCTGGTCCTGATGGTCGGCTTACCCTGGCAGGTGTGTGTGTTGCACAGAGCCTCCTCTGTATGCAGCCCGATGCAGATGTCCCCTCCATGGGTGGGCGCGGGACTCGTGCATGTGCGCGTCCGCTGGTAGTGCCCGCCACCGCAGGGCACCGTACACTGTGACCATGATGACCAGCAAGACCAGGCACCTTTCACTGAATAGACCAGACACGCACATACACGACACACACAAGTACCAGACAATCAGGCAAGCAGGGAGACACAAACAACAAGACACATGGATAAGCAGACACATACAGTGCAAACAGGATGCAGCAAGCGAGCACAGATGCAAACAACCAGACAAAAACAAGCAAGGCAAAACCCAACAGAGGGAGGAATCAGAAACGACTGCAGTTGCAGAAAGACGAATATTTGCTATGAGATGTAATGGAGAGGATTGGCAGGCACAGGAGAGGATTCACATGTCTGCTTTCGCTGCTCAGCACTCTTCATTAGCCTTGAACATCTGGGCCTCACCATTAGAGCCCTAACACCATGGCTTCACCTGTCCACAATAAGCGTTGCTTTATTGCCATTTCCGCTCCTGTCAGAAGCTGCTTTTGCTGATGCCTTTGTTGATGTTTCATCAGCTTGATGGGATGGAGAGACGGGGGAAATGGGGTAGGGAGGGGATGGCTCTATCTGCCTGCAGTGGAAAACTTGATTTCCTCTAGTGGATTAGTGAGGAAGGGTGGGGCAGGAGTGACCGTAAGGTGACAACCTTCAGTGAGAGTCCAACACAGCACACACAGAACTGGGCACTGATTAGGGAGCTGCATAGGGAACATTTTGTTCCCATTTCTCTGGATTCTTTCCATTCCTGCGCCATATCATTTAAGTTAGTGTACATCTCTTCTGGCCTTCAAATATTAATCAAACCATGTTTACTAGAATTACTTAACATGTAGATAGTACACATTTTATATCAATTAGTTTGGAAATACTACGTTCATTCCTATTTTCAATGTATCCCAATATTCAGAGCTAAATAGAGAATTCTCCATTTCCGTGCAGCTTTCTAAAATGATGGCTGAAAACACTTGTCCTAAGTGGTGAAGATGGTGTGGAATGGAAATGAATACAAACATGGTGTGTAGCATACATCCTTCAATTTTTTTTAACAAATTGATTTCCATCTTTAATAACTCTGTCTGTCAAGAGTGAGAAATGCATGTGCATGTTATAGTTAATACGACAGAGAATATATCCATTAGGCTTCAGAACAAACACTCAGATCAAGCATTAAAAGAGCAACTGGCACAATTCTCATTACTGAGCACTGCTAAAACCCTGCATTGCAAATTGGACTATCAAGCGATCAGGAAAAACAGACTTATTTCATGTTTCTCCAGTCTGTCTGTATTAATGATCCTTTGTTAAAAATAGAATGTCTGCAAAACCCTGAAATTTCACTGACAAAAAAAGGAGGGTTCTAACCACAGACCTCTGGACCCAGTGGAGCCATCATCTCAGCCATCCATTAGCTAATGAACTCAGTAATACACTTGGACTCAGCAACTGTTTTACCAACCTGACTGATAGAGAAGGGAAATAAAGGAAACACTTGGTCCCATGTCTCTGTAAATTTGTGTCTCTGCATATTTGTGTGTGTGTGTGCATGTGTGTGTGTGTGTGTGTGTGTGTGTGTGTGTGTGTGCGTGCATGTGTGTGTGTGTGTGTGTGTGTGTGTGTGTGTGTGTGTGTGTGCGCGTGTGTTACCAGGACACGGCTGGGAATTGCAGTCCTGGTACTCTACAGGAGATCCTCTGCAGGCGTTGGGAGAATTCTTGCCATCCATGCCACTGCAGGTGCGTTTGCGCGAGCGAAAGCCTTTAGCACACTCCTGACTGCACGCAGTCCACGACTCCCATAATGACCAGCTGGAACCTGTGAGTCTTACCCCAGGAGTCCTGAGCAGCTCATCCACAATAGCTGCAACAAACACACCATGCACATATTACTTTTAAAAGGCTGAGCATGATCCTAAAGCAATCAGCATTTACCATGGAGAAGAGTTGTGACCTGGAAGTCTAGTTTTTGGGGGAAGCATTGGAATTTGTTTTACTTAGCCACAGATGGCATGGTGACACAAAGTTGCTGCCTCACCTCCTGGGTCAATCCTGAGCTCAGGTTATTGTCTGTGCAGAGTTTTGTATGCTCTGTCTGTGTGTTTCCTCAGGGTTCTTCGGTTTTGTCCCACCCACCTGAGGCTTTTTCCTGACCCCGACTCAGATGATGCAGTTATTAAAGGTAAAGTAATGTTCAGAAATGTTTTAAGCTTTTAAACTAATTTCATGGCTGATCTTGGCTCTCTTTTAAGTGTTTTTAGAGTAAATTTTTACTTTTGTCTGTAGCAATCATCTGAAAAGTCTGTGAAAACTCTGACAAATCTGTCAGAAATGAAAAATAAATGACTGGATGGTCTACCTACCTGTCTACCTATGTACCTAAAGTGGATATAAAAATGTAACATCTTACAGCAAAAGCCATGGTCCAGAAATAGCTTACAAAGCATCAAAGAGATCTCATTGTTCAAAGGTATCAGTGCGGAGAAGGGCTAAAAAACAAACAAACAAACAAAAAAAACATCCCTCCAAAATTGATGAAACACAAGAAGACAACTGGTCCACGAGGCTGCCAAGAGGCCTACATGTAAATCTCCTGCATTCTTCATATATCTGGTCTATGGGGTAGCGTGGCAAAATGGAAGCCTTTTTTTTAACAAAGACAAACATCCAAGCCCAGCTACATTCTGCAAAAACCTACATCAAATCTGCTGAAAACATGTGGGAAAATGTGGTCTGATGTGACCTTGGTTGAACTGCTTGGCGCAAAACACTGTGCATCACCAAAAGAACACTATGCAGTGAAGCATGGTGGTGGCAGCGTTTTGGTTTGGGGCCGTTTTCCTCAGCTGGAACTGGGGCTTCAGTCAAGGTGGCGGGAATTATGAACTGTTCCAAATATCAGTTAATTTTGGCTGAAGATGAAGAGGGATTTCACCTTTCAGCTCGAGAATGAGCCGAAGCATACTTCCACATCAAGAAAAGAATGGCTTCATTAAAAGAAGATCAAAGCCAGAGCCCAGACCTGAATCCAATTGAAAATCTGTAGACTGTTCTAAAGTGGGCTGTGCACAGAAGATGCCCTTGCAAATTTGGAGTGCTTTTGCAAGGAAGAGTGGGCAAAGATTTCCAAATCAAGATGTGCTATGTTGATAGACTCCTTCCCAAAAACACTGAACGCTCTCATAAAATCAAAAAGTGCTTCAACAAAGTATTAGTTTAAGGGTGTGTAAATTTCTCAATGTCTTGGAAAAAGAATTTTTATCAAACCAACAACACTATAGCTGAACATTACTGTGTGCCTTTGTGTTCCAGCTGCCAATAAGTACAACAAAGTACTTACTTTTCCCTCCAATGTGAAAGCCAGGCATAAACAGACTGTCTCTGTCCAGAGGGAGAACTTTACAGTTAGTCCTCATACCCGAGTTTGTAGCCAGCATTTTAAACATGTGGATGTTCATGAGCCAGACTCTGAGACAGTGCATTGACTATTAAAGAACGAAGTGGTTCCAGGTTTGCTTGAGTAGAACAATTTCTCAGTTCCACTCCAGGGGTTTCAGAGTAGAGGGGATAAAAAGAGGCATTCCAGGAGGCTGATTCCATCCCAGAGAACCACGACTATTCTTCGGCTCCAGATCCTACAAGTATTCGACTCAACTTTCGATAAAAGGTGTCTCTCCTAGAGTAGATCTTCCAGCTGAGAAAACTTATTGAGAAGCATACTATGAAGCATCTGTTTGGGATTAACCATTTTTACAAGGTAGGATGTGCAGCTGTCTGTTTACCATGCTTATTACACAGGTGAGAACAGGAACAGAGCTGCTGTTTTCTTCTTTCTGAGAGACACATGAGATACAGATACAGTTACGTTGACTCCAACATGCTGTTCTCCTCTCCTCCTAAGCTCTTTCTCATGGACTCATCCTACAGCAGAGCATATTCATGTGTTTTGGAGGTGTGGCTTTGAGACAGGCCTAAAAGAAGGGGGTGAGATTTTTTTTTCAGTTGGATAGTTTCAAAATCTGTTTAATTTTGCTTCTGAAAAATCACCTACTCTAGCTTTAAATGAAAACCATCCTTGCAACATTCAGTAGACTTCAAGAGAACTGTCATAATTAAGATCCCACACAGCAATAAAGAAATGTAACATTCCCACTGTTGCTTTCTCTCTCCTAAACCCCTAATGGATGACGACATAACCTCTAATTTATAGCTGAAATGTCACGGCTCAGAACATACTGCCCTTTTCATTAGTAATTCAAGGTTGGCTAGGGCACCTAGTCATGCTGTGTTTTACTGCATTTCCGACAGAACACTCAAGCTGTTCTGTCCAACCACCTACACATGGAGCTATCCTTTTACCACAGCTCTATACTCCCCCAATGCACTCAATGCATGGTGTCAAGTATGGCCCACTTGTCCCTGACTTCTGGCAGGAATTTATAGTTAATCGATGTGTGGGCTGACACCCATAACATGGATGGTCACTGAACTGTGTTTCTTGCCTGTCACCTAAGTGGAGAAAATACCCAACGTTCACACACAGCATAATCCCTAGATAAAGACACAGACATAGCCGGTACAAGGAAACAGAAGGCATTTGGTGGATATACAGTTAAATCTCCTCTGGTGACATACAGACTAATGCAGTAAGCACTTTCAATTCAGGGAGTAAGGTTTACTGTTCGCACAGCCCTCACTACTTTGATGAAGTTATGTACATGGGAATGAAGCATACTAGCTCCCTGGAGTAGGAGCATATTATTCTCAGAGTAGGGTTTCAATAAGCAATCTGTTCTCTGGAGTTTTAAAGAAATCGACAAGGCAGCATTCTACTTATTTTCCACTTCATGAGAGCTTGAGATCTGCTGAAGTGTGTGATATAGGAGAGAGAATTGTGCATGAAATCAGCACTCACAGTCTGTGTCACAGGTGACTGTGCCATCGTTGGGACAGAAGCGTGTCTCCACCTTCCTTTTACCCAGCTGGAGTTCGTGCGGATCGGCCAGCTGTGCCCGGCAAATGTAGCGCACCCTCTGCTCCTGGCGTGCGCCACCTTGAGTTACATTGACTGGCACCCATGGTGTCCAAGGAGTGTTCCGCCTCACCTCAGGACATGACTCCAGATTACAGGCCTGGTATTCCTACAGAATGGAAAAGAGTTGGGGATGTGACCAGTGTGTGAGGTGCAAAATGTTCAACTCATTAGTCTTGCACAAGTGGACAGTCATTAAGTGTAATGAGAGATATTGTGTCTCGGCCGTGCTGAGTAATGTGTGGAAACTGTTACAACTTGATGGCTCACTTTCACACACTCTGGGGAGGTGTTTTAGTTCGTTGTGAGGAAACCTGATTTGATTTTTAATAAAGTAAATTACATCTGAATTAAATTAATTGCAGCTATCGCAGCTCTTCAGTCTGAGAATGTGTGCACGCACACGCACACACACACACATTAAAAAAAAAATCTCTCACATTGTAAATGAGGGGCAACTGTGAAGTGAACGTCTATTCCACCACAAGATTAATTAATGCATTTGTTCAGTAGCTGCAGGGTAGCTACACTTTATCACAGTGTTCTGTATTTGGTATGCTCATCATGAATTGCAGGTACATTCCTTGATTTCAGAATGCCATTAAAATATGTCTTGGGATATGTGCTTTGTCGGGGAATGTGCAGTTAGATTTCCACTCAGCATGTTAAGGGACTGAGTGCTGCACCCTTGGGATAACTTCTCGGTTATTGTAGACAGACAGCATTTCAGTAAGCTGAATCCCAGCCGGACATCGAACGAGAACGTGAGAGAGAGTGCGTGTAACGGAGAGAATCATGTACCAATGCACAGCCTGGACAGCTGTTTCCATTCTCACAGTTCCTGGAGCGAGAGTGCACGCCTCCCCCACACTCAGCACTGCACTTAGTCCAGGGTGACCACGACGACCAGAAAACGGGCTGAGGGCAGGGCACTTTCTCATTGCAGAATCTGGAAAGGAAGAAGGCAGATTGCATTACTCGCTTCCTAAGACACTCATTACTGTGGGCTTTTATTTCACAAAACATAAAACAAAACGATCACTTCAAAAAGCATTCGTATAGCACTTCAACATCAACGCTAACTCTACTGAAATAAGGGAAAGCAGGAAATGGATTGCCGTAATGTGGGACACACAGTTACATCATAGGTCTCACTGAGTAATTTAGGAGTCGTAAAATCAGGTGTACAGCATAAAAATGTTTTATTTCATCAGTGCTCTCTAGCCTCATTGTATTCACCCTCTGAGTGCAGATGAGTGCGTTGTGTAGTGGGCGAGAGCACTCTACTTTCTCTGTCTCTCACCTCTGTTCTCTGGCTTGGCCCACACAAACTCGGCCACCGTGTCTCGGCGAGGGGTTGTTGCAGGATCTCTGGCGCACTTCGAAGCCAATCTCGCAGCTGGTGCTGCACTGACCCCATGATGACCAGGGAGTCCAGCCCCCATTCCTAAGAGAAACCAAAGACAAAATCAATGCTTGCTTTCTCCAAAATGTTAGTTTCTAATGTAGCACAGTGAAAGAATAAGAGTTCTGCTTTGATAAAGAGTAAGTTTCAATGTGCAAATGCATTCGCTTAATTTGCTTAAGTGCCTTGCTCCTGTGTAGCACTTCTCAGAAATTAATTGCCACTTCCTGGGCAAACACTATTTAATTTTGTCACATTACATAACTTTGTCTGAGCTACTCTTATGCAGAATACAGCTCCTGTGTGCACAAATAATCAAGTACTTTTAAAGAGCAATTCTTTGGCATGACTGGGCACTTTAAATTCTGTAAGAGGAAAAAAATGAAATGCTCAGCATATGCTGAGGCTGAACTCGCTTCAGCAGTAAGCACAGTGAACTAAAACTGCTGTTACCTTGAGCAGTTGGCCACTTCAATGGTAGGACCCTCACACATTTTCCCCCCACAGAGTGGAGGAGGGCTGTCACATGACCTAGAACGACAAAGGCAAGCACTAGTGCCATCACCGTCATCATGGCTGCAAGGTTGCCATGGAGTCCAAGGCCCATAGGCACCATCTGTGGTTTGGTTCCGAAGCTGGAAAAAGAGACATGTGTTTATGTAAAGGAGAGCACAGAACACTGGAAGGGTTTTGTGCAGCCAGCTCCACCATAGCCAGAAACAGATTCTGCTCACAGACACAAATAACTATGAAAGGGCGACTTCTACCAAAACAAAAGCAGAGGCCAATTCAATCATGTGGTGAGCCACCGCTCATGCATCAGCAGGTGTTCAACTCTTACTGGGCAGGCGGTGATGTTCTGGAACCACTGGCTCATGTTGGAGCTATCCTCAATTGTGGTGCAGCGTCGCTGCTTCCTGTCCCAACCACAATATGGATCTCTGGCACCCAAACACATCCTGGAAAACAGAGAGAGATGCAAATGACATTAGGTAAACCAGCACAAATATTTAATTTCATTCAGCTACTCTAAATAAACAAACAATCAGTTTTACAATCAGTCCTAAATATTCTGACACCAATCTCAGGTAGACATTTTGAGAAACAGCAAATGCTTCCCTAGGAAAGGCAAGCAAGACTTCATATATTCCCATTATACCAGATGATAGCAGGGAAACAGATTCAATATCTAAGCTGGTGAAAAAGCACCTGTCTAATGAGGTGTGATTAAATCTAAACTCACTAATGAACTTAAGCCATGAGACACAAATAGGGTGCAGGAACACAGGGCAGCATGGCAGTAAACCCGAGAGCAAATACCGTGCCCCAGCTCAACCATTAGCCTGAAAGTCTCTTATTTTGGCAAGAGCAGAGTGTTTTATTTGCACTAAGCGGCTAGTGCTCCATTCTTGAGACTGGGAGAAAACAAGCAATGTTTAAGAATGAATGCCAGTGAAGAAATAAGTCTGACTAGAATACATACTCAGCTGGTTCAAACTGCAGGATCTCTATCAATAATAATAGAGAGTTTATGAATATTTGTTAATTCCACTAAATATCCCTTCCTCTTTTTGAACTATAATATCCCCTCTTAAGCTTAAGACAGTTTATCTATTCATCTATCTCTGTTGCGTACACTGACTCCTGTGTTGGCTGATAAATGCACTAACGTGTAAGGCATAATTAAATAACACTGTTCCTGTCAATTAAGGACACTATATGGAAGAAAGGGAATAATGATGGCTATGTGGTGCAGAAGGCTCAATTACCCCCATTTACTAACGGCAGACAGACAAGCCCACAGGGTGCTAACCTGCAAGCAAAACCCATTTAAGCAAGAAGTTGGTGCCTGTCTTATTAATTACAGAGGAGAAATCCACTCCCATGAACCAGTGGCTCTGAGCACCAGCGAAGCATGTAAGCTCTTAAGACTGCAAAAATGCAGCAGCTCAAGGGAAATGCTGATTTGACAGTTTGAATTGGAGGGCTGGTTCATGGATGGCCAATGGACACACAAGCAGCTTAGAGCACTTGCAGGCCATGACTTTGTTCAGCATTCCGCCAGATGACTCTCTGAAAGAAAGTAAAGGCCCAGACTGTGAAATACATGTTTCCACCTGCAGTTCAGATTTGAGGAACAGAGTTTCTGCACACACAAGGGTAAATACAAATGTTGTGTGTCTGCCCTGTGGAAAAATGCTGCCACTGAAAAACAAAACTGCGCAGTCATCCTCATGCTCAAAGCTCAGCTATTTTAAAAATGGAAGGCCACGAACATTAGTTATTGCTGAGCAATGTCTCATTATTATATCATAAATAGAAGTTCAGCAAAAACAGCCATCATAAATTTGATGTATTTGTACCCGAATCGGGCATGAGGTGCTACGAGGGACACCTCCAAGTGGTGCCAAGTACATTCATGTGGTGTGTTCGGCTTGCTGATAGATCAATACATCATGAACAAAGCCACATGGCTTGTTAAATTTTAAACACTATACAAGGCAAATAAACTCACACATAAAACAACATGGCATGACGACTGATGGAACACAATAAATCACTTCTGTTCCCTGCAAGCTTAATGGATGTTTTAAAGAGATGAGGAGGGCTATAAAATATTGTCCTTTTTTATAGGCCTTTTAAAAAGAAAGATTGGAGGGAAATAGTTATCACTGTCCCTTTAACATCAATCCTGCCCTCATCATCCTAAATATGACAGCTGGTCAGACTTGCCACTTTGAACACAGTGCTATGATTTGGATAAATAGGTCATGCATAAATAACACAGATTAGCAAAGTTCTAAGCTGACAGAACAAATTTTTATCAGTCATAAGTACTGTTTATGTTGCTTCGTTGATGCTTTTTCTACCCAAAAGCCACTGAAAGAAATTCTTGTTCTACTGGTCTTGATTTGCACTGGTCTAAAGGTTAGAGAGCACACAAACAATATCTGAAACCAGTGACAGTTTTCCAGTTCTCCCTTAATTACCAGTGACCTGTCTGAGAAAATCCATCATGCTCTGCACCATTCATCCTGTTCCTGGGATATTTAAAAGCTGTTTGGAGGATGGACTGCTCCTTGCTGGTCCCATAAACCTAAGCAAGATAGCTGTATGAAGGCTCAGTTAGCACTTTTAATGAGTTATCACTGTTGGAGTTTGTCAGAACTTGGGGGCAAAGGGGTTGAGACATATTGCCTGCTTAATGAATGCTGAGAGAGTGCATGAAAGAGAAATGACTTCAATATTGAAAGTCTGCAAAAGCAGACTCAGTTAAAAGCCAAACATTCTCCGGTAGCAATAAATACCTTCACTTTCTGATTACATTCTTTCCCCTCCTTCTCTCCTTTCTCCTGCTGTTAGACTCCCTCCAGTGCTAGGCTGAGTACTCCAATAGGTTGTGCTTATGTGAGCTCTTAACCACTGTATTCCTTAGCATCCTGCTGACATGCTGGCAGTGACAATAAGTCATAAATCTTCTCAGCTAGGCTGCCCCCAGAGCCTGGGTAATAAAGCTCTGCTCATGTAGGACTCATTCTGACCTTCTCAGCATCCACAGGTAAAAGAGACAAAGCCATGTATATCAATTAACAGGAAGTACTTTGCAAATTCCAGCTCAGTAAAATTGTTTAGAGTCTTTGACACAGACCAATATCTGAGCTAAACATTTTTGTCATGGGTCAGGTTTAGCTGGATCATGGAAACTGGACTGGCATTTCTATATTCTCTACTGAGATACACTGTGGAGCTGTAGGATGCAAGGAATGTTCCACGTGCTTGATTCCTTAAGTATCTTTTGTGGCCAGAGGACTATGGGTTTTCTTTAACAGGCTGAAAAAAAGCTGCCCACATCTGTGGTAATGGGAAACCCAAGGGAAAGCTGTAAAAACCATTTGTGGTTTACCAAGAAAAACATGTGGTTTATGATGTTATGTTCTGCCCTTGAGTTAAAACGTGAGTATGAGCTGCTTTTCCTCTCTCAGGAACAGTACGCAGCTTCGTAAAAGTTCCATTTGCTCGACTAAAAATGACTGAACCCTTCATATGAGCAGAGCAGATAGGCTAATCGGTCTGCTGCCATGAGGCAATACTGAGCATTTGATCAACTGCCACAGTCATCTAAATGCTATAAATTGCTTCATTCCACCTGCACCCACACTGCTGCTTTGTTCTGTACTGTTGGCAAGAGCCTGTAGGTGAGCAGATCCCGTCGTTCAGGAGGGTGCTGCTCCCATACCTCATCCATTACTGCATCAACCTCCACATCCATTTCGCCCCAAGACACAATCACCCTCTCTCACTCTCACTAAAGCTTACTGAAGTGGATTGATGTGGCAGAGTGGCTTTGCTGGCATTGTTTTCTGGCCAAACAGCAGCCCAAGCGGATTAAATTAGTTTCTTACTGGACAGGCATGAGACTGGGGCAAGAGGTGTTAGCAGAAAGTGGAGTGCTTAAAGGTCAAATGTAATTACACAGACCAGAGCCAGTGACGACAGGGACACTTTGAATTAAGTCACTATTAAACACTTCTAGGAAGACACTAGGAATAAAAAACTTTCAGCTGTACACAGATTGAGTGTTTTGGTTATCTTCACTACAAGGTAATATAGACTTTTGCAAAAGAATTTCAGACCTGTTATTCAGCCCTGACTTTTCAAAGAAATGTTCACATAAAGCAATACAGAAGATATAGTTCATGATTTATAAATGCATAAAGATGTCTCCTGTATAAACCATCTGAAAATAACTGCTACAACCAAAACAATATTCATACATTCCCCTTCCTCTTCTTCTGGCAAGTGTACATTGTATCTGGGCATATCACATCAAACTTGTGCTAGTCAGATGGCAGTTTGTCAGATTTGTCCTTTAACTGTTGGCTTTTAAAAAGGCATAACTATTCTCGCTTTTCTTCCACCTTTCTCCCACACCACAATCACCCACCTATTTCTAAGTGGAGAGCTACTCTTTCTTTTTTACCTTCAGCAATGCAGCACACAGCTGACAAACCATCCTTTGCTCCCACTGGCCAAATTGACTCTGGTCCCTACCTCAGACAGGCAGACCAGGTCTGATTGAAAGCTTTGATAGCATCTGTGGGAATCATTTCTCTGCTTTAGTCATCCAGGAGGATGGATTTTGGTCCCAATTACAGATCTACTGGATTATTCTACAGAGGAAGGAGTACAAACCCGTTCCATACTTCCATGCTGTCAAACGCAAAAGCCAAAGTTTTTCATGTCCCCAAAGAAAGAATATATGAGATAGACTAAATACACTGGCTTTTTGCCTACACAAAGCTTCATACAGAAAGGAATACTTTAAATTTTTTAATGGTACATTTAATGTATTACAATTGTGCTTACTGCTCTGTTTTATAGCTGGAGCATCTAGCCAGGGGAATTTTTAGCACTCGGTCATTCAGACCCACAAAGAGAGTCCTGTCACCATGGAGAATCTGGAGACTCAGGATTGGCTCCTTTACACCAGGGGGGTGGAGCTGCATTTCCTCCAAATAACAGCCTTGTAGACTCTTATTGGTGGTGGCCAGAGCCTTCAGAATGGTCCCAAATTCTGACATAATAGAGGACAGAATTAAATCAAATTATAAGTTGTAAATTATTTAAAAACAGCTGATAGGTTATGACACTGTCTGAAGTAAATTTCTATTTATAAGGCAGACTTGTCAAGTACATTTAAGATCAACAGGGTTTTAGCATGTTAATGTAATTTAAACATTAGACACCACAGAGTGACTCAGCTTTCCTGGCCTGCAGGTTTGCTCACCTGTGCCAATGTACATGACATGGTGGAGTGTGTCCTGGCCCTGCACAATGTCCACCACTAGCTTGGAGAAGCGCACATTATCCTGCCACACTAGTGGGTTGACAGACACAGGCTGTACCACGTCATTCATCAGGTAGAGTCGCTGGGCATCCTGCAGGCTGCGTTCAGTTAGGCCCTCATTTGGCCCCTCGTCCTCAATGGTACCACACTGTAACAATTCATGTAAAATCTAAATAACAGGTGTCATGCGTGTCTCCCAAATTTGGATGCAACAATGCTAGAAGTGTAAAACAATGTGAGTTTTGAATAAAATGTAATATAATAGTAGTATGTCAGGATACAGATGCTCACTTTCAGATGTTCAGTTTCCTTGACTAGTCATTTCAAAATGATCTGGTTGACTGTATACCTTTATAGACATACAAACTAAGCACCACCTTACTATATTAACACATAAATAACACATTACTAAATGTTTATACAGTGCTCCCATTATAATATTAATCTGATGTAACTTCACAGCTATGTATGTTGGTCAAAGGCAATCAGAGAACAGAAAGTAAATAGTGTCAAGGTGAGTGGTGTACCTGGAAGTTGGGGATGGGGTTAAGAGTTGGCAGCCAGGTGGAGCGTGGGTTCTCCTGGGAGCGGAATGGCCCGTTGAACGCACGTGTGATGGCACTAAGGTTATATGCACAAACGGCTGAGGCAGCTATACTGTTCCTGTATAAACAATACAGACATGCAAAAAGAGTTTGAGAAAGACAATAAAAGAAATAACAAAGGAAAAGAAAGGGGTTAAAAATTGAGGCAATATTACAATCAGTAACAGATTTCCAGATGATCCATGCAGTGAGGAAGGTAGCTAACAGCATAAGGTACCAGCAGTGCACTTCTAAGCCTTTATGTTGCTCTCCTGATGCTAACAACAATTTAACATTTTTAGTTTCAGCTAAGATTTCCATGTGAGAATATAATAGTTACATAAAGCTACATCCAATTCAGTTGCTGCCACACATTAAAAAGAAGACACAAATGCTCACATGGTGAATTTACTGCTGATGCACACTGCTTCTGTCAGGTAAATGCCACTGAAACCTGTATAAACCTCTACCCACTGATATTTAGTTATCCATCCCATCAATTACTCTGCAGGCAATTAATTAAGATGGGGAAAATGACTTTTGGAAAATGAACACCTTCCTTCTGCACGAACCTGGTAATCGTGAATCATCTTCTATCAGTATATAGCAGCCATGTCTTTGAAAATAAAACGGAAGGCTGTCTTTAAAAAAAAAAAAAAAAAAAATTATTTATGTTGCTTTGAAAGGCAGGAGATTTAAAGCCAAACAGTATCTTGAGCAAACAGAAAATATGCAGGAGAGGAAATGAGTGTTTTGATCCGACTCAAAACAAGCATGGGCTGCAGAGACCACTGACAAATGAGCTGCAATAACTAGGGTGCTAGCAGCAGAGCCTTGGACAGATGGTCTCCACGGCTGAGCTCCAGCAGGGAATCTAGCCCTGCCAGACTGTGGAGCTTGAATTGGGCTGTGGTTATTGAGTCTGGAAAAGTACCAACAGAACCTGCACCAGAGGGCTTAGGGTGTAGCTCTGCTATGGGGGCACATGCTGTGAGTGAAAGTGTGAGAGGAAGGGCACTGCCAGCAGGAGAAGGAAGGTTTGACAGTACAGCTCAAATGACTAGCAAAGACAGCATGCTCCTTTACGTGCAGCAAATTGGGCAGTGATGAGATATGGGCTGTTAAGCAGATTAGCCTGGACTAAGCTGGAGTAAGAGGAGACGCTAACTTACTCTGAGATGCCCTGCTCTAAGCAGGTTTTGACATGACATCAAAACAACTGTGCTTTCATGTTGCTCTTTTTCTTTGATGCTTTCAATAAGGCAGCCTGAATATACTGATTCATGATAATGACCTTTTTTTTGCCTTAGTAGAAGCATAAAAATGATCAACAGAAATATGCTGCCTCAGCTTTGGCTCTATGCTATATAAAACTTGTCATGTTCGTAAAGTCCTTGCAGAATACTGCTGTTAATCAGCCCTCTTTAATCACTGGTGGAATAATAGGCAACTGGAAGAAATAAGTAACAGTTCAGAGAGCAGGGAAAATTATTTGAACTGCTCCCCGTCATTGATTTAGCATTCATGTAGGACTTGCGTCTAAATGAGTCAGAACTCCTGATTGACCTTCAGAACCCATTCCCAAATTTAAATGCATGTGCAAGAGATTTAACTGTGCTTGCAAAGTGATATGCCTGCAACTAAACAATAATAAACTATACATACATATATATAGTTGCAACCCTTTGAAATTAATGGGATTTCTGGACAATCTGCTTAAAATAATACCACACTATTGTATTTCCATGTCTTTATAGAACACACTCATTAATCAGTAACAATCCAGGCTGAAAAAAATCTGTGAACCTTTGTATTTAATAACTGATGGACCATACTTTACCAGCAATAACCTTCTGCTAAAGTTTCTGCCATGCATCACAGTCTCATTGTGCTGTGCAATTTCTCCAAAAAGTACAACTTTTGTCTCTTGTGACCATAGAACATTGTCCCATCAGCACTGTCAAAAGGCATTTTGTGTTCAATGAGAAGAGAGAGAGAGAGTGGAGGGAGGGAGAAAGAGAGAGAGAGAGAGAGAGAGAGAGAGAGAGTCTGCACAGTATGGTAGAAGTAGAGAAAGCAATTTAGCTCATATATAACTGCATCTCAAACGGGCATGGAACCCAGCCTGAATATAATGCATATATAAGTTGCACCCTGTGCCCATGTGTGACAGCCAGCCTGCCAGTCAGCTGGCAAAAACAGGCTGATGCCCTAAACTCAAGACCCACACATATTTATCCTAACATCTATCTAGCATACGAGGGTGACACGAGTATTTTACTGTGAGAGCAGATGATTATATGGACCTAAAATCTATCAAGATTGTCCAATTATAGAGTTTTAAACATTCTACTTAAATTCTAACATCATTGTGACAACATGGTCCATGGAGAATAGGGTCAAATAAGGGCATCAACATATAGCCTGGTTGTTTGGTGTTACTGAATGTCCATTTTTTTAAAAAGAGAAAAATGCATTGTGTCAGGAATACCAATTATATCACAGATGAATGCAAACATCTAGTCAGCAATCTTCTGAAGCATAGGACAGGATTAATCAGAAATGTTTTACTGCATAATAATGTTTGATTTATAGCACTAGTCAAAGTCATTTCCTGGAGGAGAAAGTCAGAAAGACGCTAAAGAAGACTTTCTAAAGTCATCACATAAGCATAATAAGTATGTGTGACAAAACAGCAGCCATTAAGAGCAGTGGAGCTGAATTAACACAATGGCACCATCCTCATTTCTGCACTGAAACCTAACAAAAAATACATAAAATGCATTCTTTTGAAAATGCATTGTGGTTTGGACAGGGGAAGAGTGAGGATAATTGAAAAGGCCAGCGTTTATTGTTGTACGATAGGCCTGAAACTTTCACTATAACCTCCAACATATCCCAATTATAGCACACGCTCTTAGATTGTCATTGATGGAATATGTTTTGGCTACACGCTTAAAATTGCACCAAGCACAATTGCACATAAACACAGCATTCCTCTGTGCAAGATTTAGTACTTTGTATTCATTGCTGTACAAGTGACCTCTACAGTTTAGTATTCTGTTGCTTATGACTTGTAATACGTTAAAGTTAAACTGCATGGTGGAAATTGTGAAAAGTTCCATGATCAGCTAACATGCCAGTTGTGTTTGCTCAAAAGTATCTTTAAATCATCTCCGGTTTAAACTGGATGACAAATGTTTTGAAAAGAATGCACAACCACCAAAGACGAAAAGGCATTTTCTAATGTATTCATACGAGTATGGACAAGGCCTCACGCTCCCTGAACGGCTTCCTAATTCAAATGATGTCCTGAGAAATAAAATGATGAAGTCATTATGTGTGATGAAGCATAGTATAGGCAGCCACATGGAGCAAAATGAGAAGATAAAGTAAAGTGTGTTTTAGTGCTTGCGCTCAGTGATGCTATATGATTAGCACTGTTTATAGCTGTGTAGAAATGCACTGACAAAGTGCAGCTTAGTGCTGCAAGTGGCAGAGCTATAAACACAGTGAGTTCATTATGAGGGGCTGCAGTGCTTACAGACCTTTAGGCACTAATTCACAGCGAGAATGGGCTAGCCGGGCCAACTCAGTACCAACTGGTAGAATTATTATTTGCACATACACATTTTCCTTCTCACACACTTTCTCACTGTCTGTGCTTCTCTCACTACCTCACATTCCAGAGGTCCATCCTGTAGGTGTTCAATTTATTGCAGACAGATGGAGACACTGCTCCTATGATTGCATGACTAACTCCCATATCTACTGGAGTTTTTTTTGTGTGTGTGTGTGTGTCTGTGTGTGTGTGTGTGTGTGTGTATGTGTCTGTGTGTGTGAAAGTGCAAGAAACTCTCTCCATTTGGCTGCTAATTAGAAGGTCAAATACTACTGAAGCGCAGCACTTTTTAAAGAATGAGCCATTTCACATTTCCTATGAAAAATCCTGCTTTTACACGAGAACACTAGTTCCTCCAAAAAAAATCTAGGACTAGCCTTGGAATTCAAAGAGCATGCCATATATGCAAATCCCACCACTGCTAATTGTAATATTTTCTTATTTCATGGCCATATTAATTGGGAGTAAGTAGCTCTGGTCCAAAATACAGTCTAATCACAGAACTAATCCCAATTTAGAATCAATGCAGCAGTTTACACTTGAAATGTATTCAAGCCTCATTACTGCTTTTGATGCAAAACCATTAAAAAGAAACCTAAAGGGTAACAAGAGAAATCAGAGTTACAGCCCGACAGAATCCTGACTCTGTCCTGATGCTAATTACTATGATTTGCTGGCAAACAGAAGAAAGAAAATGCTCTGCTATTTCACTGTCTCATTTCAACTTCTATCAAAACCTGAGCTTCCTGTACAACAATGAAAAAGGAGAAAGACAAGATGTTAGGTCATATGGTCTAAACTTAAAGCTAATTAAAACACAAAGCTTTAACACTAGTAAGTGGCCATGTACCACTTATATATTATATCTTACTTCACTACAGTATGCACACTAATGTAAACACTCACACATTGGTAGTAAAGATGCCATAGATGAGATCCTGTTCAGGCAGGTAGAAAGTGCTCTGGAGCTCATTGTAGTAAAAGGGGATCTCTCCAGAACGGGAGCAGTTCAGCCGAGCCTTGGTGAAAGTGGTCCATGTATCCTCAAGCAGGAAGCGGCCACCAATGTCATTCTTGCAGACGCGCGCCACCCGAGAATACACCGTCTTCCCACAGTCATGCTCCACTGCATTCTCTCTCAGGAAGAAGAAGGTGAAGAGTCCAATATCGTACGCTGAGATGAACTGTGGCTCTGAGACAGAAAACCCATTCTGATTAATAACATGTAGCATACTGCAGGAAGAGTTACACATACTCTACTCATACACAGGTTCATTCACACCTAACTGCAATGCATCATAGGCTTATTGGCATGTTTTTGGGAAACAGGATGAAACCAGAAAACCCAGAGGAAACCCAATATCACCATAATAATTAGGTTTATGTGGCTGGACTGCCATTTTGGTCTAGTTTTACACTTTTGGAAAATCATACTGACATTAATAATAATGACAATAATAATAAAAAGAGTTTTTTTTCCTCATGAATGCAACATGCAGCTGAAATTGACCAATACTAACAAACTAAGAGCTTAGGTATAGCCTTCCTGATCTTGAGTAATCATTTAAAGACCTGCATATACATTACTGAATACACTAACCTTTACAGATATTTTCATTTTGCTTTTATTATTAGCCATCTACAGTACATGTAGTCATTATGATGTTGGGCCCTGCTACATTGCTGCAAAAAGTTCAGTGTGTACTTCCAACAAGCAGACTGTTCTGTGACTGAGAGGTTGGCCAGAACATTCATGTTGTGTAAGTGTACCCATGTTTGTATGCCTGTGCATGACTGTACAGTTCTATGTGGGAGTGAATATGACAAACAGTATTTTTCTACTTGCACAATAAAAGTAAACAGATCCGTTCCATCAGGATTCCTGTGTATGTGTGTGTGTTTATTTATGTGAAATGTCAGGACCTAAATCAGGCACCACACCTACATGTCAGGACATCAAGAAAATGTCAGGACCTGAAGTATGTCCTGATTTTTCTGAACGTGAATATCTGCTCGTTGACAATTATTTTCAGAAAAAAAATGTGATTTTCATTACTGAGGTTATGCTTAGGGTTAGGATTGGGGGTAGTGTTAATTAGCTGCATTTATAATTATGTTTACCGAAAGTCCTGACTTTGGTAGCTGAACAAACATGCGTATATGTGTGTATATTTGAGATCAGGCCAGACTTGCTGCTTTTCAGGTAATACTGACATCAAGTTATCATGAGATAGTTTGGAGCCAAAACCCAGGGCTCAGACCGGTCCCATTCCAATTCACTTTATTATTAAAATGCAGTCAGTCAGCACCTTATATGCAGGTGCACAGTGCAACAACAGGCTAGGTGAATCAGCACCCCGGAGTTCTGTGACATTCTTTCCTGACCCCCACCGGGAACAGGCTTATGAATGGAAATGAGATTTTAATTCACACATTCGAAGGGTTATCTTCACATCCCACTGGCTTGGTGAGAAAGTGCTATTTTTTACAGGTGGGATATGCTGAGAGCTGAATTTGGGCATGAGGAGCACAGCAACATAACTCTGACAGATTATTCTTCACACTGAGCCACAGAATTGAGCCTTTGTGCTTTCATATATATCGGATGGGGAAAAAATGTGCACGTATGTATTAACTCTACCTCTCTACCTTTTTTTCTCTGCAGCCCCTCACTTCAAATCTCCCACGGTGGAGTTAGGTGGGTGTCTCTGGTAGAGTGGAGCATTGCGGCAGCAATTTCACCCTCTTCCTACTGTGAGGAATAATTATACCACTGCCTGGCAGAGAGCTGATCGGTTCCACCTGAGGCAAAAGCTGCTTGCTGCTCAATAAGTAAGCTTTAACACCTGCCTCACTTAAAGTAAATAACAACTGAAGACGTGAGATACATGAGATTCACCACTTACATCATGCAATCATCATGCAATATACCTGAAATAGATACTTTTTTTTATTAAAATGTACAAATAAGTAAGCCACATGTTCCCATTAATGAATCCAGTGATAGGTGTGTATAAAACATTACACTATGCAACACAACCGGTATGTATTACTCGTACCATTGAGCCATTTGGAGTTGTACTGGGCGGTCCTCAGAGGAGGCATGTTTCCCAGGCTGCGGTATATGACTGGGTCCCGGCCAGAGAAGTCGATGACTGTGGCAGCGTACAGCTCTCCGCTATCTGTCACAACTGCCGTAGAGTTATGGCGAGGGTCGTAGGGGCAGCGTGCCACACCATTCACACGTTCCAATATCCTGCTCATATTCCCCACCTGAGACAGAAGGAGAAATAAGAACCAATTATATATGCTCTAATTCCTACCAAAAAAACCCTTAATGTAACATTCTCTAAATGCTGAGTAATTACTCTCATCATTTACCTCCCTGGTGATGCACAGAGGCTGGAATGCGTTGGTGCCACAGGTCATCACTTCCGTCTTGTTAACCAGAAGCACTCGGATGTAGTTTTGACACTCCAGCTACAGAAAAATGTAACCATATCAATATTTTACAGCAGTGCTCCTTTTCAAATGCAACATAACCCACCGATATCTGACCTCAACTCATCCGGTTAATATCAAGTGCCACTGCAGCAGACATTCAGCTTCATCTGAGCTTGGTTATGGACTCACATTTCTTTAAACAGAAAGGGATGGAGTGTCTTGGAGAGAAAAGTGCACGGCATATATTAGCACTGGGAAACTGACAGTGGTTTGTGTTCTCCGCTTTAGATGATAGGCGCTGATGTGTTGTTCTAGAGTTCCTCAATTACAGAGTAAGCAATTGCCAGCTCAGTGCTAACAGAGAGGAAGTCTGAGGTGCTGGGAACTGAGAGAATTGCTCTAAACACTTCCAAATTGAAAAGGGCAGGTCATGCCTTAGCATATTTCTGTCAAAGTATGTACGTAACGAAACGATAGCACTTTTCCAAGATACACTACAAAGTGCTTCACAAAAATATATGATAAAAACTAATTAAAATGTGAATAAAACATAATACAAGTTAGATTTCACACACAATAGTAATAGATGGTAAAAAAAAATGTGATCATCCACAAAAGCTAGCGCATACAGATGTGTTTTAATTTTTTTTTAACAGCTCCTTGGACCCGGTGAGTCTAATATCCAAGGGTGGACTTTTCCATAAATTCGGAGCACAAACCACAAAAGCACAACTGCATTTTCATTTTCACTTTGTTCTTGGAACTACTAGAAATATATTCTGTACCTTCTGCATATACTGCCTGGTATGTTAAGACCAAGATCCTAAAATTGAGAAACTACAGGTAACCGATGCTGTGATGCCAGTGCTGCTGTAATATGCTCTGCATATCTGTAACTGGTCAAAGCAAGTGTCTTTTTTTTATTGAACTTGGGTGCTATAAACAATCTTAATGCATTAATCCTGCACAGAAACAAAACACTAAAATGAACTGAGGTCAGACCAGATGTTCAGATTTTGCAAATGAGATTACTTTTTTGCTGGTTAGCTCATTTTTCAGTGCTTCTTAGATAAAAGTGGCACAGTAATCAATCCCCAAGACAGCCTGATCACAGTATTTCTTATCAGCACCACAGGGGGACCTTGTCTGGCATGCTAGAATGCTAAAAAGAGCAACCATAAGCACCTGGTAAATGCTGTGTTTCAATCAGCATATTAAAGCTGCACACAAGCACTGAATGTGGCATAAATTATTTATCATTCACGACACATTATTCACTAACTGGAGATTTGTGCTTTAGCAAACACTGGATAAATGCGCTTTGCGCCGTGTCCTCCTACAAGCCCAACCTCTTTTCTTTCCTCTGTCCAATGGGATGCAGGCATTTTTGAAAGAAACATTACTTTTCAGCGGTGAAACCGGGGGTTCAAAGTTACCTCCGTCTTCCCTTTGCTTTGACAGGACCTCCTGGTGTCTTCGTCTGGGCCCCATTCTGTTGCCTAGGAAACCAAAATACTTGTTGAAAAGTGACTTGCGGCATTCACTACCAGCCAGCATATGTTTAGCTCTAGGCATATTACACAACTGTGCACAGCAATATCGCAGTCAGCCAGATGTGTTAAAGACATTAACCTTATTGATGCTTGTTTATTATGTAAACAGCTAAATAAGTGGGGCAGGGTGAGGTGAGGTAAGGACACAGTTGAAAACCAGATGAAATTTACATGTAAATGCCTTTGCCTAGCTTATTTTTCCCTTTCACTAGCTTTGGTGTTTCCATTTTCCTTGTCCCAATTACACCCCCTAGCAGCTGGTCCAGTGTTCAATTATAGAGACAAACTGAAACAGTTTAGACCAGCCAACAGAACACACGCACATACATACACTTTAGGGATGTGCATCTCCATCACTAAGACCGATGCGATACACATCTCGATGCACAGCCAACGATCCTGTACAATAAGGATACCAGATGATATGATTCACCATTGCTGTTGTAAATCGATGTGATTTGAATCATTGCATAACTGATTCAATACACACACACATATATAACGTATATGTATGTTACATACTGTGAATAACCTACTGTCTTTTACTTTCAAGTTAAACAAAATCAGAGCTACATCTTCCACAATCTTCTGACTAACAGCTCTCATTCCAGTCTGTCCTACCTAAAAATAGTCTTCTGCTCAGCCCAGTGTGTGCGGGTGTGAAAAAAAATTGGCACAGAACAGAGACAATGTAAGAAACTCTTGCTTTCCTTCCCATCCTGTTCTCTACTCTCTACTAGATAAAGTGCACACCACCTGGACTAATTGAGCCGTTCTGCCTCCCTACAGTTACGCTCCCAACACCTCTGCCTTTTCTGCAAATCAAAAAATCTGTGCTAAAGAGGATAAATAGTGATCAGTCAAGTAATTAGAGGCAGTAATAAACCAATAATTAAGTATGATTTGTTTAGATTAACATAAGCATTGACATGCGGTATGAACCAAAATATAAAGTTCTAAACCTGTGACAATGAGCAAAAGGATCTTCAAAAGCCTCCATATGCCTGATGGGCCTACATAAAGCAATAGCATCATGGCTCAAATGTTCTGAATAAGACTGTCACTCATGATTTTCACTTCTTCCCCAAAGCCTACGCTTGACTCTCAATCACCAAGTTGCGATGATGGTGTGACGTCAGACCAAACNNNNCCCACCACCACTTTGACAAACTGAAAAGCTGTATTTTTCAACGTAGTGACAGTGAGAGAGTATGCTAGGAGACGAGCGGGGGTTGTTTGTGAGAAATGCCTTGGTGGTGAGTCATAGTTGGGGTCATTAGCATCTTGTCTTTGAAGGCGTTTGTAGAGAAGTCTGTCAGCTTAACCCTGACCTTAACCATGGCAGCCCCCCTCTTTTCACCACACTGAAACAAAGCCAGCCCTCCACTGCCATTCCCAATGCACATTCTGAGAAGTAGGTCTGTGAAAGACGCACTGTGTGCCATGTTTGGTGAGGACCACAATGGGGTTCCTGGGACTTTGCCACCCTTGGGGGAGCTGCTATCCACCTGGCAGTGAAGGAGCAATGCTGGCTTTTCACTAGGGAGAAGATAAAATGTCTGAATGGCAAATTGCCTCGACAAGCGTTACATTTCATAGCAAAACTAATGAAGTAATCTAGACCAAGAATGCACACCTATAATTACCTAATTACCATTCTACTCACTAAGAACTGTTAGTAATTAACATTCTATAGTTACTCTGTAGTTAAATTCTTGAGCAACGCTTTGATTTTTTGCGTGTTCATTTTTTTTGCTGTATAAAAAAAAATGTAAATAACAAAATGAAGTTAAAATAGAAAAGGATACAAAAATAAATAAACCAGAAAATGTTATACTGGTGGAATCCTTGGAGCCCCTGTAATTCTTTTAGGAATTGGGGGAAATTGAAGTCAGTTTTAAAGATGGAAGTCATAACAGTTAAAATGACAGCTGTGAAGACGATAATGGGTGTAATAACACAGCACTCTCCAATGCATTTCTGCAATTTCATCTCACTTATGTTAAAAAGCCACAGTCATATACATGTGTGTGTGTGTGTGTGTACAGTCCCAGCCTGCATGTCTCCAACATTCTTTCAGGTCCAGAAATACTGATCAGAAGCCCTCTGCATCCTGTAGTTATTTGTAATGTGGAGATAATAATCAGGAGTTATTATTCATTAACAAGGCAGTGACACCATGTAACATTAAAAATTATTATTGGTATAATGTTATTGTGCACAGTATGTGTATAGAGTAGCTGGGAATTACGTTTCCATTTAGAGTCTGCTTCTGCTGATAAGACAGTTGTATGTACAGTTGTTGCGCATGACTAATATCAGGTGTGACAACCAATTACCACCCATGATCCAATATTACAACGAGGTGCTTTCCCCAGCACACTGTCAAATGTCGTGTGGTCATTTTATAACATATTCACTGGTATACTAGAGTGACACATGGCTTCTTTAAAATCTTTTAATATGTCTCGTCTTTGTCACTTGACCTCTGCGTCTCCATCAAGCATGTAACAACAGTACAGTTGAATAATAAGCAAACACAAATTAATTTTACACGTCACGTGGTCACGTGGTCCGGCTGCCTAGCTCCATGTTTAGATCTTAATAATCCAAGTTAATCTTAATCTTTATTACAAAACCAAAAGAAAAGGACTAATTCATTCTCAATTTCCAACATTTGCTTTCTTTTTCTCAACATCCCCTCCATGTTTGTGTTGTGCCTGAATAAGGTGCACAAGCTCTGCCTATTTCCAGCTAGAATACCAGAGTATTTCAAACACTGAGCCTTCAAGATCTGTAAGCTTCAATAGGACATCCTTGATCCCGCCTCATTTCGTCCTTTAACATAGTTTCCTATTGAGGCAGCCGGTTCCCCTGCACTGAGCACCACCCTGATGGATGTGACAGAACTGCCAATGCCTTTTTCCCATTGTCCGACAACGCTGATCCCTACACAAGCGGGTGCACATATGCATTCTACTTCCTCCCCCATACCGCACTCTCCTCAAAACACATACGCCTGCCCATTCTAGCACCCGCACCCCTAACACAAACACATGCTCTCTCTCTCCTCATTCCAGCATACCCCTGTCCACCAGCTATAGCCAACAACTGTGCTGAAAAATGGAACCAGTGTAGTGTGGAGGTGCGCACCCTGGGAGTGGTGCTGAATGAGGGGACTACATATTGTGCCTAACTGTGTGAGCTGGACGAGTGTGTAAATGTGAAGATTGAAAGAGGAAATGGGCAATTATTTGAAGCTTCACTGTCAAGCTGCAAAAAAAAAGCATTTGAAGTTAGAAAAGATGACAAGTAGAGAAAAAGAGAGCTTGGTCAAAGCATTTGTCTGCATAGTTGTAACAGTGGGGTAGCTTTCCAAGGTTAAATGCACAGCATGGCTAAACCATTGCGGATATATGGCTGGCTATGAGTGAACGCTTTATGAGTGATGCACATGTTCAGTTTCAAATATAACAACTGAAATCACTAAACATATCCTCACATTTAAGCAAGCAACTATCAGTCTGTCTAGTGAAACAGCTTGACAAGAAAACACTTCAACACCAAAGCCCATCCCCTGATTTCTGTTCTCATGGTCTTCGACTTTTTCCCAGCATATAAAAATCACGTAATAACCACCCTGCGACAAAGACCACATCAATAATTAAATCTGAGCAAATTGTAGGGGGAAATTAATAACCAGTTGGCTGAATTAAATCAGCCCTGGCTCCTCAGACTCTGATGTCATTTGAAATTTGGAGCATTGGCAAAAAAAGTATCAAACCAAGCACGATTTAACGTGGACACTTTTTCAATTTTGATACGCCGCTCAGCATGTGCCCTCCTACGGCTCCCTGCACCACTGAGATACAAAAGAAATAGGGATCAGCACTCATGTAGGTGATCCTAAAAATGTTACAACTCTAAAATACTCATTCTAAAACATGCGAACAGGAGCCATCACACAAAGGCTCTAATCTCGTATCCTATCCTGAGGCTGATTGTGGTTACAACGCCATATTTGGAAATGCAGAGTTTTCATTCGATCAAAATACTTGAATAGAATCCAACCCACCCAGATTCCCATGGATTCTTTCTATACTTTCACAGTTTAGTGCTGTGTAGGACTTCCTGTTTGAAATGCAAACTGCTGAGAGGGCAGTCACCTCTGGCCTGGAGTGGCCTCTGTCCATGCAGCTGCTACATTACTTGTCAAAATCAGTGAAAGGAGATTTGCTACATTTTCTACCGATTTAGAAGAGAGGCCTCTGTTTTTGGCAGCAGCATGTCACATTTGACTATCAGTCCCTGTTTGACTTATCAGTGATTTATCATGGACCTATATGTATGTCAAATAAGAAACTGTTGAAAGCTATGCTTTTTCAAAAACAGCATATTTGAGTCTTAAAAGCTTTTGAAAATCCAGAAAAAGAAGAGAAAAATAAAGATCTTTGAAAGCACAGGAAAATAGTTGGCATGACTACTGATTTGCATTAACGCAGTGTAGTGATTTCAAAACTCTTTCACATCAACAGCTTTACAGACATTATACTGGAAAGGGTTAGAAAAAGGGGACTTTTATGCTCTAGTATATGTTATTTAAACTTACGTTTGTTGTTAAAAAGGCATTATGTTGTATTACATTTTGGGATGTGATGGTATTATACTCAACAAGTTCAGCAGCTTTAGGTAATCACATATCAGAATGGGGAAACATTGTGATCTTAGTGGGACTAACTGAGGCATGGTTGTTGGTACCAGATGGACTGGTTTATGTATTTCAGAAAATGCTGATCTCCTGGGATTTCCATGCATATCTACCTTTGCACAGCATGCAGTGAGTGGATGTTCTGTGGGCAGAAACGCCTTGTTAATAAGAAAGGCAAGAGAAGAATGGACAAACTGGTTTGAGCTGAGCTGAGAAGGCTACGGTAACTCAAATAACCACTATTTATGACTGTATTGTGCAGAAGAGCATCTTAGAAAAGGTCGAACATTGAGGAAGATTGGCTGCAGCAGCAGCAGATTACATTGGGTTCCACTTCTGCCAGCCAAGAACAGGAATCTGAGGCTGTGAGGAATCAGTGGGCACAGGCTCACTGAAGCTGGAGAGCTGAAGACTGAAAAAAAACCAGGAACCATTACCTCAGCTTTCAACTGCCCAGTATGGATATTTTTCCACAGTCACTGAGATCCCATTTGCTCCATTCTGATGTTTGATTTGAATATTAACCGAGGCTCTTGACTTGTATCTGCATGATTTCCTACATTGTCCTGCTTCCACTGCTGCACAGTGGTCAGAGGGATTTTAAGCCATTCTTCTTGCAGGATAGTGGCCAGGTCACAACGTGATGCTGGTGGTG
>JAOVYV010000048.1:8286412-8298178 GCA_025674545.1 Hassar affinis | reverse complement strand
CCCTACACCATACTAATAAATTATTGTGGTCTAAAATGACAGGTGTTTCAGTTTCATTGTCTAACCCCTGTAGTTAATGAAACAACAAACCAGTTCACACCAGTATGTGTCCTGTGGTCATGTAATATGTCAGGGGTTCATGGCATGAAGTGCAGTACTGTGCAAAAGTCTTAGGCACCCTATTGTTTTTAGGTGCAACTTTTGTTATTGATGTTTTATTGAGTCAGTGCAGAAAGATTTTATATTTCTAAGTGTTACTTTTCCAACAAAATGCAAAATGTTAGACAAAACCATTTGTATGTCAGTAACGAAAGCAACACATTACATAACAGTCCACTTTTCAGACATAATGAAGGCTGCTGGCTTTTACATGAAAAACAAGAAATGACATTCTCCAGAAGAGCTGTGGCAGATTCTCCAAGATGCTCAGTAAAACTTAGCAGCTAATGTCCTTATAAAACTGCACATATTGTCCCTGGGAAAACTGTTTATGAAAGAGGCACACCAAATATCGACTTCCTTTAGTTACTATTCCCTTCACTGCACTTTATTGTGTTTTTCTTTTATGTAGAAACATCATTATTTGCGAAGGCATTTGCTTTACACCGAGTCTTTGCATGTGCCCAAGACTTCTGCATTATGCTGTACAGTAATGGTACAACACCTGATAGGTTTTACTGAGCATCTCGGAGAATCTGCCTCAGCTCTTCTGGAGACTTTGCCTGCCATACATACTTCTTTTCTTTGCATGCAAAACCCAGCAGCCTTCATTAAACATTTTTGTGTAACATTTAATATTTTGTTGGAAAAGTAACATTTGGAAATAAAATCATCTTGTACTCTTGAGTCAACAATGCAGAACTTATAAAAAAAATCAATAACAAAACTTGTGTAAAAACAATAGGGTGCCTAAGACTTTTGCACAGTGCTGTACATCTGTGAATTTATACTGT
The DNA here is from genome assembly GCA_025674545.1 of Hassar affinis. Lineage (NCBI taxonomy): Eukaryota > Metazoa > Chordata > Actinopteri > Siluriformes > Doradidae > Hassar > Hassar affinis. The sequence goes on along the minus strand of JAOVYV010000048.1, from coordinate 8,297,225 downwards.
GGAAGAGAAAATTGGTTCTCATACCGAACCTCACACTGTACTGTAATCTGAACAGCTGTCAAAAGTAAACGGTCGTCCTTGAGCACTGTGTCGTTTATTAGGCAGGGTTTAATGGGTGCTGTTGAGCTGTTGAGAGGCTCAAACTCTGTCTACAGGATGTTGCCTGCTTCTGTCCTATGGCAAAATCTTTCAAAGAACACACACTGCAAGACCAGGCCAGCTTGGTTTTGCCAGACCGCCATCCGCTGTAAAGAATTTGCCATGAAACAATACAAATTTAGTGTTGTTGCGTCTCGTCTCGTTTCAGCCAGAACTGGAGGTTTATTCTCTTGCCAGATACCCTCCTCAACCATACACCTTTTCAACAAAATGAGGCACTCGGTCTTAAATAGCAAAAAGCCTCTTCTAGGTCTGGCAAAAATCCTAAGCTGATGTAGAATGATAGAGTGTATAGTAAAGAAGTGGAATGAACCAGGATGCTAATATATGGTACCAAAGTTTCGGTGTGCTTCATTATGTCTTCTGCAGCTCATTGACCTCCCCTACCATAGATGATGTATTTGCTGATGTCAAGTCTGTGTGAGCTTCATGGTGCCTGGTGCTGCTTCATTACAACTACATTGTCAAGTCTGCTCCTTATTTGAGCTCTTAAAAATGTCAACATTCTTGTTGTAAAAAAGTGTTGTATTGGTCATATACTACACCAGCTATTAGCTAGAGGTTTCATTTTGGTGAAGATGAGAAAATTCATCAACACCACCTGAAGCATCAGATTGGAGTCTTTAGCAGTGCTGTAGTCTAATACTAAGATACTCAAGATATATTCCAGCTCTTTTGCAGCAGTGCAATATTATTAATATTGCTAATACAGCTCTTATGGGCTATTTGTGAAACTATGTTGTATCATCACTGTAATTGTTGTTGTCTTTCTGGCTAACATTGCCACACACAGTTTGACACCGTTGTGATTTGAACCCAGTACCGCAATTACATTGGCGGGCACGCAGCTGGAGATGATGTCCTGAAGCGCCTGTGAGATTTTGCTGCGACACTGAAAAATGACAATGATTTTCCCCTCTCTGTTTCTCTGTGTGTCTCAGGTTGTGGTTGTGTCCACGCTGCAGGCGGTGAAAGTGTCGCCGTTAATAGAGAGAGTCAGTGACCATAAGGATTTCAAAAAGCTGCTCAGGACCAGAACCAACGTCCTTGTTCTTTACACCAAGTCAGGTGAGTGCCGAGTCTACGTGATTGTATGCGACGCTGTCAGCGTGGCGCTATCTAAACACGTCATCCAGAGTCGTATCCCAGACCATTATGACCTCTGTGACCTCTAGTGCCAAATACCTGATGGTTCATTTGTTGGTCACTGAAAATGTTTGTTGTGTGGACTGTATGCAGGAGCTATGAGAATGAAAGTTAAAAAGAAAAAAGAAACAGTCCCTAAAACTGTATACTCCTGCAACTCTTAGCCCCATTTTTTGCAGCACACTCTACAATTTGTACTCCTTGGTTGAGGGATGCACAGTGCTGTGTGTGATGGTGTGTGATTTCGTGGACCATTTAAAAAAAACTCCACTCATTCCACATACAGGAAAAAGGTCTCCCAAGACCTGACTGTTCCAGGTATATTAGTTTTATAATTCATGACCCATTTCTGCCGTGTGAGGTCACTGGGTAAGACTCTGGAGTTTCGATCAGAGCGTTTGATTGATAGCCGAGTTGGCTGCTAGTCCTCCCAAGCCCTGCTTTTCTCTGTGAATGCACGTTTCCCCATCATTTTCAATTCCCCATGTCGGATGTTTTCTCTCAGATTTGACATGGCAGACTAGCTGAGCTACTCCTCACAAGAGAGCAATGTTTTAGTAATGTACAGGATCTTTTACTGATGCAACTCGGTACGTATTTTCACTTAGTTGATGCATAAATTTACTTCCTTAAACTTGTATGAATAACACAAGTCACTTGATTTAAAGGCTCGCTCCCTATTGGCAGTGTATAGCTGAAAATACGGATAACTAGTGTGTGTTGGCACATGCCAGCTATCAGTAACCTGTGTATTTTGTTCATGTAATATTTATTTGATATGCAATATATTTAAAGGAGCTCATTTTAATATTTCCTGCCATATTTAAGCGCTTTAAAATGCCAAATGAAGTCTGCATGGATGGAATTCTTCACCTTGCTTCACACACATTCTCATTGCTGTATTAACTAGTATCCCTAGACCTTGGCCTATTTTACTAGCCTGGGAATATGCTTTTCTTTTTTTAAGTGGAGACTACAAAAATCTTTAAAAAGTTGCTCTGGATAAGTGTGTCTGCTATATGATGTAAATGTGAATCTTTAGGAATATGTTTACCGGCTCTGTAATATACATAGTATTAGTATATCTGTATTATATTCCAAAAACCTTCAATTATTCAAGAAAGCTAGAGAAGGCAGTACAAACGTAACCAACGTGTGAAATGTTGCTACCTGAAGTTCAGTGTGTTCATGAAATGTTTCTGTGCAACATGCCCTCTGTAAATACTTCCCTTGTATCTCAGCTACATCTGGAGATGTTCAACTGAAGCTGCTGTCTGATGTAGCTCAAGCAGTGAAAGGCCAAGGGACCATCGCCTGGGTGAACTGCGGGTAGGTCTCATCGATCATTTCACATCTTTCATGTCAGTGGGTTAGCAATTTGCCGAATATAACACGTGACAGAAATGAGCCACATAATTATCCGGGAGTGAAATAAGCATTAATGAACATTGGAACATTAGCATGCTGGCATATCTTACAGCGTCAGGGACGGAAAGGGGGAAATGCTTTGTAAACCCTTTGGAATGATCTGGATTTGCAAGTTCTTGAAATATGGTGTATCATAAATACAGTAATATAGACCAAGGATCAACCGGTGCACCTTGGCCTGTATGTTGATCCAGCAAAGTATTTCACCAGATTGAGCCAAGTGCACAAAAATGCTGTACCTGATCATATTTTGGGGACAAAAAACTGTCTGTACTTCTGCTATTTCAGTTTTCTAAACAAGAACCACAGGCCAACACAGAGGATTTAATAGAGATGTGACAAACACATGCTTTTTTTCATACATGCAATGGGGAGAGATTTCACACACTTTAATACGTTCACCTTGTCTGGTCAAATAAAAAAAAAAAAAGATGATGGTTAAAAAAAGTTGCCAAAAACAGAATTTTAAAGGCAAATGGACATCAAATTCAGAGCATGTGAGTCATCTGTTCAGAATCTGTGGTTTTTCAGTCATAAATGCTAACACGCTATGAAGCTATGAAACAAAAGCCAACCACTGATTGACAACCGCACCAAATAATGTGTATTGGACTAATCATTAAACATTAAAAGATAACTGCTATCCACATTCAGTAATATTTTCTGTAGCTGGACCACCTCAAATGTTAGTTGAATAAGCCTAATATTATTAAATACTGATTGCAGTGATGGTTCAGTGGTTATTCATTGCACTACTGATCTGAAATGCCAACACTTCCTTCCGTCCTGCCTGCTGTTGGGTCCTTGAAAATGCCTTCCTTGATCCTGACCCCCAAAGGTTCATCTTAATCCTTCCTAAATTGTATGTTGAATAAAAGCATCAGTCAAATGAGTAAATGTAAATAAATAAATAAACTAGACCAGGCCACAGACGTAGAACTCCCGGTCTAATCCGCCTTTCAGGGTCATTACAGGAATAAATATGTGAACCTGGAGAATACTGACCTGGTTTGAGAAATAAAGTTTGTGGTCAGTTCTAGTGTAGGATTGATTTGTTCTGCCCTATAAAACAGCTATTTACAGTTCAGCTGTATACAATTAAATTCCTTATATTCATGTAATTTATATATATATTACATCCTACATATATTTATTTCTTAATACACGTAATTCCTTTGCCTTCAAATTAGAAAAGTGGGAGAAAAAAAGAAAGGTTAATCTTTTCCCTGTTTATTGATGGAGGACTGGAATGATTTCACACCCAGGAATACAAACTTCTTTTCTTCCTTATCTCACACCAGTTTTTGCCACATATCTTTCAGATAAGGCATGACGAATCTTTGAAAGACATTCAGTGAAATCTTTTCATGCTAGTGACATGGTCTCTGTGCAGTGTGCAGCTCTCTTGACATCTGCCAGCCCAGAACAACATACACATCCATTTCATTCTTCTTTATCTCTTTTCCTCCTGTTTGAGGTTGGCTCCTGCCCCGCCCCCAACTTGAGACTCTGTCAGCCGTTAGCTTTCCCTGTCTGGCTTTGCTGTGGAGAATAAACCCGCAGGAAAAACAATGCAAAATTCTTTTTCTCATGCCATCCAATTGAGTATTTACTGAAATCCGACCACACCTATTACTACTACTGATAATTCAGCTTTTTTGACAGTTTTTACCTAATACATGGAGTAAGTTTGTTGTCACAGTCTTTGGCGCTTGTATCGTTGTTTGTTATTACAGTGTTTTGGCTCTTTACTATATTGTTACAGTAAAAAAAATTTTTCTTTTCTAGCACTTAATAGGAAAGAGGCCAATTTCACCGCTAAGTATTCTTTTTCCCAGTCGTCCTTCAGAACAGTACAATTTGAGGAGAAGTGAAACTGTCGAGGGGAAACGGCGCTCCAGGCAGGCTTATCTTACTGGCTTTTAAGTGGCTAGCTCAAGCTACCTCTCATCAAGAATTCTATAAATTGCCCAGATTCCTGTTTAGTGCTTGAAGGATTTGTGCTCTTTTCTGACATCTCGCTGCTTATTGTACTCATAAGTGCGCCAGCGTGGAGAGGAAACGGCTAGCTTTATCGGTCCTCACGTCCAGGTGGTAGTCCAGTGTTTTGACTGTGGGAAGTTGGATGCATCATTCAACCTTCAGTTGTGGCCAAGCAGCAAGATAAAAATAAAATAACACTTCTCTCAGCCTGCAGTGTGAGAAAGTCTCTTTTAGAAATTGATGAGACTGCTATGAGAAGTGCGCATTTTGTCAGATGCCAAAGTCCCAAGAGATGGCCAGTGCACTGTTTTGGGTCATCATTAACACACTGGGTCAGGAATGGAGCAGTTGCAGAAAGACGGAGCATGAGATGTTTAAAGATAAAAATAAGATCTCATTATAGCTGGACAATGGTGTTGGATTCCACCTTAAAAAAAAGCTGTGATTGGTTACACCAAGATATCTAATTTCATCGCCGTATCATGGGGACCGGTGAGGCGTATCCGGCTTAGTCATTTGCCTTTTTTCTTTAAACTTTTAACTATTGTTGTGAGCCATGGCTGATGTAGATTGGACTCCATCTGTTCCCCGGCTACATTTTTTATTTAGAGAACAGTTGAGCAGTACATCTCAAATGAAACATTCAGTGATTCATGCAGAAGGCACAATAGGCCTGTTGATATATCCTAATTAGTTTATGCTAAAATCAGTTCCACAGTAATTAATAATTTATTAAAGCAGCCCTTTAGTTTTGCATATTTTCTGTACCCTTCAGTTGTCCCAGTTAGGTTCAGACCAGTCATATTAAATGAATTCACAAAAACTTGGCCAACAACAGTTTGCTAAACCTATGACCCTTAGCCAGGGATGCGTGTTAGCCACAGGTGCCTCTGAACCTAAGTGGCCTCTCAAGATATAATTCCTGGGTGCCCAAATGGTGCAACAGTAAATCAGTAAATCCTTCATCATATTTACTGGAGATTACAAGTTCGATTCCCAATGATGTCACAACCGTCTGTGGCAAGGAGTCTAAGGGAGCAAAATTGGCCATGCAAATTTTAAATAAATAAATAAATAAATAAAATCTTGCTTTCTCATGGAACACCTTGGTGGCTGAGAGGCCCTAAGCTACTGTTTGTGCTGCTTACAGCTTGTAAATACCCACCTGTGTTAGTGAGTGAGGACCTTCACTACACAGCACATCTAACTGAATTTCCCACCTGACAGCCCCTCTTTCCTCTTTTCCTCTTTCCACTCTTCACATTTTAATGTCCTTAAAAGACAAAAGTGTGATGAGGAACATGCGTAAAACTAATAAGTCTGTCTCAGTTCGACAAGGAGGATGTTGGCAGGAGGAAAGGTGTTAGATGTCAGCACCTTAAATTGAATTCTGTATCCTTGAAATTCCATTTATCTTTCTTGGAGACTTCTCTCTTGTCCAGTTGTTCCTTTATAATATGTTTCTGTGCTCATTATCACTGATGCAAAAGGGGCAGCGGTAATTCTGGAGCATTGAAGGCAAAGGGTAATTGCACATTCTTTCTGTGCTAGGCGCTAGGGAACCATGAGCCATCATTATTTGGTCAGGTGACTCATCTAGGGAATATTTGTGTAGAGCTGAGAGGATTCAGCTATTATGTAGAACTGACACACATTGAGAACACAATCGTTTCTGCATCCGGACACTTAGGCTACATTTTCCATGGTAACTGTCAGAAATGGTCTCGTCTTTTTCTTTTATTTATTTTATATATTTTTTTACCTCCGGTGCAATGACACACTATCCAAAATAGGAATTTCCATGTGCAACATAATGCTCCTTTGAAAAAGTTTGTAAAACATTAACTGATGGGCTATGGGACCTACAGGAAGCTAGTTTGCCAAATTTCAGAGTGATGTTTTTCATTAACTTGTTTCTCCTGTCATCATATATTACTGCTATGGCATTTTATTTGTTCCTAATTCATGTCCATGGGCTAAACATTTGTCTCTGCTTATTTGCAATATGCATGTGCTGTAGAACATGCTTCTAAGAAATAAGTAATTAGACTGTAATCTTTGTTGAGTATATGTTCTTAGACATTGGAATATTGAAACAGCTTTTTTGAAACAGATGGTATTCACTTCTGTACAAAATGTATTAGTTTTAGCATCAGGGCTTCAAGTTGGGCGTCAGCAGGACCTAAATGTCTTTAGGTTGCTGTTGCTGGTTGGTTTCTCGTATGACATCAGGCAGTGTGCAAACACAGCACAGCTCTCGTGTTATAATTGTAAAAAAGATATATATGAAACTGGGTCACTAATGTGATCCTACCCAACAATATAAATTGGTTAACCAAATAGTTAAATAGGAGCACAGTTAATTTAAGCACTTTTTCCACTTTTGGATGTTGTTGCATGCCAAAATTGTGATTCAGTTCCTTTCATTGACTTCTTTATGGAATCTTGTTGGAAAATTAACCAGGTTAATTAAATCTTGAGTCAGTAGAGCCCCAACTTCCTTTGTTTTCCATCTGCGCCAGTGGGCTTTTTTTAAGGTGCAGTCAAATGTGTTTGTCTGCTTGGATGTGTTTCTCATTTTTGGCTGCACTGTGGATTTCTGTTATACCATTATGAGAGGTTAATTTACCGGTCTGTTCATCTATCTATCTTCCTTTCCCTCCAGAGATTCTGAGGGTCGCAAACTCTGTAAGAAGGTGAAAGTGGATCCAAGTTCAAAGACAGCTGGATTTGAAATCCTCCATTATAAGTAGGTGTGCTCTCTGCCTTTAGAAAGCTTTTTACTCAGTAAACTTAATATATTATTGGAAATATTACCAAGTAGTAACGAGCTCATAACGAGACACCGTCACTGACTCTTCATCTTTTTTTGTTTGTCTGTTTGTTTTTGTTGGAGCAGAGATGGGACGTTTCATACAGAATACAACAGACCAGCCACATTTAAGGTAAATACTTTAGAAAGTTGTAGTCTGATGTTAGTCTTTGAAAGAAATGGTGACAATTTAAATTGAGTTTTCCCTTCACTGTAGATGTGATTATATATATATTTTTAAATCGCGTCAAGAACCTGGATTGGGCTGTGGGCTCTTCAAGTAAATTAACTGTGCAGACTGCAGAGTTACCTAAATTTAGCTGCACAGCTGTGTTGCTGTAAGTTATTCTTTTTACTAGAGCCAGCTTATTATGTCTCCAAATGTGCTGCATTTACAATGTGTATGTACTTTATTGAATTTGTATTCGGCAATTGAGAATTGGGTTTTAGTCTCATCTGTAGGCTGTAGTTTGATCTCTTATATCTCGCTGTAGTCACTGATCCTCACTGTGCATGCGATTTCACACTGCACAGACAAGTATGGCTTCACACTATAGGTGCTAATATGACAGAGTAGTAAATTCATATGTCTTCCACTCACCTCTTCCCCCACGTTACCGTTGCGGTTGTCCGTAGCTGACATGGCTTTAATGAATGGCTCTGCAGTTAAAAATGAACACGCTCTGGTGTGTGAGTCATTGCTGAGAATGGTGAGCCATGTACATGGAGGATCTGAGGTTTCTCATTAAAAGCATCTGCTGCTGGGGCTGATATTGTTGTTCTTGTCCAAAATGGTGATTCTTGTCTTGGTACAAGTCTGAGTCTTGGTCTCTTGCCTGATGGGTAATCATATAAAATTTGAAATTGTCGCTTCTTGTAGTTTATAATGACTTTGATGTCTAATGTAGTGAAATGTTAACGGACAGCATAGATTTCTTTATATGTGGATCTTATTGTTTGAAGGACACGCTATGCACTGGCGTCAGGGGCACTCAGGAGGAGTGTTATGACAGGAAAAGATGACTCATTGTTGCTTCTCGAACAATTGCCTTTCCTTTCATCCTCTCCTTTTTTCTTCCTTAGTCTATGGTGGCATTCCTGAAAGACCCCACAGGTGCACCCCTATGGGAGGAGAACCCTGAAGCTAAAGACGTTGTTCACATTGGGACAGAGAAAGTGAGTATCTCTTTTAGGCCAGATGAAGATCAACTTTCTGTCCTCGGTGTTTGCCCGGTGTGGGAACTGCATGCGGAACAAAAGCAATGAGTTAGACAATCTGCAAGAAGTACCAGGCTGTTCTGCTGTCTCCGGAGACCACACTTGGCTGTGATACAGGAACAGGAGCATATGCAGCTCGCAGAAACAAGCCACAAATAGCAGACCATCCCAGAATTTGGAAATTTGGACTTCAGAATTTAAGAAAGCAATGCTTAACAGAAGTGAAAGTCAAATTTTTCTATATACGAACACAGACTTTTATCCAGGGAGTTTCCCTGCTGAGAGGGCTGCACTTAATCAGAAAGCAGCTCTACTCTTGGGGATGAGATGGCTATGCAGCTCGTTTGAAGAGTGTATTGACTGCTCCGGGGGAGTGTACGATCGGTGGCATGTTACATCTTTTGGGGTGTCAACTGCCGAAAGCAAAGCTCTGCTGCAGGAAGCAATCTGGTAATGAAGCCGGAATATAAAAAAAAGCTGATGAATGACATTTCCCTGAGAGCTGATGAATCCATGCATGCAATCTAATGCAAGATAGTAGTGTAAATACTGTATGCCTCGCTAATATGATGATTACATCAAGACCTGGCCAGATAAAAATCACTTACTGGTTGTACATATATGGGGAACCTTTTCATAGAGCATTTGATGGTATAACTATGCATTTCTAAAGACAAAAGAGTAACATCCACTCGGGATTAGTCTGTCTACTCCAGTACTGTGCCTCATAAGCTCTAACTTCTTCTGATGCTTAAGTGATGAGATCCTGCACAGTAGTTGTATTGTTAAGAGTTAGAGCTAATGGCCTCAATGCATCCTTAAAAAAAAAAAGCTAAGCCCTTTCTCTTATGGGGCTCTGTGCTTTTTTTCCTACAGGACTTCAGGAAGCTGCTGAAAAGAGAAGAGAAACCCATCCTCATGATGTTTTATGCCCCCTGTGAGTCACCTGATGATCTACCCTCATTCTGTCTTCAGTCACTAGGGAATTCAAACAGCTTATGTTTCAAAGGGTGTCAAATCCTGAATACAAATGGCTCTGGTTTAACTGGAAAAACATCAAAGATTAAAGTCTGATGCTTTTAAAATTTGCATAATATATCAAGCTAAAAGTTTACATGACTGAAAGTCTTGCTTCTTATATAAGCATAAGACGTTTAGAAGTCTCTTAAAGTAATCTTTATTATCCTTTTACATTATATGTACTTTATCATTATACTTTTCATTATCGTCATGCATATTTGATTTTTTTTTTTTAATTACATTTCGTGTCTTTTATTAGTCAGTATTCCCAAAAAGGAGTCACTGCCTTTCTTTTGGTATGTGTACTGATTTAGATCAAACAGATCTAGGGCTCTAGCTCTGTAGCTCTAGCTCAAACTAAAGGACACCTCACAACAAAAGAGGGAGAAACAAATAAAGGAAGAACATAACTAACAGGTCAAGGGAGTGATGTGTAAATCTTTACATGAAACATGAGGTCCAGTGTAGAGAAGTCCATAAGTGAAAATGCAGTTTTGGTCTGATCCATATTATAATTAAAATGACAGTGATAAATCAGATCTAATACCAAGATTTCTATCGTCTAGCAATGATCTCAGAAATCTGCATTAATTGAAAAATTAGACAGTCTAAATATCAGTGAATTGGTATGTTTTATTTGAGATTCCAGAATGTTAGGTCTGATATACATTTAGCTTACCATGTGGCATGGAGTGATATGGGTGAAAACAAGTATATATTTGAATTTCACCGGCAACGTGTAATGGGGAAAAAGTATTTAGTCAGTCACCAATTGTGCAAGTTCTCCCACTTAAAAAGATGAGAGAAGCCTCTAATTGACATCATAGCTAGACCTCAACTATGAGAGACAAAATAAGAAAAAAATTCCTTGAAATCCTTGAAATGCTTCTTACGAAGCCACTCCTTTGTTGTCCTGGCAGTGTGCTTGGGATCATTGTCATGCTGAAAGACCCAGCGACGTTTCATCTTCAATGCCCTTGCTGATGGAAGGAGGTTTGCAGTCAAAATCTCACAATACATGGCCCCATTCATTCTTTCATGTACACG
>JAOVYV010000048.1:8265795-8285665 GCA_025674545.1 Hassar affinis | reverse complement strand
TGGGCAGGTGTCTTTTATACTGTTAATGAGTTCAAACAGGTGCCATTAATACAGGTAATGAGTGGAGGACAGAGGAGTGTCTTAAAGAAGAAGTTACAGGTCTGTGACAGACCTTGTTTGTAGGTGACCAAATACTTATTTTCCTCCATTATTTGCAAATAACTTTTTTAAAAATGAGATCATTTTGTCTCTCATAGTTGAGGTCTACCTATGATGTCAATTACAGGGTTCTCTCATCTTTTTAAGTGGGAGAACTTGCACAATTGGTGACTGACTAAATAATTTTTCCCCACTGTATGTAAAGTTGACACCATGGCTACAGATGACTTGGTTAAATGTTTTGATATGTAGGGCCAGTGGCCAACTGTAAGACCACATTCTTGTTCGTTTGTGAGGTTTTATGACATCCTGAGACATTATGACCATGATAAGTGATCTCTGAGCTTATGCATCTGGGGCATAGGTGTCATAGGGTAGGTGTCTAACTCAGATTTTCCAGATAGTTTAGGCTTGTGTCCAGATTCAGGTACATCCTGATCTGGCTTGGCCATTGGCTGGTGGATACAGATGATGTCAGACTCCTGCATTTTATGCACATCTTCAGTTGCTTGTTGCTGGCTTGCAGTAAGGCTGCTGGGTGTGGATGTCGAAGAAGTCAGAATTTAATGATGCAGCCCAGGAATTCAGCCAGGGCTAGTCACAAAGACAGTGCTGTATTATTTGTCTAGCTTTTGAACTTTTTGACACTTTTCCCTCTTGCTCTTGGCAGGCTGTGAAATCTCTTAGAAAGTTGCAAAATGGGCAGAAATTTAGTTTTTTCTGTGTACTATCATGCCACTGTGGTTAGTTGTGTTGGTTATGGGGCATTTTGGTGACACCATAATCTAGTCACTTAGCTGGAACTGATGGGGCCAGATGTGGCAGTCATGGACCCTCTTCACATTCTTCTTGAACATTGGTGTTGACTGCTTTTCACACCCCATTTTGATATCTTCTAGCAGTCTGGTATACCCTCTGACATTTCCTAAAGCACACACTTCATTGTATAATTGAAAGGATCCTTCAACCTGTGTGTTTGTAATCCATGGCCTTTCTGAAAAACCTTCCATATATCCATCATCATGCCAGACCATGAGGTGCTTTTACTGTACAAGATTTGTTTTTGAATTCCCAGCATGTCGTGAAGAGAAAGACTAGCTCCCAGGTGATGCGTGGCTGTCCTTCTGAATATGGGAGGAATAGTCCAGGATACTGAATGAGACTTGATTTCCCTTCAGTGTCTTTCCTGGTGCATGTGAAGGGCACCTCAGCAACGAGTCACTTAATCAGTTCTTATTACTTCAGTCCAGAAGGGCCAGAGGTACTCGCCCAGACCTACTGAATCAAATCATACATAGATTTAGGTTTGGCTAGACTCTCAAATTTGAGATTTGCCTTCTTTACAGCATTGTGCACAGCCAGGATTTTCTGGTGTCTGGGAGCTGTATGGCTGGGCATCCATCTGTAGCATAACAGGAAAGCTTGAACATCTGTGGAGAGCTCTAGATCTGTTACCCTCCACTGAATGAGCCACTCACTGAGTGACTAGGGTCCATATGTGAGCAGTTGAGTCTGGCTCTGTTTGAGCTTTGCCCCGGGTTGTGTTATGATTATTGTCCTTTGGGATAGTTTGCACACATTTTGGGTGTGTTAATGGCTTTTTATGAGTGCAATCACATAGTTTTACTGGTGCTATACAAGAACAATAAAGTACCTGGCATAGCATCACATTGTACACAGCATAAAATGATAAAAACATTTGGTGCGCTTGAATAATGCAGTCCAAAAACTACAGATAAGCAGCCATGTAGCTGATGTAATAGTACCCATTTGTTTGTGTAAATTGATAAGGCAGGAAACATTGCAGTAGCACTGTCAAACCAAAATGTACACCGCGATAAGGGTGAACTGGTATCCCTATACTTACAGCCAAACTGAATTCAGGGGAAGTGTCCCTAACTACAGGAAAACTGTCAACATTTTGGTGATAAATTAGAGCTGATTCAATTCCAGTGTAGCCAGTAAGGTATACAGACTAGGCTACAGAATCAGACTGTACAGGCTGCTTCATACAACAGTGTGGTTGGCAGGAGTCTTCAGATGCAGCAGAGGAAAGCTGTTCAGATCTTATGGTGAATAGCCAACGAGCAATGGTGCTTCTCCATTCTAAATCAAGTCTATTCAAATCAAGACTAGTGTAACTTGAAAGAATCCAGTGCTCACAATGATTATCTGTTGCTTTTGTAGCATGTGGCTATTAGAGACAATTACTTCTGCATTCACAATCACACTTCCACATTATTTTATTGTTAAAAGATTGTTAAAGTGGATAACTACAGCACGCATTTAGTGCAGAAAAAAGAATGTTCTGTGTAGCAGAGAGTTGTGAACATGGTATTTTCTAAAAGTTGTATACTGTAGTGTTTGCTGAGATGATGAAGTGCTGCCTGTTAGTGAAAGCTGCACACAGAGGGCAGCCCTCAGGCTGTTCATTTAAGTTTCACTTAGAGTTTTCTCTTTTTTTCTCTTTTTCCTTTCAGTTGTTCTTTAATTTCTTGCTAGCTTCCTGAGATCTTGTTTTATAAAATTAATATTTAGGCACCGCAGGGTAAACACAACACACAATCCTCTAGCTGCCTTCTGTTAGATGCAATAAAAAAAAAAAGCTGCACACCCTGTGCATTGAGTTTATCGAAGTGTTCTTGATGTAAAGAATATTTTCAGAGGATGTTATTGCAAGTCAGATGTCCATTAGTTGCTCTGGGTTCTGTTGTCTGTAAATTTTCTTTTGCGCTTAATAATTTTCTCTGTTCTTTTCCCTTTTCCATGACACAAAGGGTGTGGTGTATGTAAGAGGATGCAGCCCATCTTCCAGCAAGCTGCCACAGAGACGAAAGGGAGATATGTAAGTAATCCTCTGTGCTGTTTTTTTTTTTCTATTTTAATAAAGCAAACGGTTCACCTGCAGGTTCACCTACGACTTCCTCACAGTTTTAATTTAATAACAGCAGAATATTTAGCTTGGCACTGATTTTTGATTTGTTTCTCCGCACGCATCAGTTTTTGACCTTGTGTTTTATTTAATATTACATTTACTTCTGTTTAGATCGTACGGTATGCCAGTGTAGAATCAGAACAACACTGTGCACATGATTGTCGGCTAAACGCTGCCATCACTGCTCACTACTTCTGTAAAGACAAATATCTCAAACTTGGACATGTGCAATCTGCTGTATATGCTTCTCTCTCATCACAGGCTGGAGTAATGTTAGGAATTAAAGAGTGTCCCTCAGAATCACTGTGCTGCACTTAATATGGCGCAATATCATACAAAGAGATAGGAACAGTACAAGAGACAATAAATATAGTAAATACAGACAACAGACTACTATACAATGAGCAATAAACACTAAACTTTGCACGACAAACCCTGTTAATAGTCCTAAGCAGCGGTTAAGTTAACACGATTAAAGCTACTGTGCACATTTCAAGCATGAGCTGTTAAAAAAGGAAAATCTAGAAAAGGAGCAACCGTGTCAGTATTGCACAGCTGAAAGGCCCACGTGGCCTGCCCTGCTGTCCTGGTTTCCCAAGCCAATATCTCTCCGAGCACGCACCAGCAGTTGGCGCAGATCACATCACTACAGCAACGAACGTATTTCTTCTTTTCTTTTTATGGCGCTGCAGATGAGGGTTAGTCTCACTAATTGGAGTATTTCTCTTACCTGCTGAATGAACTCTGGGCTGCCCAGACAGCCTGTAAGTAAGCCGTTTGTTTACTTTGCACAACGAATGCCTAGTTTGCAGATGTGGACAGCTAGGAAACGATTTGCTACTTCCTGCACTTTCGCATGTGTGTGTGCAGGATGCCGATAGTGTTCAAGAAATTAAATGAGTTGGCAGAAATTCAGCTGTCAGCATATACATTTTTCACTGTACTGTTAGATGCGTACAAGCAGCCAGAAAAAATTAGTAAATTGCTTTTTGAAGGTGGGCATTTGTGGGGGAGGGGTTTTGTGTATGTGTTTTTTTTTTTTTCTTCTTCTTCTTTAATTCATTGTTGTAGATTGGGCTCTAATACCTGCTCAGTTGATTTGTAATGAACCTTTCTGCATTTTGAATTTTGCTATTTTTCCACCGAAAAAGAAAATGCCACATATTGGCTGTGAGCTGAGATCACAAACAGATGTCCAAGTGACTAAATACCCCATAAAAAAATACTTCCCTGTGTTTAAAGAGTAATGCTGCATCTTTCCATAGTGCCCCCAAAAGTATGACCCAGCTGGGTTATGCTGTAAATGATTCAAAATCATCTTTGTCTCTGACGCAGTTTCAGTTTTCTCTTCAAATGAAAAATTGGATGGAAAATAGGAGAGCGGTGTGATCGTATATTACATGTTTTAGGTTTCTAAGTGGCATACTGAGCTATGAATATTGTTGTCTAAAGTTTCCAGTGATTCCACTGCTAGGGGTCCAGTAGCTTAGATTAGGTTTAACCTGAATAGTACCCATAAATATACCCAAAAGCAGATCAAATGCTCACATCTAAACAAGCCTATTTTCAACTTATTTAAGACAAGCACTGAAAATTCCCTGGAATGTAAAGCTTTCTGCAACTAAATAGCTTCGAAATGGATATTGGCATGAAAGAAGCACTTAAGAAAAGACCTTGCAATGTCAACAAGGAGTTTTATATTTACCCTCCTACTTCACTGAAAGCCATACTTTGATGCTGTCTCATTTAGCACTCTTCTGTTTCCACCATGAAGCAGCCATTCATCTTCATTT
This sequence comes from Hassar affinis, assembly GCA_025674545.1. NCBI lineage: Eukaryota > Metazoa > Chordata > Actinopteri > Siluriformes > Doradidae > Hassar > Hassar affinis. The sequence goes on along the minus strand of JAOVYV010000048.1, from coordinate 8,280,838 downwards.
CCCAGAGTTCCATTTTGTTTTATTCGATCGTTTGTTACTCTTGTCTCACTACAGGTTCTGGCAGGGATGAACGTCCACCCGGCGGAGTTTGATGGACTTAAGCATGAGTTTGACGTCAAAGGCTACCCAACTTTCTGCTACTTTGAGTGAGCATGTCTTTAAAATTTAAATCTTCATATTACATAGGCAGGAACCTGTGAAGCCTTCATAAGTCATTTCTGCATGATGTACAAGGTCCAGTGCGTCTGTCCTTCAGTCTGTAGCTTAAGCTTTGGGCATTCTTTAGTCTCTAGTCTTTCGGAAGAATTGGTAATATCAGAATAAGCCACTTGAAATTTACCAGGCAATAAAGTGCTTAGGGCTATATTTTACGGTCATAAAACATACATTTTTGAAGGACACTTGTAGTGGGGGTCCAGAGCTCGCTTGTTCACCTACAGTGCTCTAAAATAGTATTTGCTCTCTTCCCAATTTCTTCTGTTTTTGCATTTTTGTCACACTTTAATGTTTCAGATCATCAAACTACTTTTAATATTAGACAAAGAGAACCCAAGTAAACACAAAATGCTGTTTTTAAATGAAGATTTCATTCATTGAGGGAAAATGCTGTTCATGGTCTCCCTGACCCTGTGTGAACAACAAATTGTCGCCTTAGCTACTACATCAACCAGTTAACCAAACTCAATGGACTGTTAGTTTCACGATTACTGCCAGACCTGTTGAACTTAAACATCACTTAAATATAGAACCTGTCTGGAAGCAGGATAGACGTTCTTAAAAAGCAGCACACGATGCGACGTTCTAAAGAGATTTAAATACAGATGTGAAGCAAAGTCATTGAAAGCTATCAGTCTGGAAAGAGTTACAAAGCCATTGTTAAGGCTCTGGAACTCCAGTGAACCACAGTGAGAGCCATTATCCACAAATGGTGAAAACTTGTAAGTGTTGGGCCTTCCCAAGAGTGGCCGGCACATCAACAGCTCATCCAGGGGGTCACTAAAGAACCCAGACAAACATCGAAAGACCTGCAGGGCTCACTTGCCTCAGTTAAGGTACATGATTCCACAATAAGAAAGACACGGGACCAAAATGACATCCATGGGAATGGCAAACTACTGCTGACCAAAAAGTCATCTACTTCTAAAACAACCCAACCCAAATCAGTTTGTCCCAAAGTTCACCCCTGAAGCTATATCATAGTTCCCAACGTTACCCACGGTTAGCCGGAGCTTTTGGCTTCTTGAAATTTATACAGAAAATGATGCTTTTCTGCCTTTGCAGCTAAAGAAGCTGTCCTTCACTGCTCGTAGATGTTGCTTTTGTTTTGTGGCAATTTTATCTACAAACCCCATTTCCAGAAATATAATAAAAACTGACATCTGTAATTTGTTAGTTCACTTGAACCTTTATTTAACAGATGAAAGGACAAAGAATGACAAATGTAATACTTTTTGTTGAAAATAAATTTAGAAATCGATGGCTGCAAGTTGGGACAGAGGAAAAATAAGACTGAATTGGTTACACAAGTCACACTGGAAGGTTCCACAATTAGCAGTTTAACTGGTAACAGGAGAGGCAGAGAAGATTTGACACATTTTTTCATGGGTGCAACCGACATTCTCAGCTCTACTGCTCATCCCATAAATGCATGTTCCTTACAAATGTGGCACCATTTAAAAGGGAAATTGACAGGCTTTCCTTCAGATTTATTGCCAAGCATTGAAGCATTGTTACAACAAAGAAATAATCTACCGAACACAAATTTCCTTGCTTTTTGTGCTATGTTTAGAAAACAAGTAGATAGAACTGTGACTGCTTTAGATGACCAAGGGAGTACTTCTTAAGTCACCCGATCACACCGCACTGATAAAAATTGAATATGTAGCCAATCAGATGTTAGAGACCATATTTTACCTAATTTGACATAATTCATAATTTATAGGTTCTCATCAAAATGTGATTTCAATGCTTAAACACAATTCAAATAATTCTAAATGAACCTTACTGCATTTTGAATTTTGCTATTTTTCCACCGAAAAAGAAAATGCCACATACTGGCTGTGAGCTGAGATCACAAACAGATGTCCAAGTGACTAAATACCTGATAAAAAAAATACTTCCCTGTGTTTAAAGAGTAATGCTGCATCTTGCCATAGTGCCCCCAAAAGTAATTTATAGTTTCTCATCAAAATGTGATTTCAATGCTTAAACACAATTCAAATATTTCTAATTACTAGATTGAATTATGTACACTGATCATGGGCAATTCACGTAGTATTAATGTAAACCAAATACATTATGAATTCTCACAAGGATGTTGAACTGCAGAATAGTGCAGCAGCAATGTGGCTGTTACAGAACATCAGCAGACCTGGGTTTGGTTCCCAGTTTAGGTGAGATTTTGGAGTTATTTTATTTGGGGCTTTGAAGATCCATGGTCAAATCATGCTGAATGTACTAAAATGAGTTGTGTTAATCTAACTCAATTTAGTCAAATGGAACAATTGTACGTTTTTTAATTAAGCCAATAAACTGTCCAGTACAGCCTTATGTCTTGCTGTCTTCTTACCGTTTGATGCATATATAGGGGCAGAGGGAAAGAACCATCTCTTTCTCTTTCTCACTTGGGTTTTCCTGGTAACATTTGGGTTTTTTTTCCCCCTCACTGCCTGCTAGGATTTTCCTGTTAGCGATATTGGCACCTCTTTAATATAATACTAAGAATTTAATCAGGAAAAATTCAGCTAGGGATTTAAGGAATGAGACAGCTGGCTTTAGTAAAGTCTGAATCCTTGACGTGAACTTGCCTAGATCTAAAGCAGAACTTTAGATCCCCAGTAAACAAGTACTGATGCGTATGAGGTTTGTTTAGTGAATTGACTCCCCTGAGAACTTCTCTCCTGCCCTCATTTCTATCCAGAGCCAGCAAAAGCCTTGATCAGTTAATGAGAGCAAAGAAAGTTCCTCTGTGAAGTGAGTGAGATCAATATGGCTCAACATGTGCACTAGTAATCGCACAGCAACCATTGTTCACTGTAAACCTGTCTATCTTTGTTACATTTATCTTTACATTTATCTCCGTCTAAACTATCTAATGAATCTAAAAAAAAACCCAAAAAACCCCCCCACACATTTTATTACAGTTTTTAAATGTAATTTATTGCACGTGTAATTTGTCCCACATGTGCCTAAGCTGTATCTTGTGTGATGCAACACTATGTGCTGCATCTCACAGTGTGCTCGACTGTATCTGCTTTCATTCAGCGTTAGACACTTGCTTATTCAGTGCTAAATGTGTGCTGTTTTAATTATGGAAGGGCTAATTAAACGCTACTTTTCGCCCAATCCGTTTTCAATGAGCCATTAGCCATTGCCCAGAGGGGAGTCGCAGGCTAACTATCGCTCAGCATCATTGCTTACGGTAATGAGACTCCGGGAGCTAAGTGCAGCCACTTTGTTTCAGCTCTTTGGTTCCAGGCATTGCTTTTGTTTAGTTTCTGTTGTAGACGTTTGCACTCTGAACTATCATCCTGTTTGACTCTAAAAAATGATCACTGAATGATTCGATATCAGGCATGAAAAGGATTCCTAGTGTTGGCTGACTTGAACTTGACCTATTAAACATGTTTTTGTACCAGTTTTTTTTTTCCAAGACATGCCAGTGAAGCCTGAATCTCCAAGATGGCTTTATAGGCTACAGTAACATCTTTTGACCTCTTGTGCTAAAGTTTCTCAGGATTCTATCTGTATTTCTATAGCAGATTCTTTTGACAGTTATAGTGTCATTTTTGAAGAGATTGGATTGAAGAAGAGATCACAAGGAGACTATTTCTGTTGTGAGCTCTGTAGTTTATGGATTGGGAAAGTTCAGTCGTCATGCCCGGTATCTGATATAAAGTGTAATCAGGTGAGCTGGCCAGTGACTTGGCAAACTGCCATGTTGCCTTTTGGTTCCCCAACCCTTACTGGCTCAGTTGCCACACAGCACAGCAGACAAGGACTGAAAATTATTACAGAGCATTCATCTGGAGGATATAAAGATAGAGCAAAGTCACAGGCATCTCACACTGATAGCCAGATAGCTTTTAAGGTCATGCTAGGCCAAACTCAATACACATGATAAATGAACAGCTTCCATCTGTCTCAATATTAAATCTGACACAGGGGAACCAATGCAGTTTGATAGTTTTCCACTATGCACTACAATAATGCCTGCAGATCCTCATTGATCAATGACAGTTACAAAGGACAAAGCAGTGATGGCATTCACACCCCAAAAACACCCCCACCCCCCCATCGCCTTAGCTAGCATCGCTCTTATCTGCCTCAAATTAATTATTTGTGGCAGAAACCCCAGAATCAGAGCAGACAAAGAAGCCATTACCTGTGCATACAGATGTACTCGTGCATTCAACTGGCTTTTTCAAATTGCTTTGAGTTTGTTTTTTTTTTCTCTCTCTCTTTTGGAAATGCCAGATTATAGTTCTAAACAAGTGTTATTGGTCTGCAGTGTTAATGTGGATTAGTGAAAAAGCCTCTTAGATGAAGTCTTTGATTAAGCTAGATACTTTGAGGAGCGTGCATTAATTAGCTTTGGGCCAGGCACTCATTTAAAATGTTTTATCTTGGCTGCCACAGTGGGATCCACAGTCTTGTAATGCAATCCTTTAGTGTGCCACAAATATGGGATGCCAACTAATAAAGCTTTATTTAGATGGGAAAATAAATTGCAGTGCCACTTAATTTATCAGCCTAGCTCCTTTAAAAAGGCAGGTCTGATCAGTTTTTGTAGCTTTTTTTTTCAGCAGCTTGTGAAATGTTACCAGTTTGCACCCAATTATACGCTATTGTTACCGTGTACAATCATTTACAAAGCCAATTCATGACTGATGGCTAATGTTAAATAGTATTGTTTTTTCCTGTGTCCTAGGAAGGGAAAGTTCCTGCATCACTATGAGAACTATGGAGCCACAGCCAAGGACATTGCCGACTGGCTTAAAAAGTGAGTAGACTGTGTCTATGGGCACCAACCTGTCAATCATAACCCTAACTAGGATAAAGACCAACTACACACACACACATACCCACACACACACACACACACACACACACAGGCAGCCTTGCAATCTTTGTAAGCCTCCAGGCAAGTGTAAAGGCCAGGGTTTATTACTAGAAAACATAGTGCTTAGGCACTGCACCACTGGTGAATGCATTTTCAAGGGAGTGTTTAAGACAAGCAGAGGATATGTACACCATAAAATACCAGATACTGAGATCCAAACACTCAGGTGACCATTCTGCTATAGATATAATGAGGCGTTTCAGTATTTTTAAACACTTACCTCAGATTTTGGGTATAGACAGTCATGGTATAGATAATCATTGTGGTAAGAGTGTTAATAAATAGTCGAAATGAAGAAATGCTAAATATGTAATGCTTTTTTTTTTCTTGTCTAAGCATGTGTTTCTCCATGTGGGTTATCTTAAATATAGGAAGTTGTTTTTTTATTATTATTATTATTATTATTATTGTTACTGTGGTATAAATCACAACCCTTGCTTGACTGGTAAATTCCACAAATAAAAATACTGGTATATACTATGGCATTAATGGCTATAAATAATGCCAACTTGCCCAAAATGCGTTCCATGATTGGTACGTTCAGAAATAGAAAGCCGCATTGCTCTGATAAATAGCCAGGATAATATTGTACACATTTAAATAATGAGCCTAATATTTGAGTAGTTTCTAAAATAAAAAATTCTAATAGTAGACTAATTATGTTAAGTCTAAAATAGATCTACACTGAGGGTATGTGAGGGGAAATATGCAGTTTTTATAGTCCTGGTTGGAAAACCAGTGGTGTAAGCCTTAGGGTAGAAAACAAAACACTGCAATATTTGGATTACCAGCTGAAAAATGAGATGTAGTTTTGTTCTGTTATTATTGCATTGCAAAACACAAATGGAAAAAAAAAAAGCAGAATTGATTCACCTGTTTTGAGAACAAGGCTGCTGATTGCACAAGTTGAAGTTTCCATCTCGTTGAGGAGTATTTGTTCTGATATAGTCTGAAATGGCTATGATTTGGCAACAGTCAGGAAATGATCTGGATTTAAAAACTCCAGTGTCCTCTTATGAAACTCTGCAGCTGGAGCTGATGGGTCTTCCTGCAAAGCATCGGTGCACAGACCTTAAAGCTCACTTAAGCTGCCTTTAACCTTTCAAAAACTACAAGGTCATGTCCCTCTGTTTTAGAGAAAAGTGTGTTCCATCTCTGCCTGTTGCCTCATACCTTTTATCAGTCTTGAGAGCTGTTTGGGCTAGTCCAAGAACATTAGAGATTGTGAATTCACACAGCGGCTCACTGAGTGTCTCTCACCCTCACTTAGCTGCCGTGGGTCATGGAATTACTTATGAGCAGATGTCCAGAATTGAGAGTGAAGTGGAACATCTGAAACACAGCACACGCTATATTTGCTTTATTGCATAAAAAAAAAAAAAAACTCTAACCGGTCAAAACTGAGCACAGACACTCCTCTCACATTACCTGCCATATATATATATATATAAGAGCAAACAGCATGGGCCAAGGTTAAAATTGTACAGACGGCTTTTTACACATGTATGTACACAGTGCGTCACTGTTGTTCCATTCAGATTTAAAGAAAAAATCCACCAACATATTGTACATGGAAGAGTGACACACAAAAGATCCTACATTACCCACAATGCCATAGGACCACCTGTTGATAGTGGTGTCATTGGAATTTAACTGCCACCTAAAGAGAGTGTTTTAGCAGCAGTGTCCCCCTCTGATGTCTGTGTGGCCGACTACTGCAAACTTTGCATGGGAATAATGAGCCTCTGTGTCCCTGTGTCACAGGCATCAGTTCCTAAATTTGTCTATAGTTAAGTCCATAAATGAAAACAATGAAATTCATTTCTTTGTCTGTTAAACAAACATTCAAGTGAATTAACAAATTACAGATTATAGTTTTAATGCATTTTTCGAAAGTGACCCAACCTTTCTGTAAATAGGGTATACAATAAAGATTGTTCATGAGTCCCAAAGAGTCGAGTCTCAAGTCGCAATCTGGAAACGTCTTGTTGGGAGCCAAATCTAAATGGCTTGTTGAGTCCCATGTTTCCTGAAATAGGCTGCCCATACGAAAACTGACTGGGTTGTGTTATGTCACAGTTTGTAGGTTGGTAGGCACTCCAGATACCCAAATGTGTCATAATATGCCCTCTCTCTCTCTCTCTCTCTCTCTCTCTCTCTCTCTCTCTCTCTCAGCCCACAGCCTCCTCAACCCAAGACCCCCGAGATACCATGGGCAGATTCAGACTCCGCTGTCTTTCATCTGACTGACGAGTCTTTCGACACATTTCTGGAGGAACATCCCTCGGCCCTGGTTATGTTTTATGCTCCCTGTAAGTTCTCGGCTTCTGTTCAGGTCTCCTGCACCCGGAGTGTTTAGCAGTCATGTCCACATTCTCACATTTCTCTAGGTGAGCAGTGTAGATTGTAGAGGTCAGGCCTGTCGCTGTCCACATTTTCACTATTGCTCAACAGACTGTATATATCAGAATAGCAGTGGATCAACCTTGTGCAGAGCTGCTCACTCTGTATCTGATGCACTGAAAGGACTGTTACTCGGCATGTCCTTGTACCCATCGTTTTGTGTCAGACATTTAAATAATCATATGCGGGGAAAAATAATGAATTTGATAACGAAAATGTGACAGGCTTGTTTTATTAGATTGAGGTTTTGCTTCTCTCTCTCTCTCTCTCTCTCCCTCTCTCCCTCTCTCCCTCTCTCTCCTGACTGTGTCTCCGCTCTCGTACAGTTTAAATCAAACATCTGAGGCACAATATTTATTCATGTCCTCAAGTATTGAAAATATCCCACCTTGTCTCCACACACACACACATACACACACCTCCATTTGTCACGTCACCTATAACTCTTTCACTCCTCACTATAAACTCGATGATTACATGCCACCTCACCACGGAGAACTGGTTTGCCTTCAGCTGTGCTGCCAAAACACTGACACAAAAATGAATGCATGCTTACGTCACTGACAGAAGGATGCGGCAGGTTTCATTTTCACTCTCCTTCTGTTTAATTCTCAGAGACAGACATGCTTTAACAACTTCCTCTGGTCCTCTCAGGATATGAGTAATAAAGCTGCAAGGCTGTGGGATGCAGAATCCCATCTCCGCTTATTACCCATCCCACTCAGCGATATTAGAGCACTTATGAAGTGTGCAAATTTACTCCTTTTTTGCCTCATGGTCACTTTGAGTCAGTGACCTTATAATGACTGGCCCAGTTAGTGTTTATGCCCGTAGCTCTGTGTGCGTGTATAACAGGTGTAGAAAAATCCCAGCTTTAAGTGCTTAGAAAGTTCCGAGTAATGCTTTTCTGTCTGAGAGCTGCCCATTAGTTTCAATAACCCACTCATTTTGATTGCTTTGGAGATTTCGGCAGTTCAGATAGTAAGCAACACTTATGTAATTTAAAGCCCTTGCTTGCTTTACTTATTAATCGGAAGGATGTGCTTTTAGTTAACCTCATGAAAAATGTCAGTTTATTCATAAATCTAATGAATAAACTTCATTAGATCTCATCTTGTTTTTCTTGCATCATGTAAAGAATACGCAGAGTTCATTTATATAATAGTTTGCACACACACGCGCACACACACAGATATTCTGACCTTGTCTCTGTCACACTGCCACTTCTCTTCCTCTCACTCCCCAAGTCTCATTTCTCACTATAAAAAAACAATTCATTGCTTACATACCACCGTGCCAGAGAGAATCACAATCAGTTTTGTTTCAGATGTGCTTTCAGAATTCGCAGGCTATTCAATAGCTGTTCTTTTTTTTTTCCTCACTCAGCATTTGCTGGCTTGTTGCCCAGTTTTGTTTCCACAACAGTGCAACTTGTCACAGATGCTTTTACATAATCTAGATTATTCAAACATTGTTAGAATTCATGTTTCGAAGCCAGAGTCAAGTCCACAGTCTTTATGTCCTTATTGTAACCCTTAGCCTTTTGTATGACGGCGCTGTACATTTTCTCCAGGGTGCGGCCATTGTAAGAAGATGAAGCCAGAATATGATGAAGCAGCTGAAATCCTCAACAGACAGGCAGATGTGAGTGCACATTTCCTTCAGTCTTTAAAATCTGTGACTAAATGATTGCCAGAAGGAGCAGGTTGGCCTGCCCTGCGAAACGTGTTTGTCTATTCAACTCCATGTGGGAAAAGAAGAAATAGACTCACTACGCATGAGAGACTACACGAGTGCTGTGCACTTAATGAAATTATTTCAAGTGTGAAATTGTGGGTTTGAAATATACAAACTTTAATGACCTTCAATGACATTTCATGGTTTTGTTTCATTAAAACAAGCCATTCTAATTTGTAAGCATGCAAAGACAGCTCATAAATACAAAAATGGCTCTATACAATGAGCTGACTGTCCAGTTTTATGCTCATAACACTAATGATTTGTTTTGAACCCCAGATTTTTTTTAAGGACTATGACTGACTCACAAACATCTTTTTGGCTGTGTTTTGTGTTTATGACTATGTGGAAGGAGTGTGGTTCTGATTAACAGGGTGGATCCACCGAGTTAAAACTTCAGGGCAGTTTCAGGCCAGTAAAGTTACCAGAGCCTCATGTTGTCCCTATAGTCTTTATCTTGGAGCCATGCAGAACGGCTTTCTTCTTGATGCTGCACTTTATCTAATATAACAGTCCTATTCCAGCCACTACGCCCCTTTCCCTAGAGAGAGCTGAGCTCACTTGTTTTTCTCATTCCTGCTTCCATCTGAATGAGAGCATCTACATTTCAGACGCATTTATGTAGCTTGTGCTGAGCTTTTCTTTCTTCGGTCATGTGATGAATATTATACGTAATATTATTATACATCTATAACTGCAACACAAGCATATTATTATTATAGTAGCAGTTATAAGCATTATAAATGCATATTAGTATCACAAATAAATAGCAAGGTTTTTGCTCTAACGTTTTGTATCAGAGGTTTGTATCAAATGTGGTATCTTTTGATGGACCATGCAGGTGGCTGATCTAGTACACACATTTTTCAGCACTGATTGATGAGCTGAAGGACAGACTAACTGATTGATTGCCTCATGCATGGTTGGATGGATGGACGAAATGGCTGACTGCCTAATGGACGGATAGATGGACAAACTGATGGACAGACTGATTGATCTCCTATGTTGAATTACTGCAGGGTCTTGGGATTTCCATACTTGAGTTCAGAGGCTATGTGCTGGCAGATTGGATGTGCTCCACAACACAATGGTTCAGTGAACCAAACCAAGTACATGAAAACAAATCCTGTAGCACAGCCAAAAAAAAATCTATGAAGCAACTGGCCATTGTTTAGTGACTCCAGTTTTCCAAACATGAGCCAGCACAGCTTCTGTCGCAGATCCTCTGTTGTGGCTAATCCAGTCCTATGCAGCTTAGAAATGTGCACATTTTTTTGTCACAATTCAGTCAGGTTAGTTGCTTATCTGGCAAGGAAAACTGCAACTTTACCATTTTTAGTTGAATATCTCTGCACTAAATGGTGGTCTAATAAATGGCCCAGCAATCCACTATGCTATTTGTAGACTTTTCAAACGTTTCTTCAAACGCTGTCCGCAGACCTACCTCTTTCTAAAGCACTTGAATGAGCACTAACTCAAAGCTGTTAACACACTTACAGCAGTTATTGTATTCCCTATGTCTTCACTGTTTTTGTGTAGTTTAGGAATACTTGGGTTCTGGGACCTTTACTTGTAATGTTCATTAGGTAGTATAAGGCTAAATTCTAGCAGTATCATAGCTCAAAGTAGCTTGAATTCAGGTCTACCAGCCTTAGCTTTGGATGTTAAGTTAATGACTAAGCACTCTTGTAAGGGCTCTGGATAGGAGTGTCTGCGAAATGCCATAAATGTTAATGTAAATGTATATTTGGCCACAATTTCCCTGTGTATGGTGACTTTTGGGACACCCTGTATTTTTTAGTGTAACACCAAAAATGTACCAAATAATTCATTAATTAAATAAATCAATATATAGACATTTAAAAAAGTATTTGTCCACATAACATCAGAGTTATGCTTATACTGTGGCTGAATAGTAAATGGTGTATTGCTGAGTGTAAGTAGTAAACAATGGCAATAGGAATTTGTTTTGTGTTAAGAAAATTACATCTGAACTGTTGCCTCTTTGTAATATTCTTTGTTTAAAGATCTATCTATTTATTTATTTATAATATTACTTTTTTTTTTTCATATATTCATGTTCGTATATTTCAGATTACCCAGCTTCGGTAATACATGCTGTGATACATTACATGTAAATTTGCAGCTGTCTAATGTACCAGCTGTTATGCTCAGTGACATTTCAACAAATTGTATCCTTGAAGGTTTTTCCCCTGTGAGTTTCAGCTACTCATTTTCACAGAACCTGCATGAACTCGTAGTCTCACTCAGCCTTTAACTGTTTCCCGTCAGTGTGCAGGAGGTCCCCTCAACCACAAAGCTTATTCACTATCCAGAAGCTTTATACCGTAAAAATATTTGCTGAAAAGCTACTTTAAAAATATATTCTTTGCGTGATGTGACTAAGTTTGCGTGAGCGCTAAGTCAAAGCTGTTACCGCACTTATAGCAGTTATTGTATTGCCTATGTTTTGTTCTTCACTGGTTTTGGGTAGTTTAGGAATACTTGGGTTCTGGGACTTTTTTTATATCAATTATATCAGTATCATATTGCTTGCTAAATTATAACAGTATCATAGCTCAAAGTAGCTTGAATTCAGATCTACCAGCCTTAGCTTTGGATATTCCAAGTTAATGACTAAGCACTCTTGTAAGTCGTTCTGGATAAATGCCATAAATGTAAATGTAAATGTTTTACTGTATGTGTTTTCTCAGAGTCCAGGTGTATTGGCAGCAGTGGATGCCACCATTCATAAATCTGTGGCAGAGCGCTTCAAGATCTCAGGCTTCCCTACTGTGAAGTATTATGAGAAGGGAGAGGAGAAGTACACACTACCACAGCTACGGACCAAAGGCAAGATCATGGAGTGGCTGCAGAAGTGAGCTTTTTTTATTTTTTTGCTTCATTAATCATTTTGGACAGAAATACCAAGAGCTCAGACCGTGTGCTATGGCATATTTAAAGTATTTAGTCACATCAACATTTTTGCACATGCTTGCTTGAAATAAATCATACATTAGAAGTGCTGCCACAAGCTCCACCTTTAGGTTCTAGGTTCTACAATTTCTACTGTAATATGAAAAGGTTAATGAAAGAATAACTAACGTTTATAGGAACACATGTGCAAGGAAAGTTCTGGTAAACTGTTATTTTTCTGCTGTCTGACTATGGCTGATGTGTGTTTGTCCTGGGAGCAATGGGACTACTCTGGATGATGCAGGAAGGATGAGACTCCACCCGGCTTCATGCTGAATGGGTGTCCTTTCTGCCTAAATATACAGTATACACAAATATTTGAGCCAAGTCATCATACAAATACAGAAACAGTGTCACAGTGTCTTCTCCCTGAATTCATGTTGAATACAGAATGATTTTCCAGCTGAGTAATTCTTTAGACAGTGTTTCTCCTAGCTGAAAAATGTATCCTGGAAAAGTAGTACATGGGTCTGGGGTTGTTTCCATATGCTGTGGTTTCTAATAATTCAGAGGCTGTAAACTCATTTTACATCAGGCATAGACTCTCAGTGGACTAAAGAGTGGCATTTTGACTGTCCCTGGTTTTTATTTTTCAGCCTGCTCACACACACTCACATGTATTTTTAGTGGTGCTTGACTTCAGTCACTACCATGACTTTTCCAGCCTCTGTGCAAAAAAAAAAAAACAGACTGCACTTGTTCTTGTCTCTGCAGAGGCCCTGGGGGTTTGTGTGTGTGTGTGTGTATGTAGATACTTGCCTTTCTACCAAAAGTCCCCACAAGGATAGGATTGTCTGATATTCTGATATTTCTGGTCTTGTGGGGACATTTTGCTGGTCCTCATAAGCAAAGTGGGCTTTTTGTTGTAGTTTTTAACTTTTTTTTTTTTAAAGAGCTAAAAAGTTGCCTTTTCATTACTGAGGTTATGGTTGGGGATAGAATTAGTAAGCCACAGTAGTAATTATGTCAATGGTATTGCAAGACAAACCTGTGTGTGCTCGTGTCTGTGTGAGAGAGGTTCTATGATGTGTGAGCATCTGGGATGAGGCCATTTTAGCACAAAAGTGAAAGGTTTCAGGTCAAACCAAGCAAAGTTCTTTCCCCTGTTGCCAGTTTCAGGCAGGTGTTGATGTTGGGTATGCTTTTGAAGTCGGGTGTGTTGAGTAAAAGGTCAGTAAGAAAGTAAAAAAATATGGTTTCAGGTTAGACCAAGGGAGGTTTTTGTTGACTTTGTTGATTTTGTGTTAGTATTAGTTATGTAACCATGGTGATGCACACTGTATGGCCAAAGGTTTGTGGACACATGACCATACCATCACACCCAAACTGGTGCCACAGAGTAGGAAGCACACACTTTTCTAGAATGTCTTTGTATGCTGTAGCGTTACAGATTCTCTTAAGGGGCCCAAACATATTCCAGTATAATGATGCCCCTGTGCACAAAGCAACGAAGGAAAGTTTTACCAGGCTTGAAGAGGAAGAACTCAAGTAACCTGCACAGAGCCCTGACTTCAACCCCACAGCACACCAGACCTCCTCACCTGAGACCAGTGCCTGATCTCACTAATGCTCTTGTGGCTGAATGGGCAAATCCCCACAGCAGGTTCCGTGGAGGTTATAATTGGGTCATACTTTTGGCCACATAATTCAATTCGATTTTATTTCTAAAGCATTTGGACAAGAATTGGGACAACATTGTCCCAAAGCAGCTTTACAAAGACATACAATCCAGACACAACTTTAATTTTATCCCAAATGATCAAATCTGGTGGACAGAAAAAACCCTGGGGACATTACGAGGAAGAAACCTTGAGAGGAAGCAGACTGAAAAGGGGAACCTATTTGGGTGACACCGGAAAGTGAAATAATGAATAATCCTTTCTTTAAAGTAAAAAAAAATGCAATTGTAACCAGTAAATTTATTGAAGTTAAAACTGTTCATGGCACTTAATGTGTATATCATTTATTTATCATGTATTGCTTTGTTCAATTATGAGTACTGGTTTATAATTTAAAGAAATTTTTAATTTGCACTATTTATCATTCCAGCTCACAAGTATTTTTCACACTCTTATATAGTGATTCTTTTTTCCCTCCTCTGTGTTTTTCTCAGTCCACAGGCTCCCCCTCCTCCTGAGCAGTCATGGGAGGAGAAGCCGTCCAGCGTGAGTCATCTCGGAGCCGAGGACTTCAGGGAGGCTCTGAAGAAGAAAAAGCACGCCCTGGTTATGTTCTACGCTCCCTGTAAGTCTGCTTTCCTAATGTGTAGAAGCTCCATAGTGTGGCTTTAGGATCATCTGATTATTTAGACTTAAAACCCCATGGAACTGTAGACTGTGGCAACGGTTAAAAGTCAGATGTGCCTCAGTTCTTTGAGTCTGTCATCTTAAGGATTCATGAGTTCTGTTTGTGATAAATATTTATTAAACACAGAAAGAAGCAAAGTGAAATAATTTGGCAAATGTGCTACAGCAGCAGTTTCACAGGGGGCTCTTATAAAGGATGTCTTCAGCTTCCTTTGCTGGAGGCTTTTAAGATTAACCACATGTGCCACAATTATTGGAACCCCTAGAAATACTTAGAAATAGAATGTGACTGAAGCATATATACATACACACATATATACAGGGGTTAGACAATGAAACTGAAACACCTGTCATTTTAGTGTGGGGGGGTTTTATGGCTAAATTGGACCAGCCTGGTGGCCAATCTTCATTAATTGCACATGGCACCAGTTAAGAGCAGAGTGTGAAGGTTCAATTAGCAGGGTAAGAGCACAGGTTTGCTCAAAATATTGCAATGCAC
>JAOVYV010000048.1:8223747-8237964 GCA_025674545.1 Hassar affinis | reverse complement strand
GTAATGTCAGCATACCAGGAAACATTTTCCACCACCAGCATCACGTAGTGACCTGGCCACTATCCTGCAAGAAGAATCCCTCTGACCACTGTGCAGGACTTGTAGATGTCATTCTAATATGCTCAGACATGGTAACTACTCACTACTCTATATGTGTCCTTAATTAACAATGCTTTGAATTCGGCTTAATGTTATACTGGAGCTCAACTATACACTTTGTAACCCCCTATTTTAACATCTGGAACTTTTGATTAACAAGTAACTGTATGAGCTGCCTTTTTTTTTTAGATACCAGGAATATAGCAGGTGAGCAATGCTAATAGCGCAGATGATAACTGATTAAAGGCATAAAGAAAAAATGAGATTCTGAATCAGTAGATCAGAATGAAAAGCATAAAGCATCTTTATGAATTGTATGCTTCCACTTTACATAAATCTAAAAACTACATTTAAAAAAAAACATTTTTTGCATTCTCTTTAGTGTGCAAAAAAAAAGTCAGGCATAGATGCATGTGTAATTGCTGTGAATCAACTGTTTATCCAGTTATATCATTCATTACAACAAAAAATATTTTTTTTGAATGGTTATTTCATAGGCTTTACAGCAATGGCAAAGCACTGAAATGACAAGATATACATACTGTCCTGCCAATAGCTGCTCTCCTTCTGCTTTCCTAACACAATGAGCAGTATCAGTGTTTGTGAGACACTTTATCTCTGCTGTCTTTTTGATGTTTGTCATAGACAACTTCATTCAGAAGACCAAACAGCGGTACAACAGTCCACGTTCTCTTTCCACCAAGATCAACCTGGCTGATATGCAGACAGAGATCAAGCTTCGGCCCCCGTACCAGCTCTCTCCTGAAGACCTAAGCTTGATCAATGGCTTTTCCCACAGCACTGCTTCTAAATATAAAGGCATCGGTACTTAATCATACATGTCCTCACTGTTATTGAAAACACAAATAGGATATCAGTAACATTACAATGTATGTATAAATCAGTGTCATCACAGTGTGATTTGCCCTGAATACTCACCCTTGAAAAGCAGGTTTTATAAAGGCTACAAATTTCAGAACTTTCTGTAATGTGACAAGATGGTGCGTCATTGTATTACAGTCATAATGGTGTTATTGTTCCAGCATTTAAAATGTAACAATTTGAAAAGTGATAGCATTTCTTCAGTAAATAGTTCATTTCTAGTGAACTCACAATATGTTAAGATCATCTGAGCTGTAAGGATTCATATATAATAGAGATATTTGTTTTTCATTTGCAGTTCCTAATCAAATGTTGGAGCCTGTCACCTTACCAGGCATAGTGGCATGTGTTTTAAGCGTTCTGTGCAGTGTGCTCAACTTACTGCGTGGAGTCCATGCCATAGAGAGCATGTTGCAGGTAAGCTTTCCCTATGCCCACGTTTGCCAATATACAGGAATTATGCTGAATTTATGCTGTTAGGTAATGTACCAGCAATTACCATTCAACAGTTACACATCACAGCTCCAGTTAGTCATCTACAGCAGCTTAATTAATCGAACAAAGGATTTCTCTGTGTAATTTGTTCTTGCTGGATAATTCCTTAATGTAGTACCCTTTCTCCTTTTTTCTGCTCTATCTGCAGAACGAGGACGAAGACTTTAATTATGTAATTGCCTTTTTCCTGGGAACGGCTGCCTGTCTATATCAGGTAAGTTAGAGTCATCCATCAAGCGCTCGAGTGACTTACAGCATTCATTTCCATCAGCATGGAGGAGAGAGGAGGGGAGGGGGGATGGGGGAGCTGCTTTTTCCACCTTCTGAGGAACAAATTCACTACTAAGTAATTTAGTGCTACTTGATAACCATTCAAACTATGCAATGCCTGATTCTTTTTTTTTTTTTTTGGCAGAAGCATTTTCCCTTAAAGAGTGTACTCAGTAAAAGTACTGCTTAGCATCATAGGTGCTGAATGCATCCATACAGGTGGCATAGGTGAGCTGGACTTAACTTAGGAACAAGGACTCCTGAAGATGTGATCGTTAAATTCCCCTTGTCCCTAAATCACTGTGTCGAGTGCCACGGTGAATCCTCCCAACCTAAATTTGATTAGCATTGTTCTAGGAGGAGATGGAGGCACTCATCATTTCAGGAGGGTCGATAGACTGAAATGAGATATTAAAGGCAAGAGTGTGCTGGCCTTCAACTTCCTGCTGATGATGTAGTGTGACAGCGTTTTTAGTACAGTTAGACTATATGGCTAAAAAATATGGGACCTGCCCATCACATCCAAATACACTATATTGCCAAAAGTATTCCCTCATCTGCCTTCACATGCATATGAACTTGAGTGACATCCCATTCTTAATCCATAGGGTTTAATATGATGTCACCCTTTACTGGTATAAAATCTTCAACTTTTCTGGGAAGACGTTCCACAATGTTTAGGAGTGTTTATGAAAATTTTGACCATTTTTTTCAGAACTGAATTTGTGAGGTAAGACACTGATGTTGGACTGAAGGCCTGGCTCACAGTCTCCGCTCTAATTCATCCCAAAGGTGTTCTATTGGGTTTAGTTCAGGACTCTGTGTAGGCCAGTCTACAAGTTCTTCCACTCCGCCCATGGCAAACCATGTCTTTACAGACCTTATGTTGTGTACCAGGGCATTGTCATGTTTGAATAGGTTTACACTTGTTGAAGGGAAACTGTAGTGTTACAGCATACGGTTTGGGGAAGAACCACATAATGGGTGTTAAGGTCAGGTATCCACAACCTTTGGTCATATTGTGTTTTTACAAATAGTTTCTTTAAGAATGTAATTTGATTCGATTTTTCTCATGTTTTTAACAGTAAGATGAAGTTGGTAAATAACAAACATAGTCTTTTAATGCTTTCCTTTAAGGAATTATGGACAGGTATCTAGTGTTATGTTGTGAAAACATTGATGCTGCAAAAAGTAACAAAGCTATATCTCTCCTGATTGTGCAGTGTTGCTTGTTTACATACTTCTCGATGTGGAGGAACATCAAGTCATTCCTGGCGTTTGCTCTCATCTGCCTGTGCAACATGTACCTGTATGAACTGCGCAACATGTGGCAGATCCTCTTCCACGTCACAGTTGCGGCTTTCATCACTCTGCAGATCCACGTAAGGCAGCCGCAGGGCAAAGCTCCTGACTACAATGTCTGAACACCCACACTCACACACACACACACACAAACACACAAAACTTTCCCCAATCACTTATATATACTGTATAAACCGCAGAGGAGTGAATGACAACAATTTGCCCAGCATTTTTGGACTATGGGAGACATTGATCATCAAGACATCAGACTGAATGTAGAGTCAACAGCTCAGGATCCAATAGCAGTGTAATTACTCTGGTTATCATGTACTATGTTCACTGGTTTTGCATTTTGTTGCAAATTTTTGGAAAATGCAAAAACGTCTATACTGGTTTTCATAAGTATTCCAATATTAGGCATTTATTTGTATTTTTTGTTAATTGATATGCCATTTAAAAAAAATAAATTGTGTGCTTGTAGATTATAGAATACACCAGATATGCATCAGTTTGTGGTACCGATCAAGTGTACCAGCACCACCATGATTCACAGCAACACACACCCATAAAATTCACGTGCAGTTTGTTTCTCTAACAAAGACCTTTATTTAATTATTTTACTAATTAATGCAGACATAGGCCACGTATGACAATACTCTGAGGCTGCTGTTACCAAACATCATTACCCTAAAAGTGCATCGAGACCTGGCATGTCGTGAGTATGATGTGTGCAGTTGTCTCAGTAGTCTCTGTGCTGCCTGCAGCTTTTTTCTGGCCGCTGATGGATTTGGCTCTCCTCTGGCTCTTTCATGGCAGAGGAGTGGCCTGCTGATATATAGACTTCTGTTTACCACCAGAGGCTTTCAGCTCTTTCGCAGCTCCCAGTGGGTACCAGCAAACATAACCCTGACAAGTGAATGAATGCTTGCTCTTATATTTATCTACCTGTTTGTGGATTGTGCTGAAGAAAAGACAAAGGGGTGACTGAAGATGTGTTTTTGAATCTGTGCCAAGGGACCTTCAGTAAAAGTTAAATGCTTATGAACGTATTATATCAGTCTCAATGTTTTTAAGTCTCACTGTTCTGTAACTGTAGAGCTCCCCTCATTTTTGACTCGTTATGGCATTAAAAATAATGATTTCTTTTAAACAAAATGGTGAATGACCTGACACTGATGACTTTTTTATGCATATTTGATGCAAAATTGCACTGATGCATAACCTAAAAAACAGTTGCTAATCATTAGAAACCTGTGGAATGGAAAAAAACATGGGGTTAGAAAGTATACCAGGTTGTCAGTATGTTAGGGGTATCTCCCTCCTACCTACACTCATTGGGCTTTTATCAGGGATGTTTACTGACTATAGCCAACGTGTTGCTGTGTAGCGTGTATGAGACTGTATGTACACTATCATCAATGGAAATCGATCACCAGTGTACCACCGCTGACCAGCTAGAGTACACTGTCAAAATTCTGTGGGCCTTCCTGAAACTGTTCCTACACTTGTAAGTTGGAAGCAGACAAATTTACAAGATGTATTGCTGTAACACTAAACTTTCCTTTTACTGGAACTTAGGAGCCCAAGCATGCTCCAGCATGACAATGCCCCCGTGCACCAGGTCAGCTCCATGAAGAAAAGTTTGGCGTGGAAGAACGAGGGTAGGGTGGGGTAGGGTGGTCTGCACAGAGCCCTGACCTCAACCCCACTCAGCACCTTTGGGATGAGCTGGAATGTTGAATGAGCCCCAGGTCTTCTTGTTCATCATTAGTCACTGATGAGCTTCTGAATAGGCAAGTCCCCACAGCCACACACTAGCAGTGTAACAGTGACTGGGGCATGGTAGTTGGCATCACCTCATTGCTGCCTTCAATTTCCCTGCTGCTTCGTGCAAAGCCAAAAACAGAACTGCACTCCTCTACGTGAAGACACTTATCAAAACCTGCTCTTCAAGCATGACTCTCCATGATCCACAATCGTTCATGGTACAAGGAAGACCTGAATCAAGACTCTTCTTTGTCCTGGCACCAAGGCAGTGAAATTAATTTCTGCTGGCTGTCTGAACAGCTGACTCACTGTCTGTCCTGGGCTGTCTCTAACAGGATTTTAGCTTTATGCCATTCTCAGACTCTGGCTTGTTTGTACAGAGCATGTGCCTTTGCATAAGGACATCAGCTACATTAAATATAAATGCTTTAGTGGTATGTGAATCAGGTATAGCAGTGTTGGAGATACTGTTAACATGATTTAGTGACCACTCCTTATCTAGGATTAGCTTGAAGATATAAAGATATAGACAATAGATAATATTTTCCAGGGCATAGGTTGCACTATTCAGCATTGCACATATGTAGTAGGGTTGCCTGATTAATTCACCACTGTCCAGGCACTGCTGTGCTGAAAAGGATTCACCAATGAAATAATAGTTACCTCCATCCTTCATAAAAATAATGAAACAGTTCATACTGTGCACTCAACCTATACAAGAAACTATTTATCTTTATTCTAAAACAATCATTTTATATTATAATAATGCCAAAATGATTGATGTTCCTACACAAACCTTTAATGAATGCAAAGAGCTTTTTCATTTTTGGAAAAGCTTATTTTTCCTGTTCCCCAATTCTTTGAGCATGTCCTGTTTTACCAGGTCCTGTGGTATATGTGGGTGCATACATGTGAAAGTCTCTTTGCAGACCATTGGATTGGTAATAGTTATGACCTGAACAAATCAGCTAATGGGTATAGATTATATTTATGTCATATTTACAATTGTGGGCAAAATAGTAGCAGTGTAACATCACTAATATGCTTAATTACTGATTTTGGCAGGAAAGATACAACATGGGGAAAAAAAATTATGACTAGGTGTAGGCGAGTAATGGGCAACCAGCAGAATCAAGAGTCAAGACATGCACGCTGTTAATTGGGTGTAATTGACACATCTAATGAAAGGGGCATGTTTAAATAGCAGTGTAGAGTTCAAGTAGTGAGGCCATTCATTCTGTGAAGAAAAAGGTGTCCAATCTTATCCAAGAAGGGCCGGGGTGGGTGCAGGTTTTCTTTCTGACCAAGCAGAAGCCACACGTTTCTGAAAGTCAAGATCCATTGATTATCCATTGATTAAAAACAGGTGGAATGAGGTGTGGCTTCTGCTTGACTGGAAGGAAAATCTGCACCCACACCGGCTCTCTGTGGATACCCCTGCTCTAAAGGAAGAGATTCACTTATTGTCACAAAATATTAGTTGAAAGGGTGCCGATAAACTTGATTTAAACTTGAAATTGAATCTTGTTTTGTAGGGGAAAAAATGCACTACTTTAAGTAATTATACAACTATACAGTGTCCGTGCACGTTTGAAGTGTCATCTGTTGCATGTATTATTATTTTTATATATTAATGTTTGTTCATAAATGATGCCAGTAATTCTGGAGGCCACATACGTATCTCTTTAGTATTGTCTGTTCCCACTGATGGAGATGAAAAAGCGGGGCAGTGTAGCTCAGTGGTTAAGATGTTGGACCGAGTTCAAATCCACACCACTGCCACTGCTGGGCCCTTGAGCAAGGCCCTGAACCCTCAGCTGCTCAGTTTTGTAAATGAGATAAATGTAAGTCACTCTGGATAAGGATGTCTGCCAAATGCCGTAAATATAAACGTAAAAAGTGCACCTAAATAGGATAACTGTACCTTGAAATTTGGCAAACAACAAAAAGAAAATCATTACCACAACATTTAGTCATGCTTCCCCTGGAGGGATTAAGAGCACTGATCCTGATCCTGATCCTGTAATGGCTAACACAGGTTGTCATTTGAGTTCAAACCCAGAGACAGAATCAATGCAAAACGCAGATTTGTTTATTGATTTGGATGCATGTTTGTCTTGATCTTGTTAACCTCCTGGAAGAGGTGACCAGGCCTTGTCTTTAAAACATTTGGTACATAGCAGAACTGGTGATGTCACTAATCTTTAAAAGATCCGCTGAACCGCTTGCCACAAAACAGCCTCCAAGTCTCAGTCATCCACCACCATATTTCACAGTGGGGAATTTCACAGTGGGTAAGATGCCTTTTTGTTTTGCCAAACATCCCAGTGGTTTTCAGGCCAAAAATGATTCATTCATAAATGGTGTATGTAGTGTAGGTGAATACGTGGACTATTCAGTAGGGCGATTAGTTGGCACGCTACTGATTTTGGGCTTTGTGAACATGGAGTAATATGAAAACAGTTGGAAACTTGTGCATTCTAGCAGCCTATTTGCACTACAGATATCTAACAAAGTTTGACATGTAATCCATGTTGAATTTAAATAAAAGCAATTCCTGTTTATGCTTGCATGTAAAGTATCATTTTTACTGTTCTGTACAGTACTGTGTAAAAAAGTTTTAGACAGGTGTGGAAAAATGGTGTAAACTAAGAATGCTTTCAAACATACGCCTGGATTGACCTGTGTGTTTTGAAGCAGTGTACCTTTATCTCTTCATCTTTTCATCAATCCTGAAGCCTTTTTGTCCCTGCTGCTGAAAACATCCCAGAGCATAATGACAAAGCATAATGCTATCACCACCACCCTTCACCATTTTCATGATGGCTTCCAATACTAATTCTTGAGCTGGCAGCATATGTACGAAATCAAAAGCGAATACTTTATGAATTAGTGCAGATTTCAATACTCACTTTATAATTGCAATCCTTTTCTAATACACGGAGGAGAGGTAATTTTGGTGAGGGTTGTTTCTGCATTTTAGAATGAGCCATTTCCTCCAGAGCAGCGTGACTAATGAGCTTAATGTACCAGGTTTGCTCTCGTCATGCTGACTGCACCAATACAGGTGAAATACTGACTGGCACAGCTTGCTGTTGTGCAAATTATGGCCCATTTCTACACAAATGGGCCCATAATTGCAAGGACTCCTACATAATCTTTTTTTGCCAATATGTGACTGCTGACAGGTGAACTAATTCATAAATTAAGCCTTCTGCCGCATACAGTACACACTAATGATACACAGTTAGAAAGCACTTCAGATCTAGAACTATTAAATGTTGCTTTGCTTAGCCCTCTGTAAAGCCTTTAAAGGTTCTTCGGAGAACCCTACAACAGAGGGTGTCCTACAGAGCAGCTAACACTGAACTACCCAGAGATCCCTCACATAACCGGAGTGTGTGGAAGCAAAGTTTATAAATATTTTAGTTAATTTGCTAAATTAATTATTAACCATTAAAGAGTGCCATATAAAATTATGAATGAAAAAAAAAAAAAGTATGATCATGTGTCATTTTACATTCATAAAACATGTTTGATATTGGGCTTATCATATCCATTATATCCACCATACAAGTGTACCGATTCTATACTCACTGTCCACTTTATTAGGAATGCCAATCAGCTGGCAGCAGTATAATGCAAAATATCGTGCATTTACTGGTCAAGAGCCTTAATGTTGACATCAAACATCAGAATGACTTCAATCATAATGCTGGTACCAGAAGGGCTGGTTTGATATGAAAATTCAAACACAGCAGCCTCTAAAATTTACAGAGAATGATAAAAAAAAAAAAAGATTGAGCCTTGTTGCTAAGAGATGTCAGAGGAAAATTCTAATTCTCAACTGCCCACTTCAGGTGAGTCTATGCTAGCTTTAGATTGTTGTTCTTGGCTGACAGGAGTGGCACCTGATGTGTTCTTCTGCTGTTGTAACTCATCCACCACAAGGATTGATGTGTTTTGTTTTCTGGGATGCTTTTCTGCTCACCATGGTTGTACAGAGTAATTATCTGAATTACTATAGACTTCCTGTCAGCTCAGACCAGTCCAGTCATTCCTCCTCTGATCTTCCTCACCGCCAAGGTGTTTCTGCCGGCAGGCTCTCCACACACAGGATGGTTTTTTGTTTTTCCATCTGACACAAATCTTCCATGCCAAAATCAGTCACAGAGATCACATTTTCTTCGTCATTCTGATGTTTGATGTGAATATTACCTAAAGCTCTTCACCTCTTTCTGCGTGATTTTTGCACTGTGCTGCAGCCGCGTGATTGGCTGAGAAGACGGCTGCCTGAATGTGCAGGTGTTCCTAATAAAGTGGATGGTGAGTGTATTGTTATGTAATGAAATGAACTGAATGAACTGACTGAATGAATGCTAAGAAATGACACTGCTGCCACCCTTTGGCTATTGTATGCAACATCCACATTTGTGTGCTAAAATTCTATTTGAAAGGCTAGTGCAGTCAAAAAAAAAAGAGCAATACGCACTGATGGCCTATTTTATTTCCAGAATATATAAACATTGAAGTGATTTATTTGAATGTAAAAAAGGGGTATAGTGTTTGTTTTGACATCACAGATAAGGAACAAACGAACCATAAATTAGCTCTGAATTCTGCAGTTCAGCAATATCCATTATTAAAACGAGTATGTCCTCAAAGTACAGACAAATAGCCTCGGAACCTCAACACCTAGGAGAAAGAGATATGGTTATAGATCGTACAGTTCATCATAATTCTCATGCCTGTGTAACCCTCCTATTATGTTGCTGGTCAAATTGTAGGAAACATGGAAGCATTCGAAGTTTTATGTAAGTCTTAGGCACCAATTTTGGTTGTATTTACGAATTTAATGAAAAACATAAAATATTAAGGAGAAAATGTCTGGATGCCACTAATGAAGGCTGCTGGGTTTTGCATGCAAAAAAAAATGTGACAGTCAGAGACTCCAGAAGTTTATCCAAGATGCTCGGTGAAACTACACACACCTGGGGGAACACTAAGAAAAAAAAAGCATACAAAATATTGACTTCCTTTAGTTACTGCTTTGTCTTTTATGTGGAAGTATATTTTTTGAGGATATCTTTGCACTACAGCATGTCTTTGCAGTTGCCTAAGACTTTTGCACAGCACTGTCAATTTTTTTTTTCTAGCTATCTTTGGAGAATCTGCCATAATTTGTCTGTAGACTGTCCCATTTGCTTTTTTTTTTTTACATGCAAAGCCCAGAGCCTTTTTTTTGACCGAAAAGTGGTCTCTTGCGTTGTTTCTTTCTTTACTGACATCCAAAAATTTCTTTAACATTTAAGATTTCGTTGGAAAAGTGGTGCAAAAATAAACATCTATAATAAAACTTGTACTAAAAAGGGTGACTAAGACCTGTGCACTGTACTCTCTCTCACTCTCTGACACACACACACACACAGATCAGCCATATCAGTAAAACCACTGACAGGTGAAATGAATAACACTGATAATTTCATCACAGTGGCACCTGTAAATGGGGATATATTAGGCAGCAAGTAGTCAGTTCTTTGGGTTGTTGTGTTAGAAGCAGGAAAAATGGACAAGCATCATGATCTGAGTGACTTTTACAAGGACCAAATTGTGATGACTGGGTCAGAGCATCCCTGTAGGTCTTGTTCCCAGTATGCAGTGGTTAGTACCTACAAAGAATGGTCCAAGGAAGGACAATCAGTGATCCTGAGGCAGGGTCAAGGCCACCCAAGACTCACTAATGCACGTGGGAAGCGAAGGCTTACCCAAAGCTAGTGAAAAAGCACAAGCTGCTGAAAAAGTTAATGCTGGCTATGATAGAAAGGTGTGAAAACGTACCGTGTATTACATACTGCTGCGTTTGAGGCTGCCTTCCTGCAAACCGGTCAGAGTGCCCATGCTGAGCCCTGCTGACCTCTGTCCACCCCTGAAAGCACCTAAAATAGGCATATGAGCATCAGAGCTGGACCATGGAGCAATGGAAGACGGTAGTTTTATCTGATATATCATGTTCTCTTTTATGTTATGTGGGCAGCCAGTTGTATATACATTGCTTATCTGGGGAAGAGATGCAGATGCACTATGGGAAGTATGCAAGCTGGGCAATATTCTGCTGGGAAACTTTGGGTCCTGGCATTCATATAGATGCTACTTTGACATGTACCACCTACCAAGTACACCCCTTAATGTCAACAATATTCCCTAATGGCAGTGGCCTCTTTCAGCAGAATAATGCCACACTGCAAAAAATAGTTCAGGAATGGTTTGAGAAACATGAAAAAGCATTCGACTTGGCCTCTAAAATCCCCAGGTTGAACATCTGATCCATGGAGGCCCCACCTCTCAAGTCTGGTTTTAATGTTATAGCTGATCAGTATATATATACATGTACCGATATATATACTGATGTATAGAATTCAGCATGTAGGAACAGGTTATTCACACGTGACAATAAGAAAGCAGAAATTGAATGAAGAGAGGACTAAAGATTGTGAGGCACACTCTCCCTCTGACATAAATGCATGCATTCTGTCTGTCTCTCCCACAAATGCATGCTCAAACATACCAACTAACAATGGCATGTTGCCAAACACTCATACAATAGCTTACATTTGTTCATACTTGATCACACAGTTTTCTAATAAAATTGTTTTGGTGATTATCATTATTATAGATAACTAATCATTGGGAAGCCCAATGAAAAATTGGTTGTGGAAAAACAAATAAAATAATTTGAAATTAAGTTTTCTATGTTACACATTTACAAAAATACTTCATGGTGAATAGAAGTACAATCTGACTTGGAAACTGAACATGACAGGAGGGTTAACTGAGCTGAACCTGCACTGACCAGGATCCAAGGCCTCCTACTGCACATATAAAATAAAACAGAAATACCAAAACATACAAGGTTGACGTCACTGTAGCTCTCTTTTTTGGGTTTTCACAAAGTGACAGTAAATATATGGCACTGCATTTTCCCCTGCAAAAAGGAATGAACTTTTGATGCCCCACACAGTAGCAAAGTTGTGACGGAATGTCGAAAGGAAAATAAGAAATTCTTTCTCATGCGGTATACGGTTCTTCCAGGTGAAAACCTGAGTGCACATTACTGTAACAGACAATTCTTAAAGACTGCTATCAACTAGCGTCTTCACTAACTTTCTGCATGAAAGATAAGATATTGGATCATTTGGCCCGTCACACTGAAGAACCCTTCCAGCTGACATGAATATAGGTTTACCTAAAGGACTCCTGATGAGCATGGCACTGATATTTAATGGTCACTCAGTGTTCTGTACACACGAAGGCCTCACTGTGGAAATTGAACATTCATTGGGTCGTACTGTCTGATTGAGCTGGGAAGGGGAAGCAGTGTATGACACATAAGAAAGGCAGAGGTACAGTGCAAAAATGGCCAGAGGTGTGGGGCATCTAGTACATCCCCACTTAATACATAAACTCTTACTGTAGGGCACAAGGTCTGATCTATACTGGTTTAACATTTCCTTAGCTTCAACAATGCTGGCTGTGAAAAACTCCTGCAACACACTGTAGGATAAAAGACACTAATTTCTCTCTCTTTCTCTCTCTCTCAATTTTTTAGAATTTTTTGTGAACCAGCTATTTTTGTGAAATAGCTTCAATGCAAAAGGAGAATAAAGGTGAAAGAAAAGGAACTTTCCCATTAAAATATACATGATTGTTGCAATTTTCTTTGATATATACATCTGAATACACACCTCTGTTTATAGACATCGCTCTAATATATTAATGTACAAAATATAGAATCTAAAATAGCTTTGATAAGGTTTGGTTTTTGAGACAAAATACAAAATCTCAAAGATACAAAATAAACACAGGTTTGACTGTTATTTCTATCCTCCAGAGTGTCTTCAGTTGAGTAAGTGGGTGTGCATTTTCTGCAGTGAAAAACATTTTTTCTGTCTACATGTATGTGTGTGTGGTGTGTGTGTGTGTGGTGTGTGTACACAACCAAAACAGAGTAGTCTCATCCTGAAGCAGCCAGACACACAACACTGTCAGTTCTCCTCACTGGTATCCGTCACAGTCCTCCAGCGCTAGACAAGAGAAGGATGTATATGTTGTTGCTGCACCATTTTTAGCTCAACAGTGTTTGAGGACAAGGAGACTGTGAGAACATAGATTGCTTCCCAAAGATCATAGATGCATCATATACACATAAAACATCTGCCATCTGCCACCCCCCCCCCTCCCCCAAATTCAGTGACGTCAGACTATTGTGTAATTTTGAGGAACTGCTTCAAGTCAGGGTCCGAGCATTCACCCTCTCCCACGATGAGAAAAGTCTGAACAGGTGAACAGGTGACAGCGCCTTGCACTTCTGATATTCCATTGCTTTTCTTTGGTCTCTTCTAATGCTGATGTGTCAGTGGACGTGGACAAAATTTCCAGGTCCGTTATCCACATCTTGACCTTCGTCCTTGAGGATATCCTCTATTTAGACTTTAAGATGTGGAAAGGTCAACATGTTCTATGAGCCACCTTTAAACAATTCCTCTGTCCCTACAGACAGAGCAAAGAGACCTTGATGCTCAGCACCTTGCTTTCTGTTAGGACATCAAGCCCCTTCATGTCTTTAGTGTCATGACTGTAGGACACAGGTTTCTGTTAACTGCTGCTCGGTCCACCATTCAGGAAATATGTCGTCATTTCTCCCTTGCCTTTGACTTTGACAACTCCTCTGCATTCCAGTGAGTAGTTATAGGAATGGAGGACCTGATAGAGGTCACTTGTAACCTGGTAAGAAAAACAGTACACATTAAAACTAGTTGGAGCAGATCAGATAGACCTAATGAGAGTTCCACTTGGGATATTTAAGGAGAAATCTAAGCATCTGACCTGTATTCTTTCAGGAACACCTGTACTGTCCATGCGACTGGCTACGTTAACTGTGTTGCCCCAGATGTCATACTGGGGTTTACGAGCCCCTATTACTCCAGCCACTACTGGACCTATGTTAAGGCCTATAGCAGCACACATAAAATCAAAGTATCATATCATATTTCATATCACATCATATTCCTTTAACATTTATTAGGTAAAAAAAAAAAACATTAATTCATCTTCAGTAAATGATTTGTCTAGTTCAGGGTTATAGTGGATCCAGAGCCTATCCCAGGAACACTGGGAACAAGGAGGGAATGCAGACTGTATAGAAAGCCAGTTCATCTCAGGGCACCTCAAATACACACATTCACACACTTATTCATACTTATGCTCAATTTAGAGTTACCAATCCACAATGTTTTTAGGATGTGGGAGAAATTAAAAAACAGTACAAGCCAAAAGTTTGGACACACCTTCTCATTCAATGCGTTTTCTTTATTTTCATGACTATTTACTTTGTAGATTCTCACT
>JAOVYV010000048.1:8179086-8202788 GCA_025674545.1 Hassar affinis | reverse complement strand
CTCTTACCCTGCTAATTGAACCTTCACACTCTGCTCTTACTGGTGCAATGTGCAATTAATGAAGATTGGTCACCAGGATGGTCCAATTTAGCCATGAAACCTCCCACACTAAAATGACAGGTGTTTCAGTTTCATTGCCCAACCCCTGTATATTAATGCACTTGTTCTAATACATTATTGTTTTTGTACTAACATTTAAATTCACAGGGACGTGAATAAAGAATGCTCTTCATCAGTGGTCAACAAACCAGATTCTAGAGATATACCTCCCTCCCTCCATGTAGACATATTTGGGCCCACCCAACCATCTTATCATTGCCCTAAGACCTGTACTCTACATAATCCAAGAACGAAAATAAGCGGATTTAAAATGTTAGGTGGCAAGTATTCTGTAAAATATTTTTGGACAGAGTCTCCAGTGTCTCCAGCACTTTTTAACAGGCAACAGGTTTTTCTCTGTGGGAAATTACTTCTTTCACAGACTATTTACAATGTTGGAAAGTGGTATAAGAGAAATAAAACAGAAATGGAATCAAGTGCTATTTCAATGTGCGAGTATTAAAACAAGTCATGTACCAATCAGTCGAATACCAATCATTTAGATCTTCTAGATTAGTAAATATGTTTGAATGTAAGATCATAATTTTTGGTTTGACACACAGATCATGACAACATTTATGCTGGCAGCTATAAGTTTTTAAGAGAAACTAACAGATGTCGGTTATGTGTTTAACACCTTCATGTAGCTGACCAATATAGTATGAAATCACTGAACATTTTACAGGTAACTATGGCAACTCTGACATGCCAGCTAGTGAATGCAGCTTTTAATTCTCTAGAGGTACATAAGACAAACAGATCAATAACAACAACAGTAACAATAACAACAACAATAATAATAATGTGAAAAATGCCACTTGTGTTGTTGCTGTTTCTGCATTAAGATATGTAGTCAAGTATAAACTTAATGCGCTTAATGCTTATAAATAAAGATAAGAGTAGTCAGTGTATTAGAAACATCCACTTTCTGTGTGAAAGAAAATTTAACTAGTGCCAAGTGACCTGAACATCATCACTATGTTCTCCCAAGTAGTACAGATAGCAACTGTTAAACAAATTCTGGGAAGGAAATCTAAGATAAAACTGGTGAATCCCTTTCTTTAATTAACTGTGCTTTGCATCTGTGTGAGAAAGAAAAGGACAAACTCTGACCCTCTTCTGGCTGCATCCCACTATGAGGAACGTTTCAATGTTGTGCTTCCTCAGATAGACATTCCTTTCTCCGCCGAAACCAGGCTCCACATCGTAGTCACCATTCAGATAGTTCAGAGTCGCTTTAGTTATGTGGATACGGCTGGGGGGAAAGCAACAGGGTTTAATGTGAGGTTAATAAGATAACTACAGGGTGTTAATCTTGTGTAAAAGAAACTCCGAAACTGAAAACACACAATTTAAATGTGATTGAACTGGCTCTGTTATTTCTGATTTTGGTCTTGTGCAGAGACGTCACACTCACCCTGCTTTTCCTCCTGCCTCCATATGATTTGCCAGTGTGACGTCATTGGACCAGACATCAAACTGCCACTTTCTCAAACCCAAGACCCCACAGTGGACTCGGCCACTATGGATCCCCACTCGCATGTTCACATTGACACCAGTGACTTCCCTCACCAATCTTATAGCACACACACACATATACAATTAATGAATTAGAATGCAAATTAAAAAGCACAATTGATACAACTACTAACCTAGCAGTGAACTTAACACTAAATGCTGTATTTGTGTGGTCTGAACAGGCAGAGAAGCATTCCCAGACAATGTGGTAATTACTCTAATTTTATTACTAGTTACCATGTTCTACACGGTCACACAAAATGACCTCCTAATGTGGTTTTCTGGATTAAGCTCTTAGGAAAACATGCAGTATCCTCTGACAGCTGAACTGGTGACCTCTCTTAGATTCATTCTTATCAAAGGATTTATAAATAAAATATTTGCATGTCTATGTTGATCTCTACTACTGCAAACAGCTGAGCATTGAGGCTTTACAGTTCTTTTGTAATGAATGCACAAGGGCAAGCCATAAGCTTGCAATAATCAATAATATAATAATATCAATATTAAGCAAGATTTTACTTATATTCACTAAACTGATCATAGGCTTCTGGGTCACACTGCACCAAAGCAATTTTTTGACAGCTATTAAGGCACAAAAAAGCAAGCAAGTTTAGCTGTCTGAAGTGCACACAATGTTTAGAAACCCAGAGAAAATGTTGGTAAAACAGTTATAATGAGGCATGTCTATAACTAGCTAAAACTTTATTTTTATGCTATGGATTTATCTCCTCCTCACTGTACATTTGACAGATTAAAATGTGAGTAAAAATACACTAAGCTGTTTGCTTAAGAGGTCTTCACTACAGTACAATCCCCATTTCCAGAAAAGTTACTTTCCTTTGTCATTTTGTCTGCTAAATAAAGGTTCAAGTGAATTAACAACTTACAGATTTCAGGTTTTATTGCATTTTTAGAAAATGTCCCAACTTTTCTGGAAATGGCGTTTGTAAATATACTGTTATTGTTACTGTTGGCCTCTGCCCAGAGTAAACACAAGCTCAGGCTCAGTGAAGCAGTAAGTGTTTTACAAACTACTGCACCAATAAGCTACATCTAATACAAGACACACAGGCAATATATCTGTGATATGACATGCTGTTGGCAATTCATACAACACCTGAGGGTGTGCAGGTCTAAGCTGAAAATACATCTATTGACCCTGTGCACACACTCACTTTCAAATGCACGCTTGCATGCACACACAATCAGCATCAATCTCATAGTTTTAATAATTCAGTAGTGCCTGCAGGGAGTTCTATCCTTCTTTGTATTTACCAATTACCAAGAAAAAGCAAATGCAAAGAAACCCTGTGCTCATTCTATCTTATAAGGATTTCATGCAGCTAATGTCTTAAGCAGAAAAGTTTTTAATCTTAAACCTTGTTAAAAAATGGTCTTACAAACGCAGCGTGCCCTATTTACAAGTCCTTATTATTTATTACAAAGTATTTAATGTCTATATACATGTGAAATTTACTGCAGAGCCTGCGTCTTTCTTCTTCAGACATGAAATACAATTTACAAGTAGCTGTAATACTTACGAGATGGCCTCAATCATGTCCACTCCCATCTCCACACAACAGTGAGCGTGGTCAGCCCGGGCCTCTGGCAAGCCCGACACGCAGTAGTAGCAATCTCCTAAGATCTTAATCCGCAGACAGTGATTCTCCTTCACATACAGACACACACATGCACCGACACAGACACAGGTGCATTACTGACACTAGTACATCTAAAAAAACAAAAAAAACAAAAAAACAACTAGAAAAACTAGAAAAAGCTCTATGAATATTTTAACACTACATATATTTTGTATCTCAGTGCTTAGTAAGTCTGGTAACGTGGTTTTACACATTCATTGTTAAAAAGCTTTCGTTTGGAAAAGCTTTCAAATCATATTACACAGCACACATACTTTCTCCTTTTAAGGAAGTGTCTGGCACTTTGAAGAGGATGATTATAAAAAAAAAGAACAAATCTGAGATTAAATTGTTTCCTATGGGATCAGAAAGGTCAGAGTTCGGCATGTTTTCCCAAGTAATAACCTGGAAATCCAAATAAGGAATGAAATATGTTTCCAAGAAATTTGCAGGTTTTATATTTTTTCCCAGAAGTATAATCACAAATAACCACAAATATTCATTAGAAATAAAGAATTGAAAGAATTGAGAGGAGAGGAGAGGAGAGGAGAGGAGAGGGGAGGAGAGGAGAGGAGAGGAGAGGAGAGGAGAGCAGAGCAGAGCAGAGCAGAGCAGAGCAGAGCAGAGCAGAGCCCCGGGCTGAGCACAGGGTACACACCAGTGCTCAGTCTTATGACAAGCACCTGAATGTCACCCCGCATACTGTATGCCTCAACTTAACCCACAAACCACACAATAGAAGTTGTTGTTGAGCAAGTAGCCGTGTGCTTTTGCTTTGTGAAAACATGTTCTTGTACAACATGTGATTTCGTATTACCAGAGTAATATGAATTTTCTACAGAGTAATAAAGTCAGTTCTTAAACCCATACATCTAGGCAAATCCTCTGGACAGGCATTTGTGTTTAAATGAGTGCGACATAGTGAGGGGGATCTTCTGAGCACAGGAGGGAATCTGTATCCACAGCATGACTCAGAATCCTGTCTAGAGATAATGAGATGTAGCTCTGGCTCAACAGCAGGTGGACTGGTGACTAAAGCCTGGCTACGCAAACATTCACTGCGCACAGGTAAGCAGCAGACGCTTGGCGAGAAAATAAGTGAAATCCAAGAGCAGTGGATCTGAATTCGACATCGGGTCAATCTCTTGACACTGCAGTCAGATATCTTTACTCACTGCAGCCAGCTTGTCGAATCTTGCAAACAGCTCGTTCAGGGTCATGACCAGCTCCTGAGCCGTGCACTGAGACGCCAGACTGGTGAATCCCTCAATGTCAGCAAAGAGGATACTGCACAGAGAGAGAAACAGAAGATTAAACTGTTCATGTCTACGACTTATCAGCTCTCCTCATCACAGTGACTTTGCAAAAAATTCCATACATGAGCCAACATTTGTGCTGTTCTTACAATGAGCTCTGCCTGTGGCCTTTTCAAATAACCATTCAAGAGGTAGACTTTGCATAGATACAAAAGCATCTATGAGCAATCCCTCATTAGTAACACACATTAGACTCCATTACCATGGCAATAAAAGAGATTAATAATCTAATACAAGTTCAACATACAAATCTGAATCGGAGAGAGCCTTTTGACATTCTTTCACTATGAGAACGAGGTAACAGATATGGTCCTCCATTGTATGATGCTCCTGTATGCGAGACAAGCAAGAGAAAAAGCTACACGGGTTCAGATGACCTCACATGGGTTATAATAGCAGTAACTATTCAATATCCAACTACACAGCTTTCAACAAGGTGGGATGAGAAGAAGGAGGAAAAAAAGGGATCTTGCTCTAAAAGGAATATTTCTGAGGTGACCCTAGGGCCTGGAGCTAGTTGATACAGGAGACAGTGACGCGCACTGATTAAAGCTTCTGTTCAGGACTAAAGTGGCTTCTCTGTTCACGTTCTCAGAACAAAAAGGGTTTTCACAAAATGTTGAAGGCTTGCAGATGAGGAGCTGTTTTTACACAACACAATGATCCTGCTGTACTAAGAGCATGTGACAGCTGAACAGAGCTTGATGCCTTCTAAGGAAAATGCTCTTAACTTTCACCTTCTACATAAACTCTGATGCACGCTGCCATATCTTTATTACATCTAAAGCTCAAACTGTACTTTATACGACCAAATGTGTCTATAGGAATTCTAATATTCTGGTAATTTATTTATCAGCAAATAAATAGCATGGAAAGAAAAATATCATGGTTAAGTGGTGGATCTAACCTTGCATTACACACTCCTACCAGTTAACATGGTCTTAGCATTACAGTGCTACTGGACCAGTTCATAAGGAATGATTTTATAACAATATGTCTCACAACAATTAAAAAAAAACTCACTCAGTCAGGGGTCTTGGAGACAAATATGTAGTATCAGTAGAATATTCCTGTTACACAGCACTGGTCCATTTTGATATGGCTAATCTATTTAGGCTGGCATTTCCACTGAAAAACACTTTCTCTGCACTTCTATACCTCCCTGTTAAACCTAATGATGACAGCTCTTTGAGATCTCTTAGAAAGCTGGATGTCAGCAAATTTTCTGCGATTAAAGGAAGGCAAGTCAGAGGTCATCTTATTTGGTGCCCCTCATTATCAAAAGTCTCACAATGATCTTTGCCAACTGTCCTCTTGTGCCAACTGTCCTCTGTGAAAAATCTTGAGCTTTGATTCAGGCCTCAGGTTTGATAAACAAGTCAACTCTGTGGTTAGGAATAGTTTTTTTTTAACCCCAGCTCAAAAATATTGCTAAGCTCTTCTTTGTTGTTCTGACCTCAAGACAGTTATACATGCCTTAATTTCCTTTAGATTGGACTATTACAATTCATTGTTTGATTGATTGGGATCAATCAATCTCTTTTGCAATGATTGCAGTTAGTCCAGAATGCTGCTGCAAGGCTACTGACTCGTACCAAGAAGAGAGAGCACATTAGACCAGTTCTCGCGTCTTTGCACTGGATACCAGTTAGGTATAGGATTCACTTCAAGGTGCTGCTGTTTGTTCTTAAAGCACTTAATGAATTAACGTCTTTATATTGCCAGTTTCCTCTCATCGTCTACTTCTTATTGATCCTTAAGATCATAATTTGCTAGAGCTCGCCTCAAACACTCAAAGCCAATCCTGCATTTGCTGTGCATATGCCCCTGGACTGTGGACCAGTTTACCACACAATATCCGTCAAGCCCCCTTCTCTCTCGGTTTTTAAAAATGGACCTAAAAACCTACTTGCACAAACTAGTGTTTGAATAACTGAGACTGTGGTGATTGGATTTTGGGGTCTCTATGTTTTATTCTGGTTTGTTTTTATTTTATCTCTCTGATGGTCGTTTTCTTACTCTACATTTCCATTTATTATTATCTATTATTGTTTATTGGGTGTTTTTTGTTACATGCTTATATCTTTTAAGTATCGTCATTTTTATGTACAGCACTTTGGTTCAATATGTGTTATGATGTAAATAAAATTCTACTTACTTTCTTATTTCTAATTGCATAACAGCAAATAAGCTCAGTTTGAAGAGTGGTCTGATATGTAAATTAGTTAAAATAAGCTAGTTTAGCTAATACTAATTATGAACCAACTGTACTGGTCAGGATATATTCTGCAAATCTGTTCTAATATTCCTGGGAAAATGGGATTTGCTTGTATTAGGTAGTGTATGGCTCATTTCTAGCAGTATCCTAGCTCAATGTGCCTTGAATTCGGCTCTAACGGCACTAGCTTCGGATATTCCGAGTTAATGACTAAGCACTTTTGTAAGTCACTCTGGATAACATCGTCTGCTAAATGCCATAAATGTAAATGTAAATGATAATGTAAACTCAGATTTAAAATACGAAAATTCTTTTAGGATCTTTTAGATATCTACTGTTGTTCTGTACACTTGTACACTTACAGCACACTTGCAGCACAGCAGCAAGCAACGTAAGTACATGCTAAAAGCTTCTATTGTGGCACATGAACAATTCCACATCTCCTTTTTCGCATGCTCAGTCAGTCTGATGTTAAGACTTTAAGATTCCCCATATTGCCTATTCATGCATACTCAATGATCACATTTATACTGAATATTAACATGGATAAGGCTTTAAAATTACACCTATAAGCATTTAATGGGTAGTCTGGAAGCGAATCATCAGCTCCCCGATGTTTGACAATTGCAACTTCTGAGCTGCTAACAATATAAGGCACACAAAAAATCTGAATCCTTGTTTGCATTAATATGATTAAATGTGCAAAATGGCAACATGAAGCACATCCACTTCTTTCTTGACTAGCAGTAATAATGACTTTGTGGTGACAGCGGCTCCGAGATGAGTTGTGCTTGTGCTTGAAATGTGGAATTATAAATTTTTCATCAAATTGCTGACAGACAAATGACCTAGAAAAAAAATGCAGGAAACAAGTCACGATGGATCTCAGGGGTTGCTGAGTACCTGCTGTTGAGGAAGCTGTTGAGGAAAGTTTTGACAGGTCAGCACGGACAAAGCTGCAGCGTTCACTCCAGCCAAAAAAAAAAACCCAGGAAGGAATTGCGCACAGCACCAAACTTCCTGCTTACATAACATGACCTTGTAAGTTCTTCAAGGGTCACTGCTTGGTCTGTATCAAAGCACTACCATGCTTGAGAGGTCGACAGTTCCTGACTGCTTTCCCCACAGAGCTGGCACTACCAGGTCTGATGGCTTTCATCTCGAAACCACTTAGCCCCCCTCTGAGACTATGTTGAACATGTAATCTCCCTCTGTTACACTAGCTCTCCAACCTTATGCTGCATATATCCTATTTCAAAGATAACGATGTTCAGACTCTTAACATCAGAATAGCTGGAAAGACACATCGGTGGTAGTGGAGAGCTCTCTGTACCAATGCTCATTCTTGCTCAGGTGATGACGGCCACATTGCCAGTGACTAAGATTTGAAACGGCAGGCCTGTCCTGTCTTCTTCACTACTCTCTACTTTAATCCTGGGCACTCATTTCAGTCCATCAGCATGGTATTAAGTGATGCTGTGTTAATAAGATAAGATTGTAGATGTTGTAGTCTTTTGAGGCTTAACACTCTCAGAATCCTTATCAATTGTTAAAGAAAAGTCTAAATGATGAATATATATCAGCATAGCTACAAACTGACATAAATCTGTGACTGCCTTTTGTCATTGCCTATTAGAACCATCCAAATGATCCTGTTTTCATTTCTAAGAAGCAGGTGGTACTGCATAAGGTCGCCTGTCTGCTTCTTGCATCAGCAAGACTTCCACCAATCTGCACAGGCAGACAGACACATGTCACTGTCTGTGGTTTAGTCAAGAGCAAGAAGCAAAAGTAGCACAAACATGATGTGCAACCTCATAGATTAAACTGTTTTCAGAGGCCTTGGCGAAGACTATCCTGGCTTCCTGCCCTCTGTTTGCCACACAGCAGGCTTAGTTCAGACTATTATTCGTGAAATTGGTCAAGCTTAACAGTGAGTAATCCCTGACTTTGAGCCAAGTGAAAGCTGTAAAAGTTCTCAGTACGGAATTCATCACACTAGTACCCACATTACTCTACAGCTTTTCCTTTTTCAACATTAAAGTTACATGTTACTTGTATTTCCCTCCTGTTAATTACTACAGTAGTAGTCTTATGTAAGTAGTCTTAAACACAACAGTGAAACTTTTTAAATATTATTAACAAATGATTCACTTAAACTATGCATGTGCTTGAATATTTTATGCACCGGTGAACTCAGTTTTGAATGCTTTTAAGTGTGTTTCACCTACAACACTGCCATGACTGATACCATATTTCAGCCAAAGATCATCTTTTTCTTATCCTCTCACTTATTAAGGTCCATGGATCAAATATAAGCATGATTAAGAAGAAGAAAAAAAAAGACTAAAATCAGTCGGGCTAGCACCTGTGTCACCTACTTCCTGGCTCTCTGGAGCTGAAGTTTACCTGCTCTATGTCACACCATTTTCCCCTCCAGTGAATCTCCGATAGATTTAGACTCTTTAGAATGTTTGGAGAATGTCGACATTCATCAAGTGAAACTTTTACATACGCCATCACTCAGGACTACACTAAAACCCACAAATCTCTCCATATTTATAATAAATAAGACAAAATACCCTGGGATTTCAAAGAAATCAAATAGTAGTGGAACTTCTGCGAAATGATGGATTACATGAAGACAGAAGGAGCTCT
The DNA here is from genome assembly GCA_025674545.1 of Hassar affinis. Taxonomy (NCBI): domain Eukaryota; kingdom Metazoa; phylum Chordata; class Actinopteri; order Siluriformes; family Doradidae; genus Hassar; species Hassar affinis. The sequence continues at coordinate 8,193,336 of JAOVYV010000048.1, read as the reverse complement.
CAACAGGTCTAATGTGCAGTGCAGAGTGTGTGGAGTGTGTGAGAGAGTCAGAGAGAGAGAGATAGAGAGATAGGAGAAAGTGAGAGGGGGGACAAAGAGAGAGCTGTAGAGAAACAGAATGAGACTGGGTTGGTTTAAGTGTGTATGTCTGCGTGTGTGTACGTATGTTTGTTTAGTCTGTTGGAAACAGAGTAATAACAAGGAAGATGGATATGAATTAGTGTCCTCCCTCAAACCACAAGATGGTGCTAAAGTTGGTTTACAAAAGGTACAACTGTGTACACAGGTAGCTCTTCCTGTCTATCCATTGTGCTGGACCCTGAATGCCCTTGTTTCCTGACAAATTAGACAGTACATATTAGTCTCTGCACTAACTATGAGGAAGCAACATTCCCTTAGCTGCTCCCTACGTCCCTGAGTCACAGTTACAGGTTTTGCACCTAGAATACATCTTATTTTTATTCAATGTGTGTATAGTGCATTGTACCATTATCCTTTTTCCAAAAAATGATAGACATAAATCAATTAATATATCCAATAAAATAGCCATCGAAGAAGAACCAGGGGAGCAGGTCAAGATGAAGTTCACAGTGTCTCTGCACGCAGGTTTAATAGTGATTAAGAGTGAACACTCCTACTGAGTAGCTGGGCTTCGTCATGCTCCTACCTCACATTGTCGTGCTTCTGGATGTAGATCTTGTGAAACATCATATCCTCCTGCTTGGCATTTATGTCAGCTTTCATCTCCATGGCAACATGGCGGGGAAGCACGGAGAGGAGGAGGCGTTCCTGTGAACAAGGAATGAGAGAGACAGAAGAAGGGAAAATTTGGGAATGAGGAAAAAAGAAACAGATTTGACTTTAATCATCCCATTAAGAGTTGGCAATTTCTGACACGGATACGAGTAGGGAACATTTTTATCTCCTTCTTGCTAGCTCGCCTACCCATCAGCCCCTGTTATGACGAGTCGTCACCAGTGACAACAGTGGTTGTATATTGACGTCACCCTGCTACGTGTGGAATACAGTGGAGTGGCTCAGGACAGTGTGGAAGATTCTGGTTATCTTCTGCCAGTGCTGATTAGCTTATGTCTGCATTGTATGTCTTCACTATGAGCTTTATATTAATCATTAATATTAATATTGATATTATAGCTTTATATTAACCATTAGTGTGATTATCATCACAGGTTTCTCATCTACACTGGCTTTGGTCACATTTACCTTATATTTGGAGAATGCATTTACATGGACACTTGATGACTGATGAGACATTGCTAATAGGAATACATACTGTAAAGCACATTTCTGGCCTCCCCGCTGTGTTACCTGCAGCCGCCTTCTTCCTCACCTGCTGTTGGTTTTCTCTCTGGGAGTGCAGACGAGCCTGGATGCATTCTCTCGTCTCCTGGAAGGCCTGCCTCTGTGAGCCTTCTGCTGGGTAGTGTGTACACACACCTACTATGTTGGTGCAGGAGAAGATCAGCACGTTGGCCACAAGCTGTAAAACAAAGGCAGACAGATTAAGACACAGAAAACAAATGCTATGAAACATAGATTAGATTCATTTTCAGCTTTCTTGAAGGTCATTTGTGTTAACATAATGTATGAGGAGGACAAAAAAAAAAGAAAAAAGAAAAGCCTCTGTCCAACAGACGTGAATTTTAATAGATGTAATCCCCTCATGTATGGGCTTATCACTGAGTTATACAGCTTAAAACATATTCAGTAACTGCTATGAATTATTCAATAACTACAATAACACTGATAGTAAAAATCTGTGTCATTATTAAGGGAGGACTGTATGTCTGGGCCTTCTGACAGTACTTAAACATTTACAAGAAAATATCTTATACCTAACTGACCATGGGTTAGTCTCATCTCATTTCAGGTCAGTTTTGTGCAAAGTGCAAATATTCTGTTACAAGGAGGTTTGTAACACTCATTTTAGAAGGTAGATCAGTACACAGTAGCATCTGTTCAGTGTCTGTTCAGTGTCTGCATGTTTTAGTTTATTTTAGCTCAAGTTCCTATGTCTCTCTCTCTCTCTCTCTCTCTCTCTCTCTCTCTGTTTTTGTCTCCATATTCTTCCTCTTTCTGTGTCTTTGTATCTTCACTTGCTCCAGTGTAGATCAGCAGATTTCCATAACATCTCAATACTGCAATACTAGTTTATATATCTTGGCCATGGTGAGAGTAAAAGCAGCACATCTGCCTTTGTGTATGCGAATGCAATGGAAATTCAGAATTTGAAAACATACTACAAACATAGATTGAATGCATTTATTTATAGATGCATTACAACACTAGAATATACAAATTCCATGCTGTGGGAAGAGGAACAATAGACTGTGGTTACGGTTCCTTTGTGTTTAAACAAATCTATGGAATATCTGACACTTTGTGCCCTACAGGAACAAAACGCTGTCGCTGCAGGTAAAACCGGAATATGACACTGTCGCCTTTCACTACACCTAAAAAAAAACAAATTAACACTGACATTGTCTCGGAGGCCTCAGTCCCACTGCCTAACATGAACAGAGGAAATATTATATAGAAGACTAAATATAAAGACTAAAATGATTTTCTCCCACGCTGTCAGGTTTAAAACTGACAGGATCTAGTTCTCTCAACACACCTTATATGGAATTTCATGTTTATAATAGTAATGACTTTACTACTGTGCTGCTAAAAATAGCAATAATGACTGAAATGCATCTCCTCAAAAATAAATCTTGTTTAGGTATTATTATTATTAAAGATTCTTTACAATCCACAACATATAGTAAAGGCTATTTAATTCTGTAAATGAATCTCTATTGTGTGTCTCCAGAGTAGTCTGGCAAAATTGTACTGGCTGAAAAGCCATTTCATTTAGGCCAAATTAACTTCCAATTGGGCATTTGATATCTTGATGCAAACTGGATTACCCTGCTCTCTGGTGTTTTATATTCATCTACAAGACTTGCATGCCTGTAGTATGAACTGTGAACAGCAATGCCTACAATGAAAACACACACATGCAGCACATCCAGCAAAGCATTGCACATATATTACCAAGAAACATTACTGCTCTATTTATAACCCCCACTTCCTTGGCAGCCCTTATTAGGAAACAGAAACAGAATGCCTTTCTCCAGGAGCAGACCAATAAATACATTATTATTCAGCAATGACACACTGAAATACAGAAAAGGTGCATAGCTGGGGTAGTTCAACCTGTACTATTATTCAGGAAATGAAGTTTCTCATTGAATGGGTGATCAAATATCAGACATATTCTGTGTCAATTCAAAGCTGCAAAAATCCAGCCATATCCAGCCAATCTCCACATATCTCTGCCTATCTGACATCTCTGCTTAGTAGAGAAAGAAATACCATCACGTGTTCTGCTGGACAGAATTGGTAAAGAACAGTCCATCAGAGCAACTACACTTTATCTTAGCTGACATCTCAGAATCCTACAGCCTCACTAGATGAGGAACATAAACATTTTTTTTTAATTTTATATTCTGTGATTCCAAAGATGTATAACCAGCCCCAAAGGTAGGTTTTGTCCCAGACCTGGACTTTATTTAAGCATGTGTTTCATGTAATGCATGTAATATTGCCAGTATTTGTCCCAGTTATTAATAACTGTAAAATTAATTCTATTAGATAGTCATAATAGTTGGAACATGCATGAAGTATGAAATGAGGGGAAGAGAGAAGTGAGAGAAGCTGGTGTGACAAATGTACCAATGATTTCACATAACATATGTTTATTCACATGTTTCCAGCATAATCAACCATCTGGATATAATAGCCATTAGTATAGTATTAGTATTAGAGTTTTAAAAATGACTCTGGCTCTTTGGATCATGTTTCATAAGAACCATATGTTCCAATAATATGAGTATTTCCATCAATCATTACTCTACAGCAGGGGTCATCAATTAGATACGACATGGGGCCAAACCGTCTCTTGTCAACATCTCACTCAAATATTAATGTATTTAAATCAGGTAGCAACATTTGATGGGATCGTGTATTGCACTAACTGTAGTGCATGCCATTTGAATTTCAGCCACAGAAAAATCATAATAATAAAAAAATATAAATTTAAAGTACATCTCTTTTCATGTGTAGTACAGTAAGATTAAAACATCATCTTTAAAACTACAATTTGAAAAAAATCCACAGCAATGCTCAACAGAACAAAAAAAAATATAAACCTGAAGAGGAGAACTAGCTTTTCGAATACCAAAATGATAGCCGAGTTACGAGCTGTCAACAATTATGATTCTGCTCTGATTTGATGATCCTAGCCCTAGGATAAAGCCTACACTCAGGCTTCAGTACAGCAAAATAACATGTAAAATAATAGATTTAAACAAGAAAATGTTTATTAGTAGCACTCTACACTGCCTTGTCAGTCACTTACTTACAATCACAGTAAGGTCCATGAGCAAAGCAAAAAGAACATACTATTTAATGGATGCTCCTTCAGAGAATTACTCAACAGAGTTTATCCTGGTACAGTGGAAAGCATGGGGGTCAAGATAAGCCTCGGAATCTACTAGGAACATAATGGATTGCATTAGTTAAATAATAGAAAGCGTATTTGCTACAGACATCCATTTTAAAAAGCATTTGGAATTGTTAGAGGGCTTTTAATGACTGAAACTCTTGGCCCAGCTGGTCTCAACTTCCTAGCCTCGTAGTGTTAAGATTATTAACTTTAACAGTGAGAAAGTATTTCCAAAGTGACAACTAAACAACCTTTTTATGGTGATGGCTAGTGCAATGACGCATTTGGGAACTGTAGTCTACGTGAGCAACGTGGTGTAAAAAGTCAGTAAATCAGTCTCTAACCTCAATAACCACGATAGCACCATTAGAGATGGCAGTGTATCAAAATCCCATGGTCCAATATTCATTTGGGGGCAAAATATGCTTAAAACTATATAAAAAGAAAACTACTTCTTTTAAAGGTCAATGTCCTTTAGGTTACAGTAGCCAGGAACCTATCTGATTATATTTTCTACTTGGTATTATGGGAGTTATGGAAATGGAGAAATGTCTCTTTAAGAGAATGCCTTTATGCGTCTCACAAATCATAGTCATTTGATTGGTTCAGTTAATTGTTAACCATCACAAACACGCTGGACTGATGGCTTGTTTTTTAAGATGGAGGAGGTGAAGCCAGATGATATTGAGCTTATAATAAATAAATAAATAAATAACGAAAGAAAGAAAGGGTAAAAATGTGGAATATAAGGCTAAAACTACATATGCACTTCAAATACTCTCATTAGATGTTACAGTTAATAAACAGACTAACCTTCACTGGCTACAATTGAAGGAACTGCCATTAAGAGTTCACCCAATACACATTTTTACTTTATATATTCTCTTTTCAGTGGATGAATAAAAACCCCCACACTCACTAATCATATTTCATTAACTGTATTGCATGTGAGAATTATGAACCTATTAAATTTTATTACCACCCTAGGTGTCTTTCTCTATAGGTAAGCACCAGTTGGACTAGTAAACACATCTTGCTACGACGTATTGATGCAAATCAGAAGTGTGAACAGACACAGACACATACACAGACACAGAGGGCAATCACTCTAACACACGCCCATCAAACAGCATGGCAGGCTGAGAGAGCAGGTTGTGTTTGCAGAAGCTCTGAGCTTCAGGACTGTCTCCAGCTTTTACGAGAGAAATACAGAACAAGGATGAAGTGTAAAGATTGATTAATACATTCCAGTATTCAAGAGAAATATTTTATTTTTTCTCTCTTCGTGTTCTGTTGCCACTTGCCTTGCATATATGCTTATACTTCTAGCTTTTTTCCTCTGATTTCATATTATAAAGGAGGTTGACAAGTTGGTGGGCTTATTGTCAAATAAGATACTGAGATTTAGTCACTAAGCTTCACAATCAAGTGTGCACTAATATGTATTAAACCAAGTTAAACACAGTTATTTCTGGAAACAAACCAGGTCAAGTTTATTTTAAATTCAAATGTATTAAAGCAGAGTTGTATTTTATCCTGCTAGAGAGAATGCTTAAGTTCTCACACCACCCCTGGACAGACATTTGTGTAACACACGATGGTGCCGATTGTGCTGGAATCCTAAATGTCATGTCCTGAGTCATACCTTTGAAGAGGATTGCTAGCCCCTCCACTGACACAAAGAAGAAAAAGCATTTTCAATTTTTCATCTTCCACTTCAAAAAAATATTCCAAATATAGTTACTATAAACATCAGCCAGACGGGCCTCTGAGCTTTAGTGCTTTTTGATGTCAGTAGTGGGTCGTTCAATCCAAAATCTTGCTTGGTATTTGAACACAAACAAGAACACAACTGTACTGATTCACAGGTATGCAAGTAAACATGCCAAAGTAGATAGACAGAGTGAAGCAGTGTGCCTAGGGCCATATCAAAGTTCTGAAAATTAAAGATATATGCAGCAAAGAATCCAGCACAAAATGGGAAACGGCATGTGTAAAAAAGAGCTTAGAAATCCATTAGCACCATTCATTTATTTTGGTATAGGATATTCATTATCGATTCGTTTTGAAGCACGCTATTCAATTCAAATCAATTCAATTCAAGTTAATTCTAATTCATGCAGCGTTTTTTTTTTTTTTTTTTACAATGTACATTGTCTCAAAGCAGCTTTACAGAATCCTAGAGTAACCGACCGAAACCCTGCTGAGCAAGACAGTGGCAAGGAAAAACTCCCTCAATGTTACAAGAAGAAACCTTGAGAGGACTCAGACTCAGCAGGGACCCATCCTCTTTGGGTGGCCTGGTGGATTATTTAAATACACACAATTATTCACACAATTTAAACAAACAAAATTAAACAAAAATTATAACTATACTATACTATCAGTAAACATCAGAATCGATCCTAAAAAAAGTCGACTCGCTCATTTTGGGCACTGAAACCCAAAGGCTTTTGAGTCAATTCCACACACTTAAAATTTTGTATTTAATACAGTTTAAAAAAATTTAACTATTCAAATGTGTCAAATTCTTTGAGAAATTAATCGATTATCAAAAATAATCAGTAGTTGCAACCCTAATAATGAATATAAATTAGTTCCATAAAATTATGCATAACACCACCACTGGATTTCTGACCTCTGCTTTAATGTAGAAGTAGAATTTGTTTCTGTTCAGATGACCATAACAGCAAGAGCAACTAACCATGGAATGTACTTCTATAATGTACCTCTATCTGGATCTTGTACAATGTTTACTGTAAAGTCAGTGTGGCAGTTATGTAAGCAGTAAAGTATGCAATTACTTAAGGATGTACTTCTATCTAAACAACATGTAACACACTATTGATGTTGAAATGTCAAGAAATGTCCGATGCCATGGGAGCCAAATACAATGTGGCGCTTGCATGTCTTGTGATTTCAGGAATGATATAGTGCTGTGACAAAGCATGTGCCCCCTTCCCAATTTCTTCTATTTTTGCTACTTTGTCACATTTAAATCTGTCATATCATCAAACTCATTTTAATATAAAGACAACATGAGTAAACACAAAATGCACCTTTTAAATTATCATTCCCTTTACTGAAGATAAAGATTTATTCAAAACCCATCACCCGTGTGAAAAAATAATTGCCACCTTAGCTACCAAATAAACATGTTACCTAAATTCAATTGACTGTTGGGTTTAATTTCACTATCCACACCAGGCCTGATTACTGCTAGACTTGTTGAATCTAAACGTCAGTTAAATAGAACCTGTCTGGCAATGTGAAGCAGGATAGAAGGTCTCAAAAAGCAGCACATGACGCCACTCTGGAAAGTGTTACAAAGCCATTGCTGTAGCTCTGGGACTTCAGAAAACTACAATGAGAGCGTTTATTCACAAATGGAGACAGTTTGAAGAGTGGTGAACCTTCCCAGGAGTGGCCAGCCTAACAAAATATCACCCAGAATCCTTCTATAACTCATCCAGAAGGTCATAAATGAACCCAGATCAACATCTAAGCAATTGGAGGCCTCACTTACCTCATTTACAGTCATTGCACATGATTCCACAATAAGAAAGGCACAGGGCAAAAATGGCATCCATCCACAGCAAGGCTCAAAACACTGCTGACCAAAGGGAACACAAAGGCTCATCTCACATCTGCCAAAAGACTTCTAAATGACCCACAAGACTTTTGGGGTTATATTCTGTAGACTGATGAGTCAAAGATTTTTGGAAGACATGGGTCCTGTTACATCTGTTGTAAAGCTAAGACTTCCACCATAAGAACACCATACCTACAGTCAAACATGGTGGTGGTAATATGATGTTCTGGGGCTGCTTTGCTTCTGCAGGACCTGGACGACTTGTCATAATTGATGGAACCATGAATTCTGCTCTCTATCAGAAAATCCTGAAGGAGAATGTCCACCTGTCAGTTTGTGACCTAAAGCTCAAGCACAGCTGGGGTATACAGCAGGACAATGATTTGAAGAACAGAAACAAGTCCACCTCTCAATGGCTCAAAAGAAACAAAATTAAGGTTTTGGTGTTCAAAGTTCTGAATCGAATCCCATTGTGATGCTGTGGAAAGACCTTAAACGGGCAATTCATGCTCATAAACCCTCCATTTCTGCAGAGAAGAGTGGGCCAGAATTCCTCCATGGCAATGTAAAATACTCATCACAAGTTGTTACAAACATTTGATTGCAAGGGGTGGCACAACCAGATATTAGGTTTTAGGGGGCAATTACTTTTTCACATGGATGATACAGGATTTGAATCAATCTTTATCTTCAGTAAATGGAATGATCACTTTAAATCTGTACTTTGTGTTTACTCATGTTTTCTTTATCTTATATTAAAATGAGTTGGATGATCTGAAACATTTCAATGTGACAAATTAACAGAAATAGAAGAAATTGGGAGGGGGCAAATACTTTGTCATGGCATTGTATATGTATTGTTATAACATCTACTAGATTTATTAGAGTAGGAATGCTGGCCTGAAAGTTCAGATTGGTATTTGATTGGATTTGATATATTTTTAGATGTACTGAATCATCTTACACTGTGATCTTTGTTCAGCTCAGTTCATCCCTAGTACAGTGTAACCCAAATAAATATGAAGCCAACCACAATATCATTATGGAGAGAGAAACAAACTAGAAACAGACTGAAAAAAGACTATCAGTCTTCAGGTGGCAGGGGTTGTGGAAGTGGTGGAAACTTGGCTCTAGCCTCAGTGATTTGTTAGCAATCCATCTAACATGGCAGCCTAGATATGAGCACTACACATATACACAGGCCCTTTGCTCAGTTAGACTAAAAGGGGCAAGACTGAGCAGAGTCATCAAAGGAGCATAACACAGTGGGAAGCCCATCACTGGTCCCTGTACGCAAGTCAGTGGAATCCAGGTAACTTTATATACTTAGTGATCCCAACCTACTGTATGTTAGTAGCCATGGCTCTGAAAGGTATGAAATACACACTCTCTAGCCAATAACAGATGACAGGAGTCTCTCACCAGCTTTAGAGAACAGGTTACCTCTGACCATAGTCACAAGCTGTTATGCACAGAAGTCCAAGGTGAATGTGAAGGACAAAGATTGCTCTATCATTATTTCTATGACTGTTCTATTTATTATTTTGAAGGTCTCAAGAAGGTGATATTCATGAAAGTCACAAAATATTTATACCAATGGATTAAAAGAAATTATGTAAATTAAAATGCATAACAGAAATATTTGAATCTCTGCATGCTTGCAAACTCATCTATAGTGTAACAGGTGTGTGTGTGTGTGTGTGTGTGCATGCTACACATTCTATCAGTGTTCATCATCATACAGATCTGATTCAACCTCCAACAAATTAAAGGTGGCTCTGTCCTGACCTCAACCCCCCCATTTCAGACAGCGACATGGAGAAAATATCTTGCAGGCTTGCTTCGGTCAAATCAGCACAACCACCGTTCATTCCTAAATGCAGTGCATTTTTCATAACAATATACACTGTTGCTAGGAGACACTAAACACCAGCTCTCTAACAGGTTGGATTAATTTGGTTAAAGTGAATACCCTGTCCAAACTTTCCTTCTTATTTCAATGAATTCCTATCTTTATCTCAAAATCATTTTTTTCAAAAAACTTGACAGGATTATGTTAGCATTTATTTCAAATAAAAAGAATCTAAGAATCCACAAAATGTACCTGCAGAGACCAAAGAGGTTGGGGGTCTCTGCCCTACAAATTTTTTCCATTATTGGAAGCCAATTTCTGTTTGAGGTTGGAAGTGTCTTCCTGTAGGTCATCTTCACTGACTGCTTTGGTTTATACCCCTGATGGTCCAGACTGCGAAAAATACTGCAAAAACATTTTAGTTAAGACAACAACGCTAGAGGCTCCTTTAGACTGCAAACCTTTTCACTACAGGCTTATGTATCTAAAACCTCTCTCTAGCAGATGGGGCTTTTTCCATTGGGTCAAACTTAAATCATTCAACAATTTGTGTCTTGAGGACACCTTCATCCACTGCTTCCTTCCAACAAATTTCAGCTAAATTTTACATCTTAAAAAGTCATTTTTTTTAGACATTAGTGTTTCCAGGTGTTCAGGATATGGGTGAAGAAATTAATGATGACCTATGGGATGCCCTTCTTCTCTGTTTTCACTTGTCATCTATATGCAATACACTACATCTATGGCATTCGGAAGACACCCTTATCCAGAGAAACTAATATATTATATCTCTTTTACACAACTGAGTAGTTGAGTGTTAAGGGCATTGCTAAAGGGCCCAGCAGTGCCAGCTGAACCCATAACCTTCTGGATCAGTAGTCCAACAGCTTAACCAGCTACATTGCCAGTTGAATAGCTCTTGCCTTTTTTTCCTCCAATTAATTTCTGTTTGTGTGTTTATGTCCTCCCTCATGATTAATACATTATAAATAAACAAAGTTTTAATAGTCCTCTAAAGAGGAGGGTGGTGGCAGGCCAAAAAAAAAAGAATAGCTCCTGCCTCACAAATACATATGTTTTGGTACTGCCCACCTCCCCCTTATTAATGGTCCAGCATATCTGAGATGTAATCAAGGGAACTTCAGATGCCCTTAAATCTAGTCACATGATCAACACTCTTCTTTGGGCTGTTACCAGATACAGTGGTCTTCCCTAAAATTAATGCAGACATTGTGGCCTTCTGATCCTATTCTGTAGACAGCGGATATTACTTCTTTGGAAGTCATCATCTCCTCCATTCCATAAGGCCTGAATCAGAGGTGTTCTTTATTTTTGTAAATTAGAAAAAATTAAGTACACACTGCAAGGGTTTATGAGTACATTTTATAAAATATGGAAACCCTTTTGATCATATAAATACATTACAGTTACAAATTGTGCCTCAGTGAAGCTGCCTGCTGGCTATTTATATTTTTTCTGTTCCTCTCTTATAGTCTTGCTCCTTTGACTATTCAATACCAACTCTTAGCACAAACCGTATTTATTTTCTAATTCACCATGAAGACCGTTTCTTGTTTGTAGGATTTTGTGGGGTAGAGGGGTATAAGGTTACTGCATGTGCTTTTGTTAACATAATGTTTGTAGTACATTATTTTCAGTGTGTGCTCAAAAATGTGTTGAAACAATTTCATGAAAGAAACACTGAAATGAATAAAAAAAATTGTTACATAAAGCACTAATGAATGCCACCATCTTCAACCATCTCACTAATAATTCTATTAAAATCAGAATTTCTTATTACAGTAAAGCAGAGGCTGTTTTTATTATAATAAAAATCTATTTTTATGACATCATCATGGCTTCTAGATCCAGCCAGGACTGACGTTATTACTGTTATTATTGTAAAAAAACTATTAAGAATTATAAAAAAATATATATATATTTTCAAGCAAAATCCATTTTCAAGATTAGCTTCAAATTTCCATTTCTGGATATATGGTTGGTGGTTGTTAATTTTCAGATGATGGTAAGTTATTATTGCCTACCATTTTATCATACACAAGAGCTAACTTGTTTCACTGGGAAGAGTGCTCACAGCAAGCAGCTACTTAATATAGCTCAATACCTGACCTTTAAAAAAAAAAAAAAAGGCACACACTATATTGCCAAAAGTATTCACTCACCCATCCAAATGATTGAATGCAGGAGTTCCAATCACTTCCATGGCCACAGATGTATAAAATCAAGCACCTAGTAATGCAGCCTGCTTCTGCAAAAATTTGTGAAAGAATGGGTCCAAGCCTTACATCACCAAGCGCAATGCAAGCGTTGGATACAGTGGTGGAAAGCACACTGCCTCTGGACTATAGAGCAGTGGAGACGTGTTCTCTGGAGAGACAAACCACGCTTCTCCATCTGGCAATCTGATGGATGAGTCTGGGTTTGGCGCTTGCCAGGAGAACGGAACTCGTCTGACTGCGTTGTGTCAAGTGTTTGATGGAGGGGGGATTATGGTGTGGGGTTGTTTTTCAGGAGTTGGGCTCAGGCCCTTTAGTTCCAGTGAAAGGAACTCTTAATGCTTCAGAATACCAAGAGGTTTTGGACAATTTCATGCTCCCAGCTTTGTGGGAACAGTTTGAGGATGGCTCCTTCCTGTTCCAACATGACTGCACACCAGTGCACAAAGCAAGGTCCATAAAGACATCGATGAGTGAGTTTGGTGTGGAAGAACTTGACTGGCCTGCACAGAGTCCTGACCTCAAACCGACAGAACTCCTTTGGGATGAATTAAGAGTGGAGACTGTGAGTCAGTCATCAGTGTCTGGCCTCACAAATGCACTTCTGGAAGAATGGTCAAAAATTCCCATGAACACACTCCTAAACCTCCCAACCCTTCCCAGAAGTGTTGAAGCTCTTATAGCTACAAAGGGTGGGCCAACATCATATTAAACCCTATGGATCAAGAATGGGATGCTACTCAATTCATGTGTGTGAAGGCAGGTGAGCGAATACTTTTGGCAATATAGTGTATATGGAATTGTTTGTTGATTTCTGCTGATTGTGAAATTGTAGCAAACTGTTATATTGCCTTGGCATACTTCAATAAATTTTCTGCAATCTTCAGTGGTGTGAAACAGCACTATATGTATTTGTGTGTTTTATGTGCTCCAAATATCCATATCTGTATTTGAATCTGAATCAGAAGTGGATTTGCCTAAACCAGAAAGGGTTTTATTTTTAAGGCAAGCATTGTGAAAACCAGCAGAAAAATTTAATGTTAGTAATGCTCACTAACTTTGGTCAAGTTGAAACGTAAAGTTCTGGTTGGCACAGCCTTTCTTCCAAAATGAAACAAAAATCACTTTCAGCTTTATGAAAAAAACATTTCACAAAGCGTTCACTGAAAGAAAGGAACTTGGACTGAATTGACCAAAAAATAAAAATTAGGCAGCAGGCAAGTGATCGGAGACAAGGTTACACCTGGGGCTTCTCCAGCTCTTATGGAAAATGGAGCTGGCTAGCTGTATACAGTATAAGTAGCATGTTTATTGCACTCCATGTTTACTGTTTCAAAGTCCTGGCAACGAATATTATATTATCTGTCAAATGGCTATTTAAAAATTATAATCAGTCCCATGTTGCTGACGGTATGATTTTCAGTTTGTTTGCCCTGCCTAAACGACTTTTTAGAACCAGCCATCACTGTAGCCCAGCTTGTTTATACTTCAGAAAACCTTATATAGGGGTATTCAACTAAATGTGTGAAGACCCAGTTGCATACAGATTGAGACATGCAACTAGAAAGGCCTGAACTGTAACAACATTTAACTTTAAATGCTTAAATGTTTGTGATTAGGTCATGTCTATGAATAAGACATCAATTGGAAGTGGTTGTGACACTTCACATTATCACCTTTGACTTGATTCATGGTGTGTAATCGGATAGAACACAAGTTTTGAATTTTTTTGTGGAGACATACTTTTTGTCTTTTCGTCTTTAGACATTCTGTTTTCATTTTCAACTGCGTTTGCACAAACCACATAGCCAGTTCACCAATTATGGTATGAGGGTATGAGGGGGAACACATTGAGCTAAATGTACAGTACCAGTCAAAAGTTCTGCATTGTAGATTAATAATACAGTCATCCAAACTATGAAGAAATACATATGGAATTATTTAGCAAACAAAAAAGTGTTAAACAAACCAAAATGTTCTATATTTTAGATTCTTCAAAGTAGGCACCTCTTGCTTAGTTGACAGCTTTGCACATCTTGGTATTTTCTCAGTCAGCTTT
>JAOVYV010000048.1:8140847-8151741 GCA_025674545.1 Hassar affinis | reverse complement strand
GTGGGCAGCCCTAGCCACAGCGCCCGGGGAGCCAATGGGGGTTAGGTGCCTTGCTCAAGGGCACTTCAGCCAAGTGTTGTCAGTCACGGGAATCGAACCCGGGACCTTCCAATCACGGGGCAGACACCCTAACCACCAGATCTACCTTACACAATTATGAAAAGATATATCTACTGTCAGCATTTTATTGAGAGATACATCTAAAATTGTAACAACTGTATAAGATGCAATCTTTTTTCCCTTCCTATAAAGACTAACAAACATCCATAAGATTCTCATATGACAGATCAAATGATGGAAGATCTGCACAACCTAGACTGTTCTGGAACAAGATACAGCATGTATGGCTATCTCTTATAACAAACAAGACAAGAGCTTAAACGTAAAGGTTTTGAAATTAGCCTGACAATAGCCTAGGTTTTCATCAGGGTAATTATGCACAGTGTCAAAACTTTTTTGGAAAAAAAGCCAAAAATTCTAATTTCAGAATGAGCCAAAAGCAATTCTGAACTTCATCAACCATAAATCAATGTTATGTTAAAATGACACTGGAAAGTGGAGATGTCAAGATACTAGCTTGAGTGGCAAAATAGCTTCAAGAAATATCACAGGCACAATGACAGACAATACTGTTAAACATTCAAACTGACCTGGATGACTGAACACCTTGCACACCTCACCTACTGTGCCAAAGACCATGAACTTCTTTTCCTTTGCCACAGGTTCCAAGACCTTCCAGACCAGTCATGCTCAACACAAGCAGGGTTAAAAAATGTGCACTAAGATCACCCATTTGCTCAGGATTTTCTCAAGATGATGTTTTATTTAGTAAACTGTTCTGCTGAGCACATAATCAGTCCAGCTTGGAGGAGACTCACTCATTCCACTGGCATACTAAATCTCAAAGGCAAATAAATAAAAAGGACTTTTGAGAAAAAAAACATCTGTTTTGAATTCCAGTGAGTCGCACCAATGCATGTTATGGTGGGGGACAATTCAATTACAGCAGCAATGCAAACTGTTATAGCTGGAGGTGTGCCAAGCAAGACACTATTCCCCTCTTTAGCCTCAGGTCCTGCAGCCCTCATGCACATTTAACAAAGCCTGCAAGAGGCAGAGTCTTTACATTTATGTATTACATTCTGAATATTTCTAAAATGCTGAAAGGGATACTCCTGGCTCATGCTTTTCCCCATACACACAGCTCCCATTTGATAGGTAGACCGTATTATAATCACTAGGAGAATGTTTAAAATGTGTCAAACATGGTAAATATTCAAATTGGAACCAGATATGGTCAGTGGAACAAACTTAAATGGCCCAATCCTAATTAGTGACAACATTGTAGACTTTATGATGACATACTGTATATATGGTCTAAAGCTGCGCTTGGTATTACATCAGTAAGGTTAAACAGAGTACCAAATGTGGCTAGGTAGCACCAGCTGTCTTCTCAGCTCTTTCAGACAGTGAGGAATCAACGTACACAGCCTACTGAACGTTACTCATCTCCATTTAATTATGAGAGCACTCCTAATAGAAGCGTCATCGCAGGATCTCATAAACCCAGCCCTCAACTAGAGAACCCTACTGGGAGTCAAGTAAACAGAGTGATCTGATATGCTAAAGACAACAGCATTGTGTGGAAAGAGCAACAAACATGGTGGCTCGTTCCCACACATGCCATTTAAACAGACGATGTTGTCAGGGAACATGTACTGGCATCGCTTTTAGTGGCAAAGCGTGTTAAAAAAAAAAATCTATTCATTATGCCAAAAATAGCATTAAGCAATAAGCATTCTTAAAATATATCCAAGAAAGGAAAAATGGTTTATTTTGCATGCATGCATATTCTGTGCTCTAAAACTGGAAATGCAAATGAGAGTTATATAGGGTTTCACCCACTCATGGCTACTCTAGGCTACAAACCACCTAGATGCAGGATGCACCGTTACTGGAGCTGTAGAGTTTCAGGTTCTCAAACCTCCAGAACCTTCATTATAGTGTATTTTTTGCACATTTCCGACACTGATTCCAGCCCCCACATGACATTTCTTCCTCTGCATACAATTGTTAAAAGGAAAAATACAGAAATACCAGCAGTTACAAAAGTGGGATAAAGTGACTCATTTAAATGAAGCACAGGAAAACTGTAATCACACAAGGTTTAAAACAAGCAGGGAAACTACAAAAACAGCAACAATCCAACTGAACTGTCTTAAGTTCTGTCACTAAAATAGCTGAGGAAAAAATGTCTCTGTGACTGTCTTGTGCTCTATAATTAGCAACTAAAATTTTAGCATGGTCATGAAACTTCAATAATTTTGCAAACATACTGACAGCTCATTCAAACATCAGCTATAAATGATAAAGAAGTAAACTATTATAGTAATGGAGATTATTGGGGATGGGGATTATTGGAGCGTTACTACTGGAATCTAATGGCATGCGTGTTCTGATTCTGTAATTAAATGTACATTAAATTACAAATCCCGATACACATATAGACTATGCTGTATTTACGCATTTATAAATAAATAGACAATAGTTTATAATTTAATTTATAAAACTAGCTACGCTTTTATCATCACTTTTTTTATGAAGATTTGCACTGAGATACTGTTTGAGTTTACTGCACTGTTCCAACAGCCAAACACTGCTGATATTCATTCATAAGAAACAACCATTAATAGCAATGTAAATAGGTGTGCAAGTGCCAAAGGCAGAAACCTCTGCTTAAAGTGCGTGACTATCAAGCCCTCAGGTGGTATTGTTTGAGAAACCGTCATGTTACTGTGATGGATATAGCCACATGAGTACATCACTGCCCACAGCATGGGTGATCCACATATATATAAAGGTACTATTGATGTGGAGGCTTATATTGATATTTTGGAGAGACATATGGTGACATCAAGACATCTTTTCCCAGGACAATGCCAGGCCACATTCTCCATGAGTTATAACAGCATGGCTTGACTGGCCCACCTACAGTCCAGATCTGGTGCATCATGAAGAGGAGAATTAGACAACACTGACCATGGACTGTTGAGCAGCTCCAGTCTTGTCCACAGCAAGAATGGGCAAAAACATTCCACTTGCAAAACTGCAACAATTTTTCAAGATCTTCAATCTCCAAATGATTAAAAAGTATAAAAAAGAAATGGTGGTGTGACCCAGTGGTAAACATGCCTCTGTCCCAACTATTTTTGAGTGTGTTCCAGGCATAAAAAAAATTTATTTATATTATCTAGCACAATTATGTTCATGATTGACAATACAAAGAATATTTTTCTTTATCCTTTTGTCTATTAAATAAAGCTTCAAATGAATTACCAAATTACATATTTCAGTTTTTATTGAATTTTAAAGTGTTCCAACATTTCTGGAGATGGGGTTTGTACATGCAGGTGCACATGAATCCATAAGGTCACTAATTAGTGAAAATGACACATTTGGAAATTACACCCATTTTAAAAAGCTCTGTAGAAACTAGATGTACTGTGAATATGACAAAGTGGATGAAAGCGCAAGTGAAATAAGCATACCAAATTGCATTCAACCAGATGCAGTGTATGACATTTCAAAATGGTTGCTTAAGCAATTCTTCAGCTATAGGAATGTGTCTTTCAGGCTCCCGAGTGGCGCAACAACAACGCGTTCGCGTTCATCCGGAGATCGCGAGTTCGAATCCGAGTGATGCTATAGCTGCCTGTAGCCGGGAGCCCAGAGAGCAAGATTGGCCATGCTCTCAGGGTGGGAGGGGCAGCATAAGCTCTCCCTCCATGTCAATCAGCGCGACACTGTCCAATCACGGGCATCTGTGAGCTCATGTATACAAGAGGTGGGCGCGCTACACCGCTCCCAAAGGTTGCATGAGCAGCAGCTTGAAAAGAAGCGGCAGTTAGCGTCACGTGTATCGGAGGAAGCACGTGAAGGCTTCGCCCTCCTGGACTGGCAGTTCGTCGTGACAAGTGGGGAAAATCACTGACTGGTGGGAATTGGAGACGACTAAATTAGTAAAAAAAAAAAAAAAGTGTCTTTCACAAAATTTGCATCTAAAGAATGCGTTATTGTTGCAATTTTCATTTGAGCCTTTACATCACAAGACGCTGCCTGGTTATTTGCTAGATTTTTGCTTTAAATCTTCTTAGTAGGTGGTGCTACTCCATAAATTAACTGT
This sequence comes from Hassar affinis, assembly GCA_025674545.1. Taxonomy (NCBI): domain Eukaryota; kingdom Metazoa; phylum Chordata; class Actinopteri; order Siluriformes; family Doradidae; genus Hassar; species Hassar affinis. Next base: position 8,147,558 of record JAOVYV010000048.1, on the reverse strand, counting down.
AAATATTTATGGCAAAAATCTTTCTGAGCTATTGGGAAAAAATGTTTTGAGCCTACCCCAATCCAGGGGGCATTAGCACAAAGGGCAATGCACATCCTGGAAAACAAATCTTATAATTTGTATATGATATGTGGGAATATAACCATACCAAGTTTGATGCGAATTGGTAAATTATACAATATGAACAAAAAATGAAGACAAATGGAAGAAAAAGAGGAAGATACAAAAACTATATGACCACCATAAGACTTTATGACCATGGTGGTCAAAATAAGACAAGGTAATATACACCAGGTAATATACACCAGGTAATATACTCCAGGCCTCACTTTCATGAGATTTTCAAGCATTACAGCCTCTAGAACTTTTGCAGAATGAAAAAAAAAACATATAGTGAGCAGCAGCTCTGCAGGCGGAAAGAAACATTGTGTTGATGAGAGAAGTCAGAGGATAATGGTTAGATCTGTTCAATCTAACTAGCTGACAGGAAGGCTATGGTAACTCAAATAACCACTCTTTCCAACTGTGATGAGCAGAAAAGCAACTTGAAATACAACATGGGCTACGGTAGCAGAAGACCACATCAGGTACCACTCCTGACATCCAAAAACAAAACTCAGAGGCTACAGTGGAAAAATGTCACCTGGTCTTTTTCCAGTTTTCAACTGTCCAGTTTTAATGACAGTCTAGAGGTGTAGCTGAAAATCCTAAGAAATCAGCAGTTTTTGCAATATCTGAAACAACCCATCTGGCACCAACAATCAAGCCATTGTGATAGTCTCTGAGATCACAGTGACCTGTACTGGATGATTTTTAGCCTTGCCCTGTATGAGGCTAATACTTGTGGTCCTATTATAGTGGCTGATAAGTGTATGTCCTGTTCAAACTGACATGTTGGTAAAGATTTTTTTTCAGTAAGAGACACCACAGGATGCACACTTTTCCTATTGTTACTTTTTTTGGGGGGGTGGGGGTTGTTGGGAAAGGTTCTAGCCCATGTAAAACCTACATGCATGTTATGGGCATGTGACTTTTGCAGCCACATGCACTACAACAACAACATTGGTTATAATAAAGGTAAAAACAATCAGGTTCTACTAATAGATACACTATTAAAAAACTGTTATTTATAAAAAAACGATCTGTGATTTATAGAATTATTACTTATATCATATGAAAATCAATAATAATTACTACAGATCCTGAGCATCACATCCATATGTGAGCTTTCCCCAAACTGTTGTAATAAAGCTGGAAACAGACAATTGTATAGGATGCCTTTGCACACTGTAGCATTACAATTTCCCTTCACTGGAACGAAGTGGCCCAAACATAAAGTCCACGGTGTGCTAAGGTTGGTGTGGTAGAACTCAAGAGGCCCAAGCCCAACATCAGTGCCTGACCTCATAGCCACCATCCAAACTCTAGAGGAAATCCTCCCCAGAAGACTGAAGCCTATTAAAGGAAAGTTGGACTAAATATGGAATGGGATTTTTCCACATGCACATATGTTGTTGGTCATTTGTTTATAGTGTGTGTATTATGGAAATTTTATCCCATCCAAATTGTACTTTTTGTTCTCTTTGTGGCAAGATAAGATTCTTAGTGAAGATAAGGAACTCGGATGTGTAATTGCTTAAGAGCAACAAAAGTGATGCTGCTCTCCTCTATCGTTCTGTCTTACCACTGTACTGAGTGTGATAGAATGTCATAGGAGTGAAGGGACGGGGTGTCCTTTTGTGGTTAAACCTGTTAGAACTTAGGAAGTACTGCTAATATTACTTACGGCAACATCAACCTAATTTGTGTGAGCATAACATTTCAGAGGTTGCTGTGCTCACTCATCCTGTATGATTTAGCTTTCCAGTAGGTGGTCTATCAAAGCCAGAATGTTTATTAAACAATTTATCCAAAGCAAAGTCAGGCAAAGTCTATGCAACCATTCACATGCTGTGTCATTCACAAAAGTTCATTTTCAAAGGCTCACCCAAGTCTGTTTTATACACACTTGGAAAATAACAGAAAACACCATCAAGGGTTCCACCTTGAGAGACAACCCAAGAACATTTTGGAGTTCTACTGTAGATTTTACTTTGCTTAATACTTCACATATACATATGTAGCATCAAACTATGTTCTCATACCAGCAATACTATGCAAAACTCATGAAGCAAAATGTATAGGAATATCTCTTCCTACTCACTCAATATTTTAGTCATTTAGAACTTGGTACATGTGAGATAAATACTCACCTGCATGGCTTGACACTTTACATTTCCACACATTTTGTTTTATTATGATCAATCGTGAACCGTTTGGTTAATAGCAGTGCATTCCACTGTTAGTCTTGATCAATTGCTTGAATGGTGTCTCTGTATATGGAGGCCATATAATCATATGGAGCACATGGAGCATCCTGACGGGTTAGTTACCGAAACCTTAGCAACAGACTGGAAACAACCCCACTCAGTCCCACTAATGCATAGGCTAATTATGCTTGGGTGAATTGAACACACATATCAATAAGCAACAAATAACTGTGACTACTTAGTGAATGTTTTTATACTGTAGCCTACAGTATGTTCAATTCAAACATTTCCAGCAAGGTTTAGATTAGAGGTGCTGTGAGGAAGGAGAAGATGAGATTCAGTTTAAGGGTCCTGTGTAGACAGTGGGCCAAAAGGAATCCTAGAAGACAGGAAATCTCCAGGAAAAGAAAAACTGTGATACAGAGGTCATTTTAGCCTATTCATAAAAAAAACTTGTCTAATCCAAACCAAAGACAATCTGACAAACTGTTCTACAACACAGCTGATGTCAAAACATGGTGGCAGCTTTGTGTCATCTTTCTACATCTTGTCACTGGGCATGAGAACCATAAAACTGTTGAAAGAGTGTTACAAACTCAGAAGCTCACTACACCATGCGACTTCATGAGGAGAAAACTTACCTGTTTCCACAAAAACGTGTCCGACTCGTTGAGTTTCCAGGAGCCCAGCACGTGAATAGCGGCGAGAGTGAGTCCAGTGATAACGGCAGCGCGCATCCTCACAGGCAGCAGCGTGTACACGACGTGGATGAAGAACACGGTCCACCACACGCCTTCGGAGGCGCTGCGTGGCTGCACCAGCACCACGCCGACCGCCTGCACCAGAAGCACGACCACGATCACTACGTAGCACACCACCCACATGTGATCCTGGTGGAAACCGGTGCGGTTGCACACCACCATGAGCGCGAGCACAAGTGTGATGGCCGCTGAAAATACGAGCACGTAAGAGTAGTGGTAGGGCACCGTGGCGCAGTGGAAGCCGAGCATGACGGCGCACACGAGCACCAGCACGGCCATTAGCATGGTCAGCGAGCTCTGGTTCAGCCGGAAAAAGTAGCGCTGGTAGAGCCTCTCCAGCTTCTCAGACTGGAACTTCTTGGACTTGAAGACGTGCATGGCGCCGCGGCAGCATGCGCCAAAGGAGAAGGCGACGTCGGGTGCGAGCGCCTCCTCCTCCGCCCTGCACTTGGTCCTCGTCCGTTCCTCCAAGCCCAGCTCCACCGATTTGGGTCTCACTTCTTCATTGGCGTGACACGGCGATGAGCGCTCATGCTTGCCGCCGCTCTCTTGCCACGCAGACTTGGACCTGAAACTGACCCGCGCCACCACGGAGCTCGTGCGTCCAGCCTGGCGCTCGGCTATCTTCTTCTCCTCCTCCTCCTCCTCTTCTTCCTCCTCCCTCCTCCAGCGGCTGCTGGTGCGCGTTAGCTTTCTGTTCGACCTAGCCGAGTATGGACATCCGTTAGAGAGGGCCTCGGCTTCGGCCCAGGCCGATCTGTGCTCGTGTCCTCCCCTCAGGACCGGCGCTCCCACGCCCGGTGGACTCACACTGTTCGACCTGGACATGATTTCGGCATATGACATTTACGCTTTTACCCGCCACACTCCTGTAGAACAGACCACTGTAACCGGTTCGGGATCAGGGATGTTCATAAAAGAGGCCGCGTTTCTGACGGTATTTGAGGACGTTCACATCGGATTTCTAAAGCGGTCGTGTAAAGCAGCGACTGATTCAAATCCAGCTGAATAAAACCAAAACAATTGCGACGTAAGCAATTGCGACTACGTGCTGCCCCGGAAAGTCTACTTTCATAATATCCCCGTATATAGAAACGTGTTAAATTAACGCATGAAGTTCCAGAAACAAATATCTAAAACAACTTTAAAATAAAACAGCAAAGGCCAAATTCCGAGACCAAAAAATAATGAAACATGCAAAATATTCATTAAGCACGGGTCCCTGCGCAACCAAAAAGCATCATGGGAAATAAATCCTACAGCACTGGGAATTATGTCTGGATGTTGCACTGGCATTCCTCGTTTTCCCTAGTAGCTGGGGATATTTACTGTGAAGCTGCAATCGTGCGTGTTTGAACGCCAAACCGGGGAGAAATGACCATACTTCCGTCGTTTCCCACAGATGCCTTCATTTGACATGTGGAACAAACAGAGCAGCCTGTCCGATCAGAGAGAGCAGCTGGGACCGGAGAGGACAGAAAAACACTCCATCGTACAGTCCGCACTGATCCATTGGTCTAGAGATCCCGAGAGAGCCGTTCACCTGCGCGAGCGGCGCTCGCCCACTAGATGGTTACATGATGGTGAGGATGAAGAGGACGACAATGAGGAGGATGATTTCCCCTCATGTCCGAATCCATCACGACCCACTCACGATCCCTGGTCAAACAGGAAAATGTCTTGCTTTGACGCACCCACACACGTATGCAGTCCTACATTATAAGATCCCAGCGCTGTCGTGACCTCACAGCTGTCCGCTTGCGATCAAAATCGTTGGAGCTGGACGCATTTCACACACCCCTTTCTTTCTTACAGCGCAGCGAAAACCAGCAGCGCTGCCACCGCACAGACGCAGAATGAGTCGAGCTGTGAAGACGCAGCTGCTCAGTGCTCGCCGAGCGAGAGCGGTGCAGGTTTTTCCGTGTAGATGAAAACACACACACGCGCGCGCGCACGCTATTGATTATGTATCACCCTCTTTGGGTGCTTTGTATTGCCATTCAACCAAGTCTGATTTTCAAGAGCCGCCTTTCAGCCAATCAGATTGGGCGCGTGATTGACTAATGTTCCGTCTAGCTTCGCTATTGGCCAGCGGGCGTGTCACACACAGGGGAGTAATTTGGAGGAGTGGGCGGTTCCTGAAAAATACAGCTGGAGAAGCGTGTGGCTGTGCTCGAAAACCCGTGCTGTCGTGCTACGTAGTGTGTGAAAATAGTATGCATGCTACACCACACATCACATGAGCCTACTCTTTAGTGTGTTAGTATGTGTTTCTCCATATGATCCGATGAGTGGCATTTCTCAGAAACAGGAATTCAGAGCCAAAACGACACAACGCAACGTGTTGTGTGATTGTAATGTAATCTGTGGCATTTTCTGTTAAATGTGTGCTTGTAATACAGGCTGCGGCACGTTTTTGCATGAATTGTGCCATTTTATTGTAATTTGTGTGCATTAATTGTGTATTTATATTATAGTCGGTGGCATTTTGTGTATTAGTTGTGCATTATAATATAGTATGTGCCATTTGGGGCATTCATTTGTACTTGTCGTACACTCTGTGGCATTTTGTGTATTAAAGGTAGAGTATGTATTTTTTCCAGAAGCTTTTTTTTAAATACTCTCCTGACAACCTTCAATAAATCAAATGCCTTGACACTAGGAATGAAAAGTTGTTATCTGTGGCAGTCACAGGCCTGTAAATGACCTGTCCAGTCATTTTATTCAGTCTGAGTGAATTGATTGGATGGCCTACCTGCCAGTCCACTTACCTACACGTGTACTCTGTGTTTGCGCTCATGTACATGAACATGAACATGTCTTCCATAAGGCTAAGCAGGGATGTTGCACTAGTGAGCTAGTTGCTCAAGAATATAATTATAAATGTTATAATTATAAATGCTTTTGTTCAGAGACATTTATTGAATATTTTTGGAAGAAGTCTAAAACCCCAATTCCAAAGCAATTGGGATGTTGTTTAAAGTGTAAATATAAACAGAATGGAATGATTTGCAAATCTTATAAACCCATATTTTATTCAGAGTAGAACACAGAACACATATCAGATGTTGAATGTGAGACATTTTACCATTTCATGAAAAATATTTGTTCATTTTCTTTTACATGGCAGCAATGCATCTCAAAAGAGTTGGGACAGGGTAACAAAAGGCTGGAAAATTAAGAGGTACTAATAAAAACAGCTGCAGTTTGCAGCTAAGCAGGTTAAATGGAACAGGTCAGTTACATGAGTGGGTATAAAAAGAGCGTTTCAGAGAGGCAGAGTCTCTCAGAGGGAAAGATGTGCAGAGGTTCATCAATCTGCACAAAACTGTATGAAAAGTGTGGAATTTCAGAAAAATGTTTCTCAACATAAACAGTACACAATATCAAAAGATTCAGAGAATCTGGAGAAATCTTTATGCAAAGCTGAGGGTCACTATTGGATGCTAGTTATCTTCTGGGCCCTCAGGCAGCTCCACATCAAACACAGGCATGATTCTGTACAGGAAATCACTGCGTGGGCTCAGGAACACTTCCAGAAATCACTGTCTGTGAACATAGCTCACCGTGCAATCCACAAACATAAGTTAAAAGTGTATCATGCAAAGAAGAAGCCACATGTCAACATGCTCCAGTAACAC
>JAOVYV010000048.1:8088096-8098783 GCA_025674545.1 Hassar affinis | reverse complement strand
CCATGGAAGTGATTGGAACACCTGAATTCAATGATTTGGATGGGTGAGTGAATACTTTTGGCAATATAGTGTATGTCGACATAGTAACCTACTTCATTTTTTCAGAACATGAGGATTTCAAGGAGCTTCAAAATTATAAAAGCAAACAGTAACAATTTTTTGTAGAAAAAAGTCTATCCATTTCTTAGAGCTGAGCCAGAGTGCATTCAAAGTGTTGGTCAGCCCATATTGCTTGCTCAAGCTGTGCGTAGAGATACTAATGCAATAGGTGGAGATATTCAGATGGAGGGCAGTATCATTTGAATTGTAATGAAGAATACAGATTCTTAGCAGAGTGTTTAAGCCCATGTTTGTTTGTTTTTTAATAGGCAATGTGCAAATAACTGACTGTGTTTTCATGTTTCAAAGTTTGTGGGTTGGTAGGCATTCCATGGCAAAAGCCACACAATGGCAAAAGCCTATATATATACAGATATATACAGAACTGTACAAAGGTTTTTAGGTATGTGAGAAAAAATACTGTAAACTTAATACTGTTAATAGTTTATTTTTATCAATTTACAAAATGCAAAGTGAGTGAACAAAAGAAAAATCTAAATCCTATCAATATTTGGTGTTACTACCCTTTGCCTTCAAACCTGGATCAATTCTTACTCTTGCACAAAGATAGGGATTTTGTAGGATTATAGTCTGTATGATCAAACAAATATATATAATAAATATAAAAACAGGTTTTAGGCTACATCAATTTCACATGTAGGTTGCAACACAGTCATGAACTGAAACATAAACATCTGTGTAGGAGCTTAAATCTGCGTGAGGAACAGCCAGACTCTGCTACCAAGGTGAGGCTGTGGAAGACAGTTTCATGTCACAGGACATACACCATGGCAAGACTGAGCACAGCAACAAAACACAAGGTAGTTATACTGCATCAGCAAGGGCTCTCCCAGACCCCTGGTCAGGACCCCTATAGGACCAGCACAAATCAGGTACTATTTGGGTGATGGACCAGTCATTGACACTGACGTGGTGATGGTGGGTTAGTGTGCATTGTACTGGTTTTAGTGGATCAGACACAGCAGTGTTGCTGGAGTTGTTAAACATCTCAGTGACACTGCTGGACTGAAAAAAAGTCCACCAACCAAAAATGTCCAGTCACCAGAATCCTGTAGGCAGCATCTTGTGAGCACTAAGGAAGGATTAAAGGATGACTAACAAGCTATGCATGAGATGAGCTGCTGTCTCTGATGTGGATGTGTCTCAGAAAGTGGAATGCACAGAAAGTGAACACAGTGTTTAAAAACTCCAGCAGCACTGTCATGTCTGATCCACTCACACTAGAAATGGCATAAAATTCCATAAAATTTAATTTTATATCTTCTGCTGTGAAATGTGAACTTGCAATGCCTTGACAATGGACATAAAACAGGTTCTGTGGCAACACATATTAGGGTCCAGAATGTGCTGTGTGTTAAAATTAATTCATGAAGTTCAGTTTGTTTTTTTTAAGTAAGGCATTTATTATTTATCAGTCAAAATTAATTCTTATTTGCAACCAGATATCACTTATTAAACTGTGTCATTACTCAATGCACCTCCTTAGTGGTGGCCCTCACACTACTGAGTAGTGAAATATAATTGTAAAACCCACTCTTTGATATCCCAAACTGCCCCAATAGCAATTAGAAAATCCAAAACGATGATACACAGGTCCTCAATAGGTGTAACCAGAAATCATATGTTTATGCAGAAATCATGCTCCACACAAAGTTGCTTTTTACCCCTCATGACCACCTTAGCACCAGTAACTGTCTGTAACTGCATTTTAGTCAGCAGTGAACAATTCAGGCTAGTGCCCTTGGTGTTAAGAACTATTCCAGGCTGCCAAAGCTAAACAGAAGACCACATGTCAAGGAGAGCTTTAACTCATAATTTATTATCCATGGCAAAGGTTAGTTCTTAGCATGCAAGGGAAAAAGAGCCAAGGGGCTGCCAGTCCCTCATTGGGCAGCCCTCTTGTCATTTCCTGCTTGCTGGAGCTTGCAGCACAGTCTCAGCCAGTGTCCCTGCTTCCTGGGCAACCTGCACACAATCCACAAGCCTGCTGATTGTTCTGAAACCACTATCTTGCTCTCATTGGCACACACTCCCCCACAACAAACTCCACATGCTCACCCATGCTGACGGCTTTCTGTAGAGTGGTACTTGGTGCTGACCTCCTATGTTTCCTCTCTCTGAAACCTACAAGATTTTTGCCACCTGCTCCTTGGCTGACAGAAGTCCTGAGAAACACTGACCAGTACTTACCTGCTCCATTCCATCCACACAATTTCACAGGAGCTCCTACCTTTCATCACTTCAATCATCAACAGCTCCTTATCCTCAGGAATTATACCATCTTCATTCAAGATGCTAGTGTGGTACCCATCCTAAAGAAACCCAGTCTTGACAGCACCAACATCAGCAACTACAGACCGGTATCCCTCCTCTCTTTCCTCTCAAAAATTCTTGAATGTGCCGTCTATAATCATCTTTGTTTCTGTCTCTCCCAGAACCAACTTCAGGACCCAAACTGGTCTGGCTTCAAACCAGCATATCCCACTGAAACTGCACTCGTCACAGTGACAGACATACTCTATGCTGCACAGTCAGCTGGGTTATCATCAATCCTGATTCTTCTTGACCTCTCCTCTGCCTTTGACACAGTAAACCATGATATCTTTCTGTCCATCCTTTCTAACCTTGGCATTGCTTGCTCTGCCTAGAAGTGGTTCAAGTCCTACCTGGAAGCTTAACATCCACTCCATGCAAACTCTCCACTGGTGTCCCACAAGGATCAGTGATGGGTCCTCTTCTATTTGCACTATACACTCGCTCACTGGGAGATGTCATCTCTTTACATGGCTTCTCCTTCCATTGTTATGCCAATGATACTCAGCTTACCTTTTCTTTTCCTCCTTCTGATACTCAGGTTTTGGGTCAGATTGCAGCATGGATGGCAGCCCACCACCTCAAGCTTAATCCAAACAAGACTGAGCTGCTTTACATCCCAAGAGCTGCAGGTCTTTGTGATATTTCAAATTCCTTTGAGAACACTATGATCACTTCTTTTTCAGAAGCATGTAGCCTTGGAGTAGCTGTAGATGATCAGCTCCCTTTCACAGCTCATGTTGCTAACCTGACCCGGTCATGCAGATTTCTCCTTTATAACATTCTGAGAATTCAGCATTTCTCTCAAGGGAGGCCACCCAGGTACTTGTTCACTCTCTTGTCATCTCAAGACTTGACTACTGCAACTCCCTTCTAGTTGGCCTTCCTATGCGTATCACCAGGCCTCTGCAACTGATCCAGAATGCTGCAGCTTGACTTGTATTCAACCTCCCCAAGTTCAGCCATGTCACGCCACTGCTGCGCACCCTTTACTGGTTTCCTGTAGCAGCTCACATCAGATATAAAACCCTGATGCTGGCCTACAAAGCCAAAGACAGTGCAGCCCCTCACTACTTGATGTCAGTGGTCAAAGCTCTAAGCGTACCCAGAGCCCTTAGTGCCTAAAGTACAGCTTGACTTGACCCACTGTCATCCAGGACACATGGGAGGCAAGCATCTAGACTTTTCTCTGTCCTGGCACCACTCCCTGGGAACTCCCCCTGATTGTCCAAACAGTGAAGTCACTTGCTATATTCAAATGCCAACTAAAGACCCACCTCTTTTGAGAGCACTTGAATGAGTACTAACTCAAAGTTGTTACCACACTTATAGTAGTTATTGTATTCCCTATGTTTTGTTCTTCACTGGTAGTATATGACTAAATTCTAGCAGTGAATTCTAGCTCAAAGTAGTATGAATTCAGGTCTACCAGCCTTAGCTTTGGATATTCCAAGTTAATGACTAAGCGCCAATCTATGTCGCTCTGGATAAGAGCGTCTGCTAAATTCTATAAATGTAAATATAAATCTGTAGTGCCATAGTCAATGCTGTTATGTTTATATCTCGGCCTTCCCTGTCATTCATTTGCAGTGGCCTGGTCTTCCCCATCCATGATGACCTCATGGAGCTCTGCCTCAAGATCACCCCACTTCTGACACTACTGTGAACTCCACTCCAAACACATAGTTCAGACATCCTGCCCCCTAGTTCTGGTGGTGGATGCCAAAATATCAGTATCAGGCAGTGGGACCAAAGCAGTATTTTCACTTTAAATACATTCTGTCTCTAATACTTATTATATAGGATATAGGAATATAGGTTTGGTCAAAATTATTATTCATTTTAATTAAAGTTAATTTTGAATTCAGTCAGAAAATAATTATGGTTGGTTATTGTGGCAGGAGGAAGGCGGAGTTGCTGGTTCGCACACCAGTTCAAGCTGGGTGCCCCGCCCTCCCTTAATCAAGGACAGCTGCTGGTTGATGGAACGGCATGAGTAGCATAAACACTCAGTTCATATCTGCATGGGAGAGAGGATACTAACCTCCCGGCCATGGCACAAGAGCTGTAAGAGAGACGGTTAAAGACTGTATGTGCTCCTTTCTATAATAATGTGAGACACTGCTGGCTTGTTAGCTAGCAAACAATAGTCAATCCCTGGATTAAAAACAAAAGACTAATGTGGTTCTATAATCAGTTTGTTAGTGACATCCAGCTGACTTGTTAGTTTTGTAGGTCTAGCAGAAAGGTAAATGAATCATGATTTTCTAATAAATCAGGTGGATGAAACAGAGCAGCCAGAGCAGGGAGGTGAAAGAAATGAGGAAGAGGAGAGGTTTCAGATGGACCTGTTAAGTGTGCTTTCCATTTCTTTCAAAAATGAGTGTATTCAGTGTATGAAAAGAACAACTATACAACAATGAACAATGAAAAGAACAACAATGAAAAGAACAACTAAAAATGATACAAGGGTGTCATGATAGTGCAATATAACTGTGAACAATTTTAATGTGAAGATATTTGTTTAAAATATAACGAATATATACACATATTCAAGGATGAATGGCATATTAAATACCATTTTTGGCATTCCTTTGCAGGATATCCTATGTTTTATTTAACATAAAACACTACTTATGTGTTAGGTTAGGAGGTGTGAGTAGTGTGTGTGAGCAGCCCCCCCAATGTTGAAATGAAACCTACTCCACTGCAATGGATAACGAAGAGAAACTTTCCACCTATAACTCTATCCTTGTCCTTAGCATCTTTACACTTTTAGCATCATATTCAGTTTGGCAGCAGACATTGTCACAGGTCATAGGTCAGCCACCATAGACAAAACACTGTTTTATTAATTAGTTTACACTTTGCATATTTCAAATTAATCACAAAAATTAACATCTGACAGCATTAGTTTTAACTTTGTAACCCTATTAATAATCCCCATTTTTACTAAATGTATCAGTAATATGATGACATCTTTTTCTGTAACTATAACAGATTGCAGTTATATATTTTTTCTTATCCTAAGTATTTCCTAATAGGAAAAAATACAGGAAACAGGTCTCAGTGGTATAGGAGAGGACCATTGGAGACCCCTTCCCTCCTCTATCCCTATTATTCACCATCAAGGGACGAGAGAGCACTTAGCCAATGTGACTGGAGCTGGTGCCAGCCAATCAGAAGCGAACACCCCCTCCTCCCCCTGCACTGTCATCAGCCTGTGATTTGAGAAAAGCTCCACTCTCCTGCACTGTATGTACAAGGCTGATAAAACGTGAGGTCTCTGCTGCCTCTTGGGAAATACTCTTTGCCTTATATGATGCACAGGATCAGACCTGATGCTCATGAAAACAAGTGACAGCAGGTTTTGGAAAGAAAACTGAGACCACCATCTTTCTGGAATCCTTTGCTTTGGTGGTCTTTCTGCTGGGACAGGGATTGCATTCCGCCCATTAACCTTTCAACAAGAAACACTTTTGGGAATATCAGACCTCCATGTATGACAATTTGTACCTGCATGGCTTTGAAGACTCGGAGGCGGTAAGTAAGAAGGAGACACATGAGTCTGTATGTACCATGCTGTTTGCATGTAGATGATCCTGTAGTTGTAGTTTCATGTTCAGAGTGTTTGGTGGCTTTATATGTCAGTCAACACATGCATACACAACGCTAGCTGAAGATATGCAGCATCCAGATATAGCTGGACTGAGCGGATGGCGGAAAAAGACTTGTGTGTTTTGTGAGTGTGTCAGTGACACCTGCTCATTTTCTCCATGAAATGCATTCTCTCTTCCTTGGAGGCTGTGTGTAATGAGGGACCTGGGGGAGGGCCATGAAACAGCAGCCTGTTATTCCATGCCACTGAACAGCCACTCACTACACAGCATGTCTGGTGTGATTTGTGTGTTACTGAGTGGACTTTCAAGGCTATCAGTCATATTTATGTCTACAATCATGCATCATTATGTCATTATGTATGTTTTTTTAAAAGTAGAGCTCATTTAAAGCAGCAGTGTTTCACACATTGCACTAATCTTTCTTATGGACCATGAGTTAGAAGAGAGAAATACATTATCTCCTTAATCAATTAAGCCTGAAAGCATTTTGCCCTTTTATTATTGGGCACACAGATTGATTGTTGTATTACAATGCCTATTGTGGCATTTGCCTTGGGATCTTCATGTAAATGACAGAGAAATCCACTTATCAATTATGAAGCTATAAGACTGAACTCCATCATTTTTGGTGTGCTTTTACTTCAAGGGTTAAAATGAATCAATTAAAAGTGTATATAATAAGCATGAAAACTCCATGAAGCGCACATTTCACCCTTTACTAACCCCTGAAAAATATTTTTGCAAACAGCAATCAAGAAAAACACTTGCTTTGAGGCTAAGTTAAGCATTATGTTTCATTGACTGACATTTACCACATCCCCACAGTTCATTTAGACATTTTGACTGCAGCTTTGCTTACTTATCATTAGATTGTGGCACCAAAGCTAAAAGCAGCACATCTTGTCTGACTCATCTACACTTTCGCAAACTGTTGCCATAAAAATGGAAGTTTAGGATGTCTTCAAATGCTGTAGCATTACATTTTCACTTAACTGGAACTAAAAGGCCTCAATCATCTCCCAGCATGACTAAATGTGGAACAGGATGTTCAAAAAGCCCATAAGGGTGTGACTGGTAAGGTCCACAATTATTTATTTATTAGGAGTTTAACATCATGTTTTACAATGTACCCCCACCAGGAAGAAACCCACATGAACCCTTGGTGAGAACATGACAAATCTATGCAGAAACCACCTGGGTTGCCCTACCTGGGAATCAAACCCAGAACATTCTTGCTGTGACACTAGTAGGACTAGTAGTACTGGCACAATGACATGATTTAGTGCTATATTGACAGAAATTGTGCTTTAATACTAAGAGCTGTATAAGTTTGTCATTTTATTCTGGTATTTTATTATGTAAAACCACAGGTGAACACCAAGAATGAGAAATGTCAGTGGTATGTTGTCTTGTGAGCGGATATCACAAACAGTCATGTCATTTCTTTCTATACAAAGTGTAATATGCAAGAGAACTCTTACTTTTATTGTGTTAAATTGCAAGGGTGTTGTCATGAATGAAAACATGTCTGTCATTTTGTCATGTTTCATCTGACCTACCTGATGTAAGATGAAACAAGTTTTGGGGAAAAAGTGCTAGTTTCACATATAACATTACAGCTAGAGAATTTTTCAACAAGTCAGACTGGTAAGAACTGCTGTATAACATTAAGACTTCTTCTGGAAAAGACCTACAGGATCTAATTAGTAAATTTATAAAGTAGTTCAAATTTAGCTGCACGCTCTCGCCAATCTCATCACTGCCTCATGCGCTGTTAATCACTAATTGTGCCTGCCTTTCTTTCTCTTCTGTTGTGATCTACAACATAAAATGTAATTGAGCAGTGAAGCCTTCCAATCTCTATTCCCTACATACAGTGCTGTGAAAAAGTATTTGCCCCCTTCCCAATCAATGGAAGTTAATATATTTGTCCACTCAGCATTGTCTGTTATATACAGTGGTCCACTCAACATTGTGTGAATCACAGTTCAGGCTAGTGTTGATCAAACTCTTACCAAGATCCTACAAGAAGGAAAGTTCAAAGATCATACAGCAAACTGATCAGGAGGGTTACCACATCACACCTGTCAATAGTACCCTCTGCCCACTGATTACATCTGCTCCCTGTCATTTTGCCCAGTATTCAGCTTGTGTTAGACAGAGACTTGAGTTGCGGACACACTGCAATCACTACAAGTTAAAGAACACTTCCTCTCTCTCTCTTTGCTCTCTCTGATCTCCTGGCTTGTCCCTTCTCTGCACAAGAAGAAATGATACATCACCATTTCCTCTGTTTTTGCTAATTTGTCACATTTAAATATTTCAGATAATCAAACTACTTTTAATATAAGATAAAGACAACATGACTAAACACAAAGTGCAGCCTTTAAATGATCATTCCATTTTCTGAAGATAAAGATTTATTCAAAACCTATATCATCCATGTGAAAAAGTAATTGCCCACTTAGCTACTAAATCAACCAGTTAACCAAACTGAATTCACTACTGGGTTCACTGTAAGAAAGTCATGGGGCAAAAATGGCATCATTGTGAGAGTTACAAGGTGCAAAACACTGCTGACCAAAAAGAGTACAAAGGTTCATCTTTCATTTGCCAAAAAACATCTGGCGGTTTCACAAGACTTTTGGGATAATATTCTGTGGACTGATGAGTCAAAAGTGGAACTTTTTGGAAGACATGGGTCCTGTTACATCTGGTGTAAGTTAAGAACACATTCCATCATGAGAACATCATACTAGCAGTGAAACATGGTGGTGGTACTGTAATGTTCTTGGCTGCTTGGAACTGCTGCTTGGCTGCTACTGATGGAACCATGAATTCTGTTCTCTATCAGAAAATCCTGAAGGAGAATGTCCACCTGCCAGTTTGGGACCTAAAGCTGAAGTGGAGTTGGGTTCTACAGCAGGACAATGATCTGAAGAACACAAGCAAGTTGAAGTACACCACCTCTTGTATGGTTCAGAAGAAACAGAATGAAGGTTTTGGAATGGCCGAGTCAAAGTTGTGACTCAAATCCCATTGAGATGCAAAGTAGCCGAATTAAAACAATTCTGTAAAGGAGAGTGGGACAGAATTCCTCCACAGGGATGTAAAAGACTTATCACAAGTTATCACACACATTCGATTGCAGTTGTTACTGCCGAGGGAGACACAACCAGTTATTAGGCTTAGGGGGGTAATTACTTTTTCACATGTGTGACATAGGGTTTGAATAAATCTTTTTTTAGGTAAATCGAATGATCATTTAAAGGCTCCATTTTGTGTTTACTCATGTTGTCTTCATCTTATATTAAAATTACTTTGATGATCTGAAACATTTAAATGTGGCAAATTAGCAAAAACAGGAAATTGGGAAGGGGCAAATACTTTTTCACAGCACTGTATATTGTATATACTATATACAGTATGTTATTATATATAATTTTTATTATACTGTTATAACATATCAGTAGGGGCAGAGGTTGATCTGTATATTTTAAGAAAAAGAAACAGTAACAGAAGATAGTAACATGTTTCAGTACTGGAATGAGTGCAAGCATTTCAGTCTCAATCTGAAGCACATTACAAATGGTGCCAAGCTAAAGGATGAACAACATTCTGATAGTGTTGTTATAACATTAAGAAAATGTACAGTCACTGCTACAGATTTATCTGTTTCCCTTTTAGATTCATGATAGTTTCAAGGAAAGAAAGATCAAGACTCATAGTGGACACTTAAGTGCTTCTAGTACTGGCTCTTGCACTGATATCAGATTTGGGACAGAGCAGAGGCCCACCTGGCATCTGGGGAGATAAGCTGAGAGTGTGGTCTTACACTCCCAAGTCCCTACTCCTAACATGGTCAGACAATGGTGTGTGTGTATGTGTGTGTGTTTGTTTCCACACAAGTGGTTTTCAACAGTAAGACAAAATAGATTTGCTAAAGTTTGGTGTGTTCTAAAATAGTCTGCAGCCTTAATCTGATACCTTTTATGTATATCATGCAAAACTTGAAATGTTACTATGATATACATACTATGTTACAGTATGTAAAAAAATACAATACAAGGTGTAATGCTGTAAGATGATTTTGAAAATATCAAGATGTTGACAGACTTACTGTTTAAATTTTACAAACTTTAACCTACTTTAACAACCTACTTTTAATCTCATGGTGTGAGAATGTAGTGTTTTTATTATTATGTGTATTGCTCAATTACTGTTGATTTTATTTTGCATTAAATTGTTTTATGAATCGTCTTTCATCTTTCGTCTACTCCGGTTTCCTCCCACAGTCCAAAGACATGCAGGTTGATTGGTGTCTCTAAAGTGGCCCTAGTGTGTGAGTGTGTGCGTGAGTGTGCGCGTGTATGCACCCTACGATGGATTGGCACCCTGTCTAGGGTTGTTCCTGCCTTGCGCCCTATGCTGCCGTGACCCTGAAAAGGAATGAGCGGTTAAGAAAATGAATGAATGAATGAAAGAATGAACAAAAAATGAATGGTTCTGAAATGCAGTCTGTATTATGTGATGTTATCACACCCTTGTGTGAAATGAAAGTTCAACAGAAGCTTGAACTGATTTCAATTGTTCAGATGTTTTAACAGATTATCTATAGAGTATATGTGATGATT
>JAOVYV010000048.1:8068314-8080259 GCA_025674545.1 Hassar affinis | reverse complement strand
TATATACTGTATACTGTATGTCTCTCTCTCTAAAATATATATATACATATGTATATATATATACACACAGTATATATACGTACATATATATATATATATATATATATATATATAGAGAGAGAGAGAGAGAGAGAGAGAAAGAGAGAGTTTCACTGAATGATTTGTAGACCATGTGTCATGTTGTAGGCTGAGCATATTCCTCCCTATGATGTTGTCCCCTCCATGAGGCCAGTGGTTTTGGTTGGCCCTTCACTAAAGGGATATGAGGTAGGCATCATCCCCTGAGTGTTGTTTTTTCATGTGTATATTTAGATGTGCTCAAGAGATCCCAGAAGGAGAAGAGTGTCTCTGTTTAGCTCAAAGAGAGAGAGGTAACCTGGGTCCTCACTGAATACCCATCATCTACACATTAGGTTACCAAGGCAACAACCTTCTGGGTACAGCATGCCATAGTCTCAAAAGTGGAGCATGTTTTCAAATTATAAGCAGAGAAATCATCCCCCAGTATCACTGTGACAGTAATACATTTGCTATAAATGTTGTCTCCTACTCTGTATGATTTGTCTTTATTCTGGCTAAAACTGGCTTTATTGTTTTGTAACACAAAAAGTTTTAGATGGTTTCAAAATGAAATGCCCTTAGTTTTTTTCTGGATGAATATGTGCCACTGTGAGAACTGATGTGTTCCAATGTTGTAATAGGTTAAATGTGTTAAAAGGGAAGAAATTATTTCCTGAGCCCAGTCTAACCATGTGTCAGGAAATGCACAAACTTTCTACACCAATCAGGCATAACATTATGACCACCTACTTTTCTCTACACTCGTCCATTTTCTCAGTTCCACTTACCACATAGCTGCACTTTGTAGTTCAGTTACAGACTGTACTCCATCTGTTTCTCTACATACTTTGTTCCCTTTATTCTGTTGTACAGTGGTCAGGACCAGCACAGATCAGGTCCTATTTGGGTAATGGATCTTTCTCAGCACTGCAGTGACACTGATATAGTGATATTGTGCTGGTACGATTGGATCAGACATAGCTGTGCTGCTGAAGCTTTTAAACCCCCCAGTGTCACTACTGGACTGAGAATAGTCCACTAACCAAAAATAACCAGCCAACAGTGTCCTGTGGGTAGCATCCTGTGATCACTGATGAAGGACTAACACAAATTGTCCAGCAAAAGATGAGTTACTGTCTCTGACTTTACATCTACAAGGTGGAGCAACTAGGTAGGTGTGTCTAATAGAGTGGACAATGAGTGAACACCGAGTTTAAAAACTTAAGCAGCGCTGCAGTGTCTGATCGATTCATACCAGCACAATACACACTAACACACCACCACCACATCAGGGTCTCTGCAGTGCTGACAATCATCCACCACCCAAATAATACCTGATCTGTGGTGGTCCTGTGGGGGTCCTGATCACTGAAGAACAGCACAAAAGGGGGCTAACAAAGCCTGCAGAGAAACAGATGGACTACAGTCTCTATCTGTAAAACTACAAAATGCAAATGGTCAGTGAAGCTGATAAAATGGACAAAGAGTGCAGATACAAGGAGGTGGTTTAATGGCTGATACAGTGTATGCTTGTGATCATATACAAGGTGCTGCAGGTAAGTTGCATGAAATGTTTTTTTTTTCTCTGAGACTGGTTTGCAAAATTAGAACACAAATTACTTTTACATTAATTACTCTGTATTACTCATTATTTATCTATGGGAAATGAAAGTAAAAGTAGGCTTTGTTAATGAGAATGGCTTACATATACTATATACAGTACACTATAAAGAATACTATTTCATGGGGCCACCTGAATTCCTGACCAGACAGGCTCCATACATATTTTCAAAAATAATTATTAATTGGCTATCCGCTGCTGTAAAGATAGACCATTATATGACAACTGCTCACCATATATTATCTGTGGACCATTCTCAGTACAGCTGTGACACTGACTAATTATTTACTATCTATCAAGCACTGGAAATAGAATAGAATGCTATTTTGCCCTAAAGCCTATTTCATGGAGTTGGAACATGATGTTCAATTATATTTGCCCCACCAATAACAGTATTTTGGCAACAAGTGACATGTTTGATGTATGATGTGAGTGTGTTTAAAGCACAAATCATGTGGGATTGCATGAAATATTGCAATCACCTTAGATATGTTTCTGCTTTTCCTTATCTGACTTTGTAATACTATACTATGGCTACTCCGTGACTACTGACTTCCTTTTCATTGGTTTTCCTCTCCCTTCCCGTGTCCATCTCTGTGTCTCTTTTTCATTTCTCCCCATTCTATTTTGACTTTCTCATGGGGTTTGTCAGGTGACAGATATGATGCAGAAAGCTCTTTTTGACTTCCTGAAGCACAGGTTTGATGGCAGGTGAGGAGGCTTTTACTTTCCATTGGAGGCTATTTTGGCCCAAGTGATGTTTAATGTCTGTGTAGTGGAAAAGGCACATTTTCCAGCCATCCTTTTCATGGTATGGCTTTGTTTTGTCAAACACAGGATATCTATTACAAGAGTGACGGCAGACATCTCATTAGCAAAGAGATCTGTGCTCAACAACCCAAGCAAGAGAGCCATTATTGAAAGATCCAACACCAGGTCAAATTTAGGTACGTTTTTAGATGTCCTTAACCCAGCAAAGTTGCTGTGCCTGACACACCCCACACACTACCATTCTACTACCATGTCAGAATTACTGCTGCGAAATGCTCCATCATAGAATTAATATTGTATTTTACGCTAGCGGAAGTCCAGAGTGAGATCGAGAGGGTCTTTGAGCTGGCTAGATCTCTTCAGCTGGTTGTTCTGGATGCCGACACGATCAACCACCCAGCCCAACTAATTAAGACCTCTTTAGCACCCATTATTGTGCATGTCAAAGTGTCTTCTCCAAAAGTGAGTAAATGTGAAAAAGTTCCTCTGTAGACAGATCAAATCTTATAAATTTTATAAGATAATGATCATCCAGTTCTTTTAGTATAGCATATTTATATATTTAGTGTTATATATACATATATTTAGTGTTGCTGCCCTCTTCTGGTTCATGCAATCTGGTCAAGTGCCTGTGGGTAGTCGCTTTTATTTTTCTTTAACTAGGTAACTAGCTATAAACCAATAGGTTCAATAATATGGCTTGTCCAGGTTAATATTAATTGAGTTTTTTTGAGTATTGTGTATTTATATTGGTTGACATAATTAATGTTGTGATTTCATTCCATTCGTGTTTAAACCAATCATTACACATTAAGAGCCATAAGACTCGGTTTCCTCTATGCTGATAGGTCTTGCAGCGGTTGATCAAATCACGTGGGAAATCACAGAGCAAGCACCTTAATGTACAGTTGGTGGCTGCAGACAAACTGGCTCAGTGTCCTCCAGTCAGTATCAACACACTATGCATTTTCAGGATCCCTCTATAATATTCATGTCAGTGCTTTGTTATCCTAAATCAGAATATTCCTTACCCCATCCAGGAAATGTTTGACATTATTTTGGATGAAAACCAGCTAGAGGATGCATGTGAACACCTGGCTGAGTACCTAGAAGCTTACTGGCGGGCAACACACACCTCACTGAGCACTCCACTCAACCCTCTGCTGGGACGCAACCTGGGCTCCACTGCTCTCACACCCTACCCCTCAGCCATCAATACTCTGCAGGTCAGCAAAAAACCTGTTAAAAGCTTATGGTTTGTGGTGGTGGTGATGATGAGAAACATACAGTTGTGGTGAAGATTACATTTCCTCCTGCCTTTTTAGCATATATGATCATATATGATCATGTATGTGTACTAGACATCATTAGACTAGAGCCAAAGAGCAAAAACATACCCACATGAATAGTCCAAAATTATATCTCTTGTTATTAGACTGAAAAACACGATACACAGTTGGAGTTTCAGTGTGAAATGACTGAGGAGCAAGAAATTGAGGAGGAATCTGTAATTGACCTAAGAATATTTGCTCTGTGAAATTTTGAGTCTAATTGATGTTCCCTGCATTAGAATATACTCTGACAGGGGCATCACTGGAAATTATTAACATTATTAATGGGGGCTAAGCTTTGACTAGGGGGGCTAGAGGTAAGCCACCTAGGAGAATTTTAAAAATGATCCAAAAACATCTGCATTATTTAACTGGTACAAAACTAAAAACATACAACTATTTGGAGACACTGCATCATAGCAGCAAATTTCTTTGAAGAGACATGTCATTCAAAGTGTGTATTAGGTATGGATCTTATATGACTTAACTACTATTCATCAAGCTAACAAGGACACAATGTTGCAGTAGCAGGACCTAAATACACTACTCAAATGCTGAGAATATAAACCGGTGCAATGTGCATCTGGTCTGTAGTTGCATTCATGTTATCTGGATGATTGAATTTTTAGGACAATGTGACATTTGACAGCAGAAAAAATAGTTACTCAATTTAATTTTATTTACTTACACACAAGTGAAATATTAACAAATAAAAGTTTACTATATTAGAGCGCAAAAGGGATGTTGGTAAAACCCCAACAAAAAGGAATAAACCAAAAGTAGCAGCACCAGCCAAAATAGCTTTTTAAATCTAATTTTGACTAAACAAATTTCTTAATTCCAGTAAATACTGTACACCAACTAACTTTTATTATAACTTTTATTATGAGAAAACTATAGTTTATGACCAGAATGAAACCTCTATAATCAACCTCTATCATTATATCTGACTATCTGGCATCTGTACACGTACAGTTTAATTCATTAAGTACATTGCATAGATAAGTCCGGTCCTGTGTTATGCACATACTGTTATTTTTATGAACATACACACAGTATCTTTAGATAAAATGTTCCTTTTTCATGTTTGCCATACTGAGACAGTGACTACTACTCAATGTATTTCAGTATTTCAGTGTATGAAAAAAAAATGTGTATTTATTCTGGATGACAATTGGCTACCAGAATAATCTCATAAAGCCAGGTTTACATGTGAGTTTGGAGATAAAACATTTTTTTTATTTGTTTTAAATATTCTATTAAAATTGCTACATAAAAAATAACATCACAGAAGAATAAAATAATGATCAGGGTTTTTTTCTAACCAAAATACCAGATAGAATGCCAGATAGATTTTGATTCTCAGGTCAAGAGATGATTATTTAAAACAGAATGTCTGCTGTTTAGGACAATGTTAAAAATAGTTGATGGTTTAATTCCTGTTTGGTAAAACCCGAGGTACTTTGAATAGCATCAAATAGCATGAGACACTACAAATAGGATGCTTTACACTTTCCTCAACAGAGCCAACGAAACAGAAACAGGAATCATTCCAGCAATCATTCTCCAATTGAGAGGCGCAGTCTGATGACCTCAACTGAAAACTACCACAATACTGAGCGTCAACAGAAAAGCCGGGAGCAATGGCCATTGGTGGAGGAGGACTATACTGACCCATACCAGGACACGTATAAACCACACAGGAGCCGTGACTCTCCAGGGGGATACAGCAAAGACTCACACCACAGAACCTAAGTTTAGCTTTTGCTTCCTCTACTGTCATCTTCTTTTCTGAAGCATAGTACCTTGTATACCCTTTGCACTGGTTCTCACCAATGAGGAAAGATTTGCTTTTTGTTATGTCTGTAACATGTTTGTCAGAGAAATTTGAGGTACAATATTCAGAATATCTCAATAAGGGAAACTATGATCCTGGATGGACAAAAATGAAATGCCGTCCTGCTGGTTAATTATCTGTCTAAGGGTTCAGGTCATAAGAATATGTATCTTGTAGGTAAGCTTTTGGTGCATTTGCAGGGTCATGTAATTAAGCAGTTCAGCTCAGGACAAGATGCAGAAATAGCACAGTGCCAAGATCCTTTGTACATATTTAGTAATTACTAGTGCACAATTCCAGAGAAATTCTAGGGTATGACATTTGTTCATATGGTCTGAGTTTTAATTGAAATTGCTGGGAACAGGACAAACAGTGGATATAAGTCTACATGCCTCTGTTAAAAATTCAGGGTTTTGTGATGTAAAAAAAAATACAAGGTAAAACCAATGAAATCCAATTGAAAAACAAAGAGAAATGGGGCGCAACAACAATGCGTTCGCCCTATCATCCGGAGATCGTGAGCTCGATTCCAGGTGATGCTATAGCTGCCCGTAGCCGGGAGCCTAGAGAGCAAGATTGGCCGTGCTCTCAGGGAGGGAGGGGCAGCATACACTCTCCCCCCATGTCAATCAGCGACACTTTCCAGTCACAGCCGTCTGTAAGCTCATGTATACAAGAGGTGGCCGGGAGCGCTCTCCTCCAAGCACGCTACACCACTCCCAAAGGTTGCATGAGCCGCAGTTCGAAAAGAGGCGGTGGCTTGCGTCCTCTCGGAGGAAGCAAGGTTGGAAAATCACTGGCTTGCGTCCTCTCGGAGGAAGCAAGGTTGGAAAATCACTGACGGGTGGGAATTGGAGATGACTAAATTAGGGAGAAAATCGGGGAAAAAATCCAAAAAAAGAAAGAAAAAAAAACTTACAATTAGTGCATAAGTATAACACCCTTTCATAATGGAGCATGTGACTGCGCTGAGAATGAACCAGTTTAAATCACATTTAAACTCAGAAGTATTTATCAGACAGCTGTCATCAATGATGTCATTCAGATTAACCACAAAAAAGATCAGTTGTTTCTATAGAGATTTCTTGACAACTTTTTGGTTTCATCTGAATACTGACACCAGGGTCCACAAATTGGCTAGCCTGCAGGATGTAACACATAAGAGCAGTACAATGAAGGGTTTGCTTTTCAGTGTAGTATGTCTTCTGCATGTCATTGATGAAAAGCAATACCATTTGTTTACTGTATTTCACATTTCATTCACCAGCATGATTGCCTATTGCTCTGACAAGTAATCCTATCCTATACACATTGCATATCTTTTTCACATTTATGTTCAATGTAGTTGAACAGTACTCCTGCTTAGATAAGAGAATGAGCAGAGCCATTCCTAGAAGGTAGGAGAACAAGCGGAGCTATTTGCTGCACGCCTGCATAGATTGAGGTGACATGCTCATTTAAGTACATTACCTCATTAGAGATACCACAAGGATCAGAGTAGGCCAGAGTTTAAAAGTGTTCGAATGAATGCCATTTTACTAAATATTTAATCCAATTGCTCTGTGAACAGCTAAATAGTTGGGCATTTTAGCATTATTGTTCAAAAACATTTCCTCACAAAATGTAGACATGGCAAAGTTTCCATTTATTAAAACTAGAACAACACTATTTGAAGTATTCATGTGTATTATGTTTAATGAATGTCTTGGTAGGGTGGTGGAGAATTCTAAATGTCATGCTCCCTAGTGTTGATTCCCATGTGCATGTCCATCAGAAGGGCATTGCTGTCAATCATCTTAATTGCATTGCACAGGAACTTAGACTCAAGAACTTGGATAAAGAAATAAGATCTGTGATTTGTGAAGCTGTTTGTAGTTTGTAGATGTTTAGAAGACATTGGTGGGCACACCCTGTATTGAGCACCTTGTTTGATCAAGAGATGCTTGATTAAGAGAGGTTAATTAGGTGCAATGTGTATATGTTGTTCATTTTTGTACAGCAAGCCCAGCAGTACCCGTGTGATAATTTTAACCTGCAACATTGGTGCCAGGGGTTTCAAACAACTCCAACAGGCTCTAAAACCATTTGGAACACAAGGCAAATTTATTTGGAAAGATAGTACAATTTACTGTTACAAAAGTAATCTTAAAAATGAGGACACAACATGACTGTTATGTTATAAAACATTGGGTCTGCCAGAACTATACAGGCTTATACAAGAACATTTAAATCTAAATAGTAAAATCTCATAGAACAGACAAGTTTTTACTGATATACAGCAGCATCTGAAAATTATTCCAAGAATTGCATGTGTGTCTCATATTTGACTTCCATCGTCTGACAGAACAAGGCATCTGTTGGTCATCATGATTATTCCTTGATTATCATACAGATAATATAGATGATCTATATTATCTCTATTATCATACAGATAGGTACAATACAGAAAAGCCAAATATTTTACAATGAATATACAGTTCATTAATTGAAGTCGGCTATGAAAATAGTTAACAGGGTTCTCATGTCTGTTTCATACTACAGCCAGGACACTAGTTTTGCTTGGTTCTCTTTGACATGTTAAATAAACAAATTTAATTTTGAAAAACTAAGGATCTTCCAGAATATATTCAGTCTGATATTAGTCTTGCAATAAAGAACACTAAGGAAACATTGAAATACATAACTCTTTAAGTAATGAGAATTATTTGGTCAAAGCTTTACAGTTGCCCTCCAAAAGATAATGTACATCTATATATCTAACACCAAAAAAAAGGATTTCACACATAAAGGCCATTTTTAATTTCCTTTTAAAGCATCACCATGATTTATTACTTTGCAGTGTAATTTTATAGAGGTTAAATTAGAGGACTCAAACTGCAGTGAAAGTTCTTTTACTATTACTTGTACAATAAAATAGTACTCCTACACAGAAACACAAGAATTAAACATAAAGGGATTGCATTTGTGCCCACTTTCAGCTCATATCAAAGCCAATCTTATAAAACCTAATCACATGAGCCTTTGATTTCAGTAGCCTACTGTGATGGTCTCTAACTGTTACGGTTTCTCCATGCAAAAGCAGTCTGAATTCAACACAACAGTAGTGATCTCTGTTGAACTGTTCAGGCTTTTAATATAAACCCTGATATTAACCAATTACTGAATGTATGGCACTTTCATTTGTTTCAGCATTTTGGTGATTTTCAAACATTTTCATTAGTTACTGTGTCTTTATGATTCCTTACACTCTGAAGGGAAAAGGGCCAAATTTAAAGAATCCTATAACCTCTCCCATAAATCTGATCTCTTATCTCAGGTTGAGAATGTACGCCATGATCGTCAGTTGTGAATAAAGCATGCTGGTGAAGTCTGGTGTGTATTCATATTGATAGAAAAGGAGAATGACGCAAAAGTGTACATTTAAATTAAATATGTTCATAAATTGAGAAATGTGGATGTCACCCTTCAAAAGCCTGTGAACTGCATTTTTCAGAAGGTTAAGTAGTGAGTTGCTGCTGAGCCTGATGTCTGCCGCAGTCCATCCACAACATCAGGCAATTTCAGAGTTTCAGAGCATTGACGGTGATATGCACAGCATTACAGGAGGGGCTGCTGGTAATAAGCTGTCTGTTGCTGCTGGGGTGAAGGATGGGCAGGAGGTGCCACTGGATACGAGGGTGTAGGCATACCAGGATTAGCATTCTGATAAGCTGACATGTCCATAGCCATCTGAGGTGGGTAAGTGCCAGGAGCTTGGTTCATATACGGTGCACCCAGACCACCACTACAAGAGTAATGCAGACCAGAATTATTGTAAATATGTTAATACTACTACTATTATTATTCATATCTATAATAATGATACTAAAATATGTCATGCTTTGAAACAAGCATCAGTTTGAGCGTAATAGATTGTGGTTTGTGTAGTTTTATGATTAAGACCTGATGTAGTGAGGCTGCGCTGGTTGACTTGCAGCTACAGAGTTCACTGTAGGGGGCAATGAGCAGAGGGGGGCAGCTTGGTCTGAACCCAGACTGTAGCCTTGTGGGACACCACCAGGTATATAGGCCCCTGAGGGTTGGCCTGGGTAACCCTAAAAGAATTATAAGAACAATACAAGATGAAATATCAGCTTTAATATAAATCAATCAGTGACACAGCATTCCTAAACAGACCATATACTATATGGCCAAATGTTTGTGGACACCTGACCATAACACCCATATGTATGCCTTTCCTAAACTGTTGCCGCAAAGCCGGAAACATACAATTACCTAGAATTTATTTGTATGTTGTAGCATTTTCCCTTCAATTTACAATTTCCCTTCACTGGAAATAAGGGGTCCAAACCTCTTCTAGCATGACAAGATGAGGCAGTGATATAAGGCAGCAATGTCAGGCAAGACTGCCTGTCTCACACAATGAGCATTTCAATTCCCTAAATGTGTTCAGTGGGGATGATTTCAGAGCTCTATACAGGCCACTCAAGTTCTTTTATAGTAGCCTTGGCAAACCATGGCTTCATGGGCCTTGCTTTGTGCAGATTTGTCATGCTAGAACAGGTTTGGACCCCTTAGTTCCAGTGAAGGGAATCATAATTACAAATTACAAAAAAGATCCACAGGGTACCATGCATAATTCATCATTTTACCACAATGCCAGCAGAAATAATGCTAATGTTTAAAAAGAGTTTGGCTGCTTAGAAATTAATTTGACATCTGCTGCCTAATATACCCCACCCCTTGAGATGTGCAACTGTAATGAGATAATCACTGTTATTCACTTCACCTGCCAGTGGTTTTAATGTTATGGCTGATCAGTGTACATGTTTCAGAAGTTTACTTCTGCTGGCACAATCTATACCACTGGTCTCCAGAAAGGCCAATCTGTGCTTAATAAAGCACAGTCTTCATTTCACCTCCTGGGACTCACTGAGACATGAATCTGTGACTTCACAGGTTTCCTCTAATTAAAGAGATGGCTGAGGTTGAATAGCACGAAGCCAATTATATTAAACTCTTATCTAAACTCTTATTCTTCCAGTACAGCAAATTCTTATTAGCAGCACCACAATATGCAAAAAATCTGCACTACATTCACCATAATTCTTAGCAATACACCAACATCAACCTTTAGCCAACTCTACCACATTCTTTTATTTGAAGGTGGTAGCCACTAACAGCTAAATTCTACCTTTGTGGTCAGCCCTACATGGGCTTGTGGAGGTGGCAGGTTGCTAGGACAACAGAATGCTTGGTTCCCCCAGGGATCAATCACACACCACACATAAACACTCTAGATCCAGGAATATATTTGTATGACTTGCTTCACCACTGTTATACACCCAGCTCTCTCTCTTTTAACACCAGATGATTCTACAGTCACAACAAGTTACAACTTGTTTCACTGTCATCAGAGAACAGGTGAAAACAAATTTAACTTGAAGACAGAATGTCGTTATCCCAGTTAGTCTTGCAATCCATCACAACAATACCGTCACTGGTTTCTCATAATTAGCATCTGCAAAAGAACCTTGGGGTACTGACTGATAAACAACTGGCCTTCACAAAGCACACTGCACTCATTCTATAATACTGCAGTTGATGACACAAACATTGTGAGAGCTGTGGAGAAAGCCCACAAAACAACAGATTTTGAGGTCAGAAATATAGCAGCCATTCCATGAGATGCAAACTGCTCGTCAGCAGTAGTAATCGGATGGCCAGATTGGAGTTTGCAATGAAATAAAGAGGCACAAAATGTATGGATCCATTTATGGAGATTGACCTCTACCAAAGTGATGGAAAAATGTGCGGAAAGCAAGGATCTGCCCATGATCCAAAACATGCAAGCTCATCAGTCAAGCATGGTGGAGGTAGTGTCATGGCTTGGGTTTGCCAATTTATAAAAAAAAATGCATCCAATATAATTAGAAGGAACTTCATTATGCAGCATGACAATGGCCCAAAACACATTCCCAAAAACAAATGGCTAGATTAGGGGTAGTGGAAGGTTTCAGACTGGTCAATCACCAGAACTTAACCCAACTGAGCATGCACT
This sequence comes from Hassar affinis, assembly GCA_025674545.1. Taxonomy (NCBI): domain Eukaryota; kingdom Metazoa; phylum Chordata; class Actinopteri; order Siluriformes; family Doradidae; genus Hassar; species Hassar affinis. The sequence continues at coordinate 8,068,578 of JAOVYV010000048.1, read as the reverse complement.
GAAGAGGTGACTGAGAAGAGAACCCTCAAAACAAACAATAACTGCAAGTGTTATTTATTTTCATTTACTATCGGTTCCTACATGTTTGCTCACCAAATAAATTTGGTGGTCTGCTACCAAAGGTGCCATTAACACATCTAGATGTAAATATAAGAAAAGTAAATTCTGAACTGGGCAGCACGGTGGTGCAGTGGATAGTGCTGTCGCCTCACAGCAAGAAGGACCCGGGTTCGATCCCCGGGTGGGGCGACCTGGGAAATTTCT